>PQXH01000018.1:0-322637 GCA_004786125.1 Botrytis tulipae
ATGCATATCATGACTAGCTCTTCTAATATCTTCGTTGCCGCCCATTCTGACCCCTCAAAATCATTCGATAAACATTCGATAAACATTTCAAACCCGGTAGTCACAAGAAAAACAAAGCCTGTCGATCAATACCACCCATACAGAAACTTGTTCGCCATCGCTCGGTAATGATTCTATTTCGATCGTTTAAGAGAGGGGAGAAGGGGCTAGATTTACCACGACATCACACGTGCTTCCCTGACTAGTCAATTTATCCGAACCCCTCTCTTTAACACCGATTTCCTCTCTTCCAATCATTCAACTATCCATCTGCCTTATTTCATGGGTTCTATTGATCTTCTATTCCACTCCGTAAGGTCCGTAAGGGACTGATCATAATATTGCATATCATTTACCCCTCCATCACTCACTCCATCACTCCACAATTGTCCCTATCTCAACCCCTCAAATCACTCAATTTATCAACATAGTACGCAGGTACTACAGGAGCATTTTCAGCCTCCCATTCTTCTTTCTTAGATACTCCCGTTAAAACGGCTAATGTACCACCAAGTTTCCCTTCAATGCCAAACTTAATATCTGTATTTAATCGATCTCCAACCATACATGTCTTCTTACGATCGAATTGAAATTTCCCCTCAATAGAATCCATCATTGCTTGATTTGGTTTACCTAAAGCTGTTGGCTCTTTTCCTATCATATTGATTAATGGAATTGAAATAGATCCCGCTCCAGGGAAGAATGTATGGTTTGATGGTAAAGTACTATCAGTGTTTGTAGCCAAGAATACTGCACCTCGACGAAGATAATGGTAAGCATGACATAACTTAAGATAATTGATGTGAAAATCTAAGCCAGCCAAAACTATACCAACATCATCATCAAGTAACGAGCCATCTGCTATTCCTTTATAATCTTCTGGTGTAATGTCGCGACGGTAAGCTGGATCTGTCCCTCCAATGAATTCTACTCCTTCTGTTTTCAATTCTGTCTCGATGCCACTTTCACCTAAAACGAAGACTTTATTCTTGGGTGCTGGGAGTTTGAGGATTCGAGAGATATAGATTGCGGAAGAATAGGCTGAACCAAAAATTTCATCAACGTTGCTTGGTATGCCGAGAGCTGTAAGCTTCTTTTGATATTCGGTTCTCGATTTTGTGGAATTGTTTGTTACAAAGACAACCTTTTTGCCTAGAGTAATATATGATTAGCTCTTGTTCCATGAGGGAAATACAGTGTGTATTCCGAGGGGCGCGATTAGATGGAATGTGGAATTTGGGGAGCGCACCTTTTGATCTCAACAATTCCAAAGTCTCGACCGTCCCTGGAAAGATATGATCTCCAGACCAGAGAACACCTTTTGCATGTTAGCGTATCTTTCTTTCCCAAAACTGATTATTGTATATACCATCACAATCAAATAAGAAAACCTGAAGAGCGTAGAAAGTCAGCTTAATCCACCCTACAAATTCAAGCTTCGAAGCTTTTGTAGGACTGACTCAACGCACATCAAATTGATCGATAAATTCATTAATGGCAGATTGATCGCCGGTAAGGTATTTTGGTGAAGCCATAACTCAGATAGGTAAAAAAGGGGTATCGTGTACAAGACAAACTCAAGGCGCCCAATTCAATGTCGGATTCGATAATAATTTCTGGCTCGAAAAGTACAAAGTACAGAAACAATCGGAGCTTGAGCGAAGGTATCGATCGGACCTGATCCGAAGATTCAATTAACCCCACCAAGAACACGTGAATTTTGATGAGCTACCGGTATCAATTGGTGATACCTGATAGGTCCGGTATGACGAAACGCCAAGAGAGCGGTTGTGGAAATTGATTTTGGATAGCTTCGTAAGGCGAACGGATCATAGCGGGAATACAAGGAATTATGATAAGGAAGTATCCGATGAAGTGGTACAATGGGAGAGAGAGAGAGAATACAACACTTCGTATGGTTCAATCGGAATTCAAGGTATGACAATAAACTCTCCATATACCTTGATTTCCTGCATTGATTCAGGGAAAGAGAAATATATATTGAAGATCTTCCCCTTTTTACGCGGGAATTCCGGATGGCTATGTTTGTGTTCCTCTGTAACCTTACTCTGTCGAGTCTGTATGACTGACCAGTGACCACCAGAACTGCAGTACAAGGAGACAAGTTCACCCCACCAAGCAAAGAATTTTGATAATGGATAATGGATAATGGATAATGGAGGGGTAGACCCGCGTGAGAGAACTCTTTTCTGATTAACAATCAAAGCACTCTAAAAGTTCCAGGACAAAGAATAGTGATCAATTACTCAGGTCGAGCGAGCGGTATACATTCCGGTGGAGTGCAACCGGTGGATTGAGATGTGAAGCCGAGAAGCACTACCGTTGACCAAAGATATGAACTTACTCGAGACAGAATCAGCCAAGAGATTACGAAGCGGAACTCCTTCACAAGAAATCATCTGTTTCAATCTCGCGGACTCAAGAGTCAATTTCTAATGCATGGATTGGAGTGCAGGAATAGCTTCAAGAGAGTGGACCTGAGACGAGATGTACAGCGCCCTTTACAACCAAATACCTGTGAAACACTGACCGACTAATCAGTATCATGATCATCTGACAACCGCAGCTTCACGGTACAGGATAATCTATTGAGAAGGAATATTTCTAGATTCAGAGCCATGCAGGTTAAAGGGATATCATATCCATGGATATGCGTATCACAACCTTCAGAGCGGTTGAGATTCTTTTGAGAATTCTCATGTTACTAAACTGTATCTCCTCCCGTATGTTTTGGATGCCTTCTTTTGCCTTGGATGGATATGGATAAGAGTGCATATCGTACATGTTGGTGTGAGAGTACTGGGCTGAGGATATTAGGTGAGTAGGTGAATAGGTAGTTACCAAGTAGGTAGGTATAATAGATCAGAATCCCCTAGAGGAATAGTATTTTTGGACCCCAAATCTTTCCCATCAATTACTTCACTTCAAACACATATGGTGATCAAGTTTTGATATCGATTCATTCATTCATCAATCAAAACTCGGTCGGGCTCGCCAGATACCTCCTCTCCTCCTCTTCCCATTTCCATCTTCACTCCCGCTTACCAATCAATTATATAAGCAATTTCTTATCTATCATATCCATCAAATCGAAACATCCTCACATCGTCATCTTGCGGGGCTCGAAACACATGAAAAGTAATTAATTTCCGATAAAAGTTTGGCAGATCACATCACTCACTCATCATCTTATATTTTAGGCTTCACTTGAAAGAATCTTCCAACTTTTTATATCAATTATATCCTCAGATATATATATTTATTATATTTACCTATATATTTATATATATACATGCAAATATAATAATCAATTGCTCAATCTTCCATACCACATAGTCAAAAGAAGGAGAAAAGGTACGATGATGATATAAAACCCGTTCTCAGATAATTTATATATTTTTGATAACAATTCCTTTGTTTCTATATATACCTACCTCCCATATCTATATATTCCCCCCCACCGTCATCACCTTCCTTCCATTATCGTCATCATCATAAAAATTAATTATTTGCAAGCAATCAATCTAATCAATCCACCGCTTTCAGATAGAAGAAGAAGGAAGAAAAAATATCCACTTATCGCAACCAACCCATCAAAACCCAAACCCCCACCATCAAAAACTCCCTCTCGACTCCGTTCGCATCAATCACCCACAAATTTCCAACCTTTCAATTTCCCTTTCCATAATTTGCTTTCTTTTCAATCAAAAGTCTCCGCGAAACCTTCTCAATCATACCAAGATCCACCACCAAATCACTCATCCTCCCACCCTTACTCTCACCCACCCACACACATAATCTAAAACATCGCAAAAATGGTTGGCTCACAACCTAACCTCTTCGCATTCCCAACCGTCGATATCCTGGCCACCACTCTCCGTCAATACATCGTGCAAGCCCAAACCGCCGGACTCACCCGCCACGACGCCTTCAAAATCGCCGTATCAGGCGGTTCCCTTCCCAAAACTCTCGCTGCCGCTCTCCTCGCTCCATCCAGCGGTCCCGACGACATTATCCACTTCTCCAAATGGGAAATCTTTTTCGCAGACGAACGAGCCGTGCCCCTCACCCACGAAGACTCCAATTACGCCCTCCTCAAAAGCGAACTCCTCGATAAAATTCCCGCCGAAATGGGTAAACCCACCGTGCACCCAATCGATACGGCGCATCTCGACGATGTTCAGGAATTGGCAGATCAGTATGAACAACTCCTCGTGCGCAGTTTCGCATCGCGCGATTCGGTCAAATTGCCCATTTTCGATTTGTTGCTCTTGGGTTGTGGGCCGGATGGTCACACGTGTAGTTTGTTTCCTGGACATGCTCTCTTGAGGGAAACGGATGCTTGGGTCGCGCCGATTCAGGATAGTCCAAAACCACCACCAAAGAGAATTACCCTTACATTGCCGGTGGTGACACATGGAGTTAAGATAGCTTTTGTAGCGACCGGAGGTGGAAAGAAGGAAATTATGAAGGAGATTTTCGAAAAGGGAAATGGATTACCTTGTGCATTGGTTAATGAGGGAGCTAGAGAGAGGTGTAGTTGGTTTGTGGATAATGCGGCGGTGGAAGGAGTTAGTTTCCCTAGGAAAGGAAGTCTTTAGATTTATCCTGAATTGAAGGTGGAAATTTTCAAGATCTAGATACTTTTGAAATATCAAAATAAATTTACAGTAAATGAATGTGTGAATGATGGATAGATGGATGGATTGCTGGCTTGTATCTTTGGATTTGGAGTTTAAGAAGTACCTTGAGAAGATTGGATGGCTGAATAGATGGATGGTATTCTGAAGGAAGGAACGTTTCTTGCTTGCTTGCTTTCCTCTTTTCAGCACTTCTGCACTTCTGCACTTCTGCATCTGATTGGAGAACTTAATCACGTCTCGTATCATCTCTCGGTTTATTTCATATCTAGTTCTTGTTTCTAGTATCTTGTTTCTAGTATCTAGTATCTAGTGATCTATAGATCCTGAATAGATAATTATCGAATTTTTGACTTTTCTGTCTTTGTGTTCTTGTGTTCTTGTGTCTTTGTGTCTTATATCTTTGTGTGTTTATGTTTTTCTGTTTTTGTGTGCTTATGTGCATTTTATGTGTTTGTGTGCTTGTGTGCATGTTATGTTTCTATTGTACTGCAGGTGTGTTGTTGTGTTGTTGAGTCGGTGAGTCCTTGAGGGCTTGTGGGCTTGTGGGCTTGGATTTGAGAGGTGGAGAGTTTGAGATTGAGAGGTGGAGAGTTGGAGTTGGAGAGGTAGAGAAAGATCTCGGGTTTGGATAATGGCTGAGGGTGGGGATGGGGATGGAGCTGGTTTTGATTATAGGGTTTGTGTGGGTTGTGTGGTTGTGAGGGGTGTGTGGGGTAAGGGGGCGAGGTGAGGAGGTGAGATTTGGAGGTGAGGTGTGGAGGTGGGGAGTGGAGGTGAGGAGGCGGTTATGCTTGTAGGGATTGTCAGATGTAGGGGCGAGGTGAGGTGAGTGGGAGGATAAGTGAGAGGAGAGGGTGGAAGGTAAGAGAGCGAGACGAGGTGAGTAGGAGGGAGAGGAGTAAAGGAGAGAATGAGTAAAATGGAGATCGAGTAGGAAGGAGAATGGAGAGGGTAGAGTAAGCGTAAGAGGATAAGGTGAGGTGGTGAGACTTGGAGGTTGAGAGGAGAGAGGAGAGGAGAGGAGAGAGGGTAAGGGGGTAAGAGGGACGGTAAAATCATACGATTGAATCGCTCCTTTTTTTAATTCTTCTTCTTCTTCTTCTTCTTCCTCTTCTTCTTCTCTATTATCATTTTGTAATACTAATGAATAACGTGTATTTGTGGATGATGTACGGATAATACCTACTATATAGAGGACGCAAAGTAATACGAACTACCGCATCTCATCCCTCATCCCTCTCATCCCTTTCCTCTTCTCGATTCTCTCATTCTTTCTCGCCTCCAGGGCTTTTCTTGTATACTTTCCTTCTTCTTCCTTTTCCTGCTTCTTTCTCTTTTTACTTCTCTGATTATTTAAAGTCTCGACTTCTTGTCTAGAGTTCTTGGCGTTGGCGTTGACGTCAGTGTTAGTTTCGGTGCTAGTGCTAGTGTTGATTCGAACCCTCATTCTAATGCTGGGGGCTTCGCTGTCGATATATTCTTTTGTTTGTCGCGGTTCTTGTGGGAGGAAGTTATTGCTGGGAAGGTTGGAAGGTTGGAAGGTTGGAAGGTTGGAAGACTGGAAGAAGGTTGGAGATTTTGAGTTTTTAGCTTTTGGAGGTTGGAGACTGGAGGTTGGGGTTTGAATTGTTAATTTTGGGGCGGTTTGTGGGTGTGTTGGTAAGCGTGTAGGTAGGTATCTAGATTGCTTGTTAGTGACCATCTAGATCTTCTGCCCGTCTCGATTTTCTGCTATTCCTGTTTCTGTTTAGACGGTTTAGACAGATGAATGGAGTTCTTGCTGCAAATTCTGGGTCTATGATTTTATGATCGTATTCTTTGGGCTTGGGAAGGGCTGGAGGAACTGAGAGAAGTTGATGAGTTATTCTCTTGTACGTGTAAGGGAAGGGAGGTGCAGGGGATCTGATATTATAGATGTGTTGTGTATATGCGGGGAATGGGGTTTAGATCTAAATGATTTCTACGTCTCAGGGGGATTGGAAGGAAGTTGTGGTCTTTTATTGTGTAGTTGAAAGGGGAGTAAAGTCTCGAGTTCTTGAGTGGTTGGGGATTGGGGATTGGGGATTGGGAATCAGTCAAGATTGGATTCGATATACCCGCGCTTGTTTGCAGGTACAGTTTATATTCTGATGATATGTGAGATTTAGAGAGGGTGCTTGAGCTAGATCTGAGGAGAGAGAAGGATTGTGGCGGATGATCTAAGATGAGGGATTGTGGATATATTGATTGGGGTTTGGGGTTTGGGGTTTGGGGTTTGTATCTCTGTGGATGTGGATGTGGATGTGGATATGGATGTGGATGCGGATGTGGATGAAGTACGGTAATGTTCTAGTAACGGGGGATTGCGATTTCTCTAGCGCAAATTGGGATTTGTGTACCAGTACGAGTTGTGGATTTGTGTTTTGTGATTCATGGTGAGGAAGATGAGATTGCTTAGGGGTCTTTCGAGCGGGTGTGATATTGTTATTTTGGATGTGCTATTTGGGTTTGTGCAAAGAATTTAGGGTCCATGATCCAAAATGTAGTCAGACAATTCGGACTCTCTTTTGTTTGAAGTCAGCCCGGTACTTTGGATGCATGTTGAATCTCAAGGTATCTGGATATTTCTATTAGATTGCAGATCCGGATATCGAAACTCTTCATTGTAGGACTGCAGTCCAGTCTCTTTGGTGCTCTGAGAAAGATCATCAAATTCTATATTTTTGTCCCCATTTTCCCCCTTGCCGGATGGTAGAGTAAGAATGTAAATGACATTAAAATGTCTTCCAATTCTGCATCTACCTCGTCGATTTGAATTTATCGCCGCTAACTCACTTCTCCTGTGTGCTTTCGCATGCTATTCTGAAGTCCAAGGGACTCCCTTAAATAATGCTTTCAGCGTATAAGAATCCCAAAGTTACAAGACTACATGGTGCAATCAAACATACAGATCCATATATTGCACTTAACCCATGTTAAATGGTACGTACATGTTAGGAAAACACCCCTCATAAGACCCTCCGCAGGAGACCGGCACGATAATTCTGGCAAGCTCTAAAACTCTTTCGAATGTGTTAGAAGTTTAACCGACTGAGCAAGCTTTATATTGATTGGACTTGTGTGTGTTTGTATATTCTCTAACCGGTTGATCGTAGGGTCTCGGATTGAAGATTTTTGTCTTCCGGTCAGAAGCCTATCCTGTAGATCGTTTCTTATTGCAGCGGAATGGTTTGGGGATTATCTTGAGTTGATAAACCGTCGTTTCAAGAGATTGAAACTATGCAGTCCTGAGCTATGTGAAAGTCAACTTAGCTTGTCTAGGGAACAATATCAATCACGAATACAAGAAACAGTGGTAATTCAGGACAAAAAAATGTAGAATGAGAAAGAAGGGATAGAAAATAATACGACAAAAAGAGGTCGATATCATTGATCATGCTTGTATTTCCTAAATCATTAAATATCCGAATAATTCCCCCGCATTGTGCTTAAATCCCCCAATAGCATCTACCCTTGGTTCATATCTGCCGTACTCTCTTCATGTTCATGGTTTCCTTCCCAACTCAAGGAATGGGAGAAAAATCTTGCACAATATAACCGTTGATAAAACCCATGTACCACTTTCATGATATATCCTTCCGAACATTACATCGATTTCTCCGCGCCGGTACCCAAATTCCTTCCATAGCCACTCCACAGACGTACAGTCCAGCTACATCGGCCTAGCAAGAAAGTCCTGATATCTCTGTTCATCCTCTCCATTAATAAACATCTCCAAACAACTTTTCAAAGAAGCCTTATTAGACGTATACTGCCAAATCCTCTCACGATAATCCCAAAGCCAGAACACCACAAACTCCCTCGCTCTCACCAAATTTTTCCTTCCGGCCCTCGGATATTTCTCAAACAAATCCCAATCCCTCGGCTCCGGCCAAATGCGAAACTCGCCGTTGCCATCGAAGTGGCTTTTGAAGTGCACGTTGAGCGCAAGTCCAATCTCCTGTGATTGTGAAGTCCACATCTGGCGGCAAACCCAGTCGCTGGGAGAAAAAGTTGTGTAGAGATGTGTTTTGCCGTCGGGTAGCATAGGTAGGAGTTTGTTACGGCGGTAGTTCTCGGCTTCGCGGAGACGGTGCGTTTCGGCGAGAGCGACGGTCTTCTTGTTGCTCTCAATTGCTTTGTCCCATGCTTCTACGCTGATCTTTTGCTTGGTGGCTTTCGCTGCGGTAATATCGGAACGAGTGAGGCTAGGGGAGTGTGTAGTAGGTTGTCGAGTTTGATTTAAAGCATCGCGAGAAGTGGAATTCGTCTTGGTGTCTGCAGCCGTATTAAAATCCTCTTTGGGTTTGGAGGTTATACTGTATGAGCATGCTCGCTTTGTTGGACCTTGCTGTATGCCTGATTTTGTGTCTTTGGTTTCAGAAGTGGTAAGATGATTATAAGAGGAAGATTCTTCAGGATCTTCTGCGTCTGGAGATGCTTTTCTCTTATGTGAGGACATTTTCGATGAGGAGGGATCGATGTGTGTAAAGGGTTGTGTTTCATTACGAAGTGTCGAGAGTTAATGTAGAAGTGTTGATGAGAAGTTCTCGATTGCATTCTGGGTATTTGACGATTTGTGGCTCATTTTAGTGAATATCACTGATTTGTAGGGTGGCTTTCGAGACCTTTTTTGATTCACTGTGTTCTCTATTCAAGGTTCACAGCTAAGATTGTGTTCGAAATACTATTAACACTTTTACATTGAATATTGTTCATTCTGAGCCCATCAGCCACTACATGTTGTGAGTCACAAAGGTTCGTTCTCTGTAAACCTCCTTCGATCCATGAATGTTTACTGTTCTTTTTTTATTCTTCCTCTCTGAGCCTTCATTAATTCTCGATACTGCAAATTTATTCTCAACTAAAATGCTAGCGATACCTACACGTTGGGTCTATTAGCCACTCCCAGAAATATGCCATGCAACCCATTCCTGATGTGCCTAAAAAATTCTTGCTTCATGTATCTGGCAAGCTCTAGAGTGCGCGGTCTTTGAGATATTGATTGTAGTAAGAGCCGTCATTCGGGGTTTTGAACCACTCAAGACAATTCCGTAAAGGCTGTTTGGTCCCGGGACTACAGCGCTGTCCTTAATAGTACCAAAACCAAAATTATACTAAATAATATGCTCTAGCAAGCGTGACGGTGGAGGCGGTGGTTCTGGGAGGCGTCGAGAAATTGGTCAACAGCTTCGAATCTACTCCGTCTCATTGATGATTTGAACCTCCTCTGCCCCTTAAATTTATGTAAGGACTGTAACTCCATGCCATGTTTACTCCCAAAGGGGATTGTATCAATCACAAAATCAGATAATAAGAGTCAATCATACGCATTAATTTTTGGAATAAATGTAATTTGTCTCCGAGGAGAGAATTAATTCATCTATCTATCCATTCCTCCTCCACCATCACATATCGCCCCTAGCCTTCTAGGCTTTTCTAGCCCCCTCGTGTACCGCCGCCACCGCCACCACGGTTCCCACCACTACCTCCAGTTCCCTTCCCAAGATTTCCACCATTTTGGTGTCCACCTCGCTGACCGCCGCCACGATTTCCGCCCTTATAACCACCACGTGCTTTGCTAGCTGCCACTCTATCTAAGCGGCAAGCTGGGCAGTGTTCTTGAGCTCCCAATACCATTTCAGGATGCGAAGAAGCGGGGCATTTCAAAACAAAGCTTTGATCAGCTTTGACGATGACAGTATTTGGGCATTTGTCTCTCTTGTGTCCATTAAAGAAGCAATTTTGACAATGAGTTTCGCAATACCAAATTCCACAATACTTGGATTTGCATGCTTCAGGGTAGTCAGTCATCATAGACGGACAATGTGCCGTGACATGATATTCATGACAATGAGCACAATCTGTTCTCTTGAGAGGACATTTGATGGCTGGATGCCTCTTGAGACCTCTGGTCGGTGGGCTACCCTCAAAATCTGGCGCAACACTCACCCCACATTGACAGCATTGCATAACGCATGAGACTGCTCGATGTTTTTCCCGCCCAAGACACAATGCAGAATTGCATTCTATTGTGCAATCGGCAGATATATGTCGTGGGAATGGCTGGCAGACGCAAGTGTTTTCATCTGGTTCCATGCAATCATCTTTTGGATGTTCAGGTGAACCGCAATTTCCACATGACTCTGGGCAATCTTTGGATTCATGTTCCTTGTCACCACAATTTGTGCAATTTGTCATGAAACTTCCAGCGAGATCGAAAGTATTGTCTCTCGGGGCTCTTTGCTCTTGTTGAGCATTTGCCTCAACTGCAGAGACTGGTTGGGGGGCAGAGGATGCTTTAGGTACAGTGGTTGAATCAATGTTGGATTCAGCTCCATCTGTTCTCTGATATTTCCTGCTTGAATCGACATCTGTCATCTCTTCGTCCTCCGATTTTCTCTTCCTGAAGATAATAAAATCGCTATCTACTACGCGAGTTGGCTTGGGAACAGTCAACATGTAGCGAAGTTCTGAAACAGGACTAGCCCACCAAGGATCTACCCCAAGATCTACATCATCCTCTTTAAATCTGTTGACGACGTATTTCTTTGCATAATTCGGGTTTTCAGCCTCATATTTGAGGGCGTAATCCCCAGTCCATGGTCTGCAATGTTCATATATCTTTCCAGCTTTTGCGTTCGCCCAAGCATCTGGAGATATTGTACACGCAAGCATTGGCAGATTTCTGCGAGTGACAAGCATGATTCTTTCGAGGTTATCCCAATCTTTCTGATTGTTGATGTCGAAATTATCTTTGCATTGCTCAGAGATATGTGATCTCGAGTTGCAGAACGCGCAAGCATGTATTTGACCAGTTACTTGGTCAGGAGGACCCGGACAACGAAGAGCTCGATGACCTTTTTGCCCACACCAACAACATATGGCATTAGACCATTTGGTTCTCTTGGTTCTTTGGACAATTTCCTCGATGCCATCAACATTGGTTTCAGTCTGTGTTTGAGACCTCGACTCATTTGGAGTCTTCTTGCCATTGGTAGGTGGACCTCGAGACTTTGTACGGCCTCGTTGTTCACTCTCAGACCCATTCTGGGCATTAGAGTTTGGACGGCCTCCATTTTCACTCTTGGACCCATTCTGGGCGTTTGAGTTACTATTTCCATTTCCAGTTCCATTGCCAGAATTTTGATTCTGGTTAGATCTGTCGGATTTATGAGGACCTTGACTTGCCTGCAAATCCTGCGGCGATCTGTGACCCACGATCTCAGATATTCTATGCGTCATCGACGGCGGAACGCGAATGATAATAATATCTTCCCCAGCATCTGGTATGCCAGTTCTATTTTGTGGAGGTCGCGAACGCGACCTCCCACGGGAATAACTTCTTCGAGACATCATCAATATCTCAAAAATTTGAGATTGAAATTCGAAGTGGTTGTGGAGAGAATTTTTTACGAAAGGTGATGAGAAGAAATGTAAGGGTTGGTTGCTCGGTAACCTTAACAAAGATACCCCCACGTGATTTGATTTTAGAAAATCTATCAATTCACTTCATGATAATAATGTTCTAAAGTTAAGAATTTCCAAATTTACTTAGACTCTTATATTCTAAATACCTAGGTACGTATAGCTAATCTATCATTGAATCGACGGCAGCATATAACCTCATTTCTTTGATAAATGCATTACTTCAAAATACTCTATTCACAGATGCCATACAGAACTCGACAACCGCAGCTCTCAGTTATGGGTAGCATGGCCAAATTAGAGGGTATCAAAATGTCCCTACTGCAAAAGAAACTACCCAAAGGTACGTTGAAGCCGAAGTTCTCTTTTGCAGACTTTGGCAGTTTCTCTAAATGTAGATGCTCTACAGTCTAATGTGCGAATAGAAGAATGCTCTAAATCACGCTTCCACAAGTTTACAAGAGATTCGCATTAGAATATGATCTCCATGTTTGTCTTATGATCAAGGAATCTTGTTTTCAGGGAGGTAAGGCAAGCCTTGAACCGCCAAGAAAGATAGCTGGACTTCGTCAACGACTTTCCCTTCCTACTTTCTAAAGCCACGTTACTAATCAGAAGAATGTACTGGACACAATACAATCGATGGTTGATAAGTTGGGATAGTAAAATATGCTCCCACAAAAGAGACAACAACGCCAGATACGGAAATCCTCGGAACATGGTCCTCTTGCAATCATCCAAACAGTGAAACGAAAGCCACTGTACCGCACTTGCACAAAGAGCTCATAAAGGCTAATTCGCACTAATTTGTCCCTCATTTCATCACCACTAGTAAGTCTTCTAATACATTCCCCCGACTAAATTCCTAGAGCCCCCTCTGACGAATTTAGAAGACCATTCAAACAAAACCTACACGATATCGATGCAGCTGCTCACCAATCCACCAAATTATTCTTTACTTCCTCTTCCTCCAAATCGAAAAACAAATCTGTCAAGCTTCACCTAGCAAATAAGAGCAGCGAATGCAAAGGCAAGGATGGAAATTAGATGATGGCAAGCAATACGTCCAGGGGCCTGACATGAATCACAATATTTCTGACAGAGAAGGCTAGAAGGGTCACAACGTCAACAGGGACAAGAGATCTGACGCCAAAAACTTTTCTCCTATTTTTCAGCTTCACGAGCATGATATGAATATGAGTATGGAATTTGAAGGGATAAAGAGGAGCATTTAGAAGGAGATATGGGGCGCATACGGGGAATCTCAAGTACTAGGTGAGCTGTACTTGAGGATTAGGATTTTAGAACCAGTCATTCGATATTGTTGTGTGGTTATTATGTGAGTGCTTGGGCAAGACGTAGATGGAAATTCTCCTCTTTTTAAATATCACAATCAATCATCGTCATTCTTTACTCTGTGAATCCAATGTAAACTCTGAATGCAACAAGAAAACCCAAAATCTTCTGCTATTGTGGAATCCAAATTTTATTTTGATAATGCAGATAAAGTTGGCTTGATAGTGTGAATTCATAAAGGGGAAATGTAGATGGTGCACGTGATTTTTACTTGGTTCAATTTCCAAAGCTGATATTTGTATGGTTTCTGAAAGGAAACACTTCTTCTTTCCCAACAACAAAGTCGATTTTTGTCAAAGATCGGCAATTATGACAACTTACAAGTCGAGAAGAGCAGAAATGCTCGAGAGATTGTTTGTAGAAGAGAGAGAAAGCGCTGAGTATTCACGCGCGTTGAAAGAAGCTCGAAAAGAAGCTTCAAACTTCGAGGTGGTCGCGTCGTTGCCCAAGCTAGAAAAGCTGAAGGCAATTGAAAGCGCCGTTTATAAGAAGCTATGTAAGTATAGTGAACCACACTACTTTCAATGAAAGTTTGCTAACAATCTCTAGTCGGTGACGATCCATCAAATGTGAAGGCATCCTCGACCGATGAGGCAGAAGAAGAAATCCTCGAATTGGAAACACTTCCCCCCCCCGCCAGCGAGATGAAGACGGATATCGTCGACACAGCCTCAACAGAAGGAACCGCATTCGTACAACCTAACTTGAGTTACGCGAAACAAGCTTCCAAGCCCGCTGCCCCTGCAGAAGTTAAACCGTTAAGTCGCTTGGAAGAAATTCAAATGCGAGTAGGTACTAAGCTCAAGGAAGAGATGGGTGCTGCAGCCTGGCAAAGACTAAGATTGATCAATGCAAAGGACGTCGCCTATGAGAAAGAAAGAATGGAAAGAATAAATTACCAAGCCAAACTCATTCCGAGGAGACCTGGTGGTAGGATACATCAATATACGGCGTTTGCTCCCGCTACACATGATTGTAGAGCATATTGGTCTGCAGAACATGGCGCACAAATCCAAGCTGCTCAATCTGCATTAAATGTGCGTTTTCAGAGTGTATTCGAAAAAGACGTCGAATTTCGCTTGTGGCCTGAACCAGCAGATTGGAAAGCATTTGAGAAGGATCCTCAAAAGGGTAGAGAGATTCTTGCTAGAGCAGAAAAATTTCTGGATTTCTGGATCTGGGATTTCTTGTCCCGATCACATGCTACAGATAGATTTCCCCTAATTACTTGTCTTGATTGGTTCTTGAAAGGAGATAAGTCACCTGAATACAAGAGATATGTCAAGCTGTCTGTCACTCCAAAACCGGAGAATGTTGTTGCAGCACAAGCATTATTCAAATCCCATACAACGAAAGTCTGGAATGGCTTGTCAAAGGCGATTGCTGTCCAAGACAGAAAATTAAACAAGGAAAATGCTGAAAGAATTGCAAGAAACATTGACTCCAGTACTATCGCTCAGCCATCCATCGAAGAAGTTTACAAGAAGCGAGTGGTTGACGATGAAGGACTTTCAAAGATAGTCTCCAAAGAGACTACTATGCGAGATCGTTTGGGCGAATCCGGTAGTACACAAGAAGTTGCTAAAGGCGATATTGATACCAGTACCAAGGATGCAAAGAAGTCATATCCCAAGGCAAGACAACCGGAATATAATGTCCTCCAAGTGAAGGCTGATGGTACATACCAAGTTACCTCAGCCAAAGATTCTCGTGGTGTAACTCATATTTCACAAGCAGCTGCTGATAAGGCTGATGAGGATTACGCCAAGGATTGCAAGCAACTTTCAAATGTCTCTCTGGACGTGGAAACTGTTGTCGAAGCGGAACAAGATTCAAAGGATGAATCTGATTCTGCCTCCGACTCAGGTTGCCCATTTTCAAAACCTGTTGAAACGAATGAGTTCCGCGGATCACCTTTTGGTCGATGTTCACCAGGAATTGAACCTCGTCAATCATATATGTCACTTTATGCTCGTCGTCCATCAAATATTGATGACCGTCCCGTGGCCAATTTTACCAATAGTCCCCGTGCATGGCATGGTAGTTCTTTTATTGATTATGATGCGATTGTCGCACGAAATTATCCTCGTAATTGGGCCGACGAGTCTGAAGAGTGCTCTCCAGTGCAAGCTTTACAAGCAGCACCAGAGGTGACTGATTTTCGCCCCGTCTTTGGTCCCAATCGACCAGATGATGTCACCAGCGGAATGTCTTCGCTTAGTTTAGAAAAGACAAAGCCGCGCAGAAACAGCGCAGAGAGCTTTGTACCTCCAAATAAGGAGGTCCAGAGTGAGAACTCTGGTTGAGTTGAGGTGGTGTGGTGGTGTGGTGAGGTGATGAGGAAGTTGTAGAGTAGAATGAAAATGTTATTATAATTTACATGTTTTGTGTTAAGGATTGTAAACTTGTGACGACTTAAACACGCTAATATAGCTAGTTAGATTGAACTTATGAAAAATTTTCTAGTTACTATATGCCTTCTTTCGTGAATATTTTGAAATCACTTCATTGTTAAATTTTAATCTAAATAAGTAGTAGAGATTCTATTGGATGGACTTAGTAAAGGGTGTATACACATAAAGCATATAGGGTTAAAATGGAATTGTGTTATTATCTGTTCCCTTCGTATAAAGAAAGTATTACTAAGCTATATATACATTTTACCCCCCATATACATTTCGTGTGAAAGTGGGGTTAGAAGATGATTCAGTTATGTGTTCCAATAGATTCAGATTATTTTTTAAGAACTATTTATAGAATATCATAGAAATACTTTCAATATTCAGTTAAGTTTTGTAACGAGAAAGTAAATAAAAGGTTTATTATTTTATAGTAGATTACAGATCTATTCGAGTAGTACTTAAAAGTATTATATTATTTATTCGGCGAACAGAGAGTAAGACAGGACATAAAATACTACAACTCTTTCTATACAATGAGTAAATTTTCTTTCAGGTTATATTTTTCTGTATTCAGAGATCTTTGATTTAAAAACATTTATTATAATACTTTAGTTTTATTTAATTAAATCTTGGACATGTTATTAAATGTTCGAGATATAGATATCTGGTATATTTAACTATTCGAGATTCAAATATGTTTTATAGAATAGAGCGAAATTTCGTAGTTCGTATAGTAGAGAGATTTTAAATATTATATCATTTATACAAGGAAAATATATTCGAATCATTAATTTATTATAAATTATATTATTTAAAATAAGCTATTAGTACTAGATAAGCATTAAAATCTTAATTTTAATAGCTATAGATACTTCTAGTATTTCCTACACATATATATACAGTCACCGGGCACAGATAATGGCCGATCACCTAAATCACACTAAAAAATAGCGATTTACTATATTTTGTATAATGATTTATTAATATTTATAATATTATTTATATAATAATGATTTATACTTTCAATTTTTAGGTTCTAAAAATAATTGAATAATTAGATATTTATTATTAAAACTATACCTTATAAAAGTTCCTTAAAATTCGCTTATTTTACTAGTAAATTCTGGAATTTCTAAATTACTATATTATAAAGCTATATAATATAATCAAAAAAAATCCTAAAAATAATTCATTTATTTTTTTGAAGTCTTTAATTAAAGTTTAACAAAATTGTATAAATATGTATTGGTAATTCAGATTGAAATGTATTGAAATTCGGTCGTTTTAAGGATGAGTTTGGGTGTGATTTTGGTGATCGGCCATTATCTATGCCTTAGTACTGTATTATAAAGAGAATAAATAAATGATTTAAATATAGAATAATTTTTCTTCTAACAAGAATAAATAATATAACTATATAGAATAAATCTATAGATTAAAGAATAAAGAAAATACTTTATCTTAAATTTTAAATTCATATTAATATATAACTTACTTTAGTAATTTATATCATTTGAATTACATATTGAATTATATTATCACATGAATAGTTATATATAGAAGTCGTAAGCTTTACTACTACGCTATATATATAATCTGTTTCAAAAGACATAGTATCAGGGATCGGTTCCTAATAGCTTACTACTATATATATACTATGTAACATATATATTACAATCTCAAGGCGAATTTAGAATTTAAAAATGAAAAGTTAAAAGGATATTTATTAATTAAAGAAAGATTTCTTTATGTTACTTTCATTGAAACTAAAAGAAAAAAAGATTAAGATTTATCATACGTTCGAGAAATAAGTATTATTACATGAATATCTATTCGAGATTCATCGATTCTTATATTAATAATAAAAAGATTTCTACTTGTATATTATAAAAGAGAGTAAAAATAATACCAGATATATAATTTAGACTTTGATATCTTTACTAGAAAATATTCATTTAAATCTATAATTTGAAGTCTTAATTATTTGAGAAATAGTATTTCATATAGTAATATCTATTCGAGACATGGATATTATATATCTTATTTAAGATATATAGTATAGTTTTTATTTTCATTAGCTTATGATTGAACGTATTCGTGGAAATCTTGATATAATAATTTTATTACTAGCCTCTAAAATATATCTTTCTCTATTTATTGAGATTTAGTTATTATTAATGATTATAATATCTCGTTATATAGTAGTCTAGATGAATACTTTTAATATTCGAAAACGATTAAATAATGGAATTTCTTTTGATTTTCTAATAAAATCATATAACTTTAGTATTAAAGATTAAATCTATATTCAAAATTAGTTATAAATCAAATATTTATAAACAATATATATAGAGAGTCTATTAGATTTTAATTCAGATTATTAATATTTAGAAAAGATTCAAGAGAGGCTTATTAAAGTTGTGAAACTATTGAAAATATTTTGAGTATATTCTAATAATTATAAATCTTAGCTTTATATAATACTTAAATCGTCTTATTTATTTAAAATTAAATCTTAATCGTTCTCCAAGAAGAATATTCATACTCTCAAAATGATATATAAATTAAGAAGTAATCATTCGAACTTGAGATAAATATCTTAATATAATTTTAAAGACATTGAATAATTATACGATGAATTTATAATGAAGATATTAAGGTTAAAAAGAAGAATCTCGAAATAGAATATTATCGTCTCAATATAATAAAATAGTATTATAATAATAGTTTCGAATTTTACAAATCAAGAACTCTTGTCCCCTGTTCAGAGTATAAAATAGTTATACTAAAGATATTAAACTTATATTGAAATAATTATTAACTAAGATATATAAGATGAGATGGAAAACAAATCGAGTTATTCGTATAAAACTAAGGAAACAACTGTTTAATATTATTAAAGTTGAATAATTAACTTTAATCTCTTTATAATTATTGTAGTATTATCATCTAATTTTTATAAATTAATATACTAGTTGTATGATATCTAGTAAGAAAAAAGTTAATACTTAAAAGTAGTGATTAGTTACTAGTAATTCAAGTAATAAATTATTAAATAATCATTAATATAATTTCAATAGTATTAAAGTCGATATAGTAAATTGAAAAGAGCGAAGCATATAATAAATTACCCTGAGATCCCGTAAAGATTATTTGATTATTCTTATATTCTCAAAATTATAGTGTCGGGACAGGGATCATGTGACCGCACTAGCGCTTGCGCTAGTGCCTCGGCACTATAGTATAGACGTACCGTAGCCCTAGCTTTTAGAACCTCAAGCAATATTACAACAGTGTGAACCATAGTACTATATTGTCTTCACCATCCCCATGGTGATACCAACATATAGTGATTTTACTCTTATATTCTTAAAATACTATATATTTCAAATGGAATTTTTAATAGAATATAAAAGATAAAAGAGTAGATTATCTTTTAAGTTTGATATCTAAGTGTAATTAATTTTTTTATAAAGTAATAATAATCATTAATTATAAATTCTAATACGATGTATATTATAAGAAGATAATTAAATCTTTAATTAAATCTTATCGAGTGTTAATTCGAGAAGGATACGGAAGACGTAGCACCCATGTATTTACAGGTCCTATATATCTAATTATATTCTATCTAAAGAACTAGCTAAGTAGAAAGATAGTAAACCTTATATAAATACTATTGAAAAAGCTAATCTCTTTTATATTCATTTAATCCCTTTAATATAATAATTATTATATTATATTAAAGTTATTTCTTTAAAATAAATATCCTTATTTATATATTCAAAACTCTTTTTTATAACTTTAATTATAATAATTAAAAAAGAAATTTGTAAAATTATAAAATCCTTTATTTATTAATTAAAGTCTCTAATCTTTTATTAATAAAATTAATCCCTTTTTTTAATCCCTTTCAATTTATTTCATTACTTTAATATTAATTTTATTTATATTAATCAAATTAGTGAAAACTTGATATAACTTTTTCTTTATTATTATATTAATTGAATTAATTGGATTATTAATTCAGATTATTTCAATAATCTTTTTTTATTTATAGAATTAATATAATACTATAATATCAATTATTAATCTCTTTTTATTAATTGTTCCTAATTTTATAAATAAATTGTATAATGATTTAGAATTAATATACAAGATTAATAAAATTTTCTTATTAAGAATAATATTAATTATAAAAATAATTATTACACTAATATCAAATCTCTAAACTAATCCGTATAATTTAAATATTAAAATGCTATATATAACTTTTTTATATTTAATAAATAATTAATAAATAATATTAGTATTATTATATTTATTTATTATAATAATCATATAGTCTATTTAAAACAAGTAATCTTTATTGTTTGTAAAAGAGGCATTAGTAAAAATAATAATCTTAAATAAATCCAAATTAAGTAATATATAATTAAATTCTTTAATAGAATTTTCTTTTTACTATTTAATATGCTTATTCAATATTATAATATTGTTTTTGTTGGGTTGTATTGTTTATATAATTATTAACAAATTAAAAGATATTTTAGATTAATATATAATTATAATATATATATTGTGGGCTTATTATATAATATATTAATTATATATAGAAATATACTTTCGAATTTTGCTATATGTTTTATGAATATTTATTGATTCTATGGAAATAGGTTATAGATTGTTATATTACTTTTATTAATTAAAATAAATATTATTATTTTTAAGTATAAAAGTAATATTATTAAATTTCAGTAGATGGTTGTGAGTTAGTTTCTTATAATCCTTAGTTATAAAACTAATCTATTTAAATTGCTTATTCTTAGTTTGTATAAATATACTATTTTTAATAATAAGTATATTATTTATTTGAAGTTTTATAATATTGAATCCAGTTTTCTTATTATTAGTATATAAAAGACAAGGGTTATATATAGATTATTATATTTTAAGCTTTTTATAATAATGAGTATAATATATTCAAAACTAATAATTTCCTATCTTTGAAATACTATATAATAATTTAATAACAAATAGAATTATACTAATTAATAAATTTATTTCTTTTAGAGTATATATATAAAAAATGCAATATAAATTCAAAATTAATTAAATATATATTTAAATAATATTTTGAATATATATATTTATCTTATTTTTTTTTTAAATACTTATAATTAATAAAATTAGAATATATTAATATAATTATTAAATTATTAATGATTATATCAAAATAGAAGTTTTGTTAATATTATTATATATCTAAATAATTAATTATAACTTGTGGAATTCAATATTTATTTTCTTATTTTTAATTTTATTAATAAAATATAACTTGAAAATTCGTATATTAAAAGGAATATTTAATAATAATATAACTTTAAATATATTTTTAATTATTAAATTATTAATCTCCTTTTTTCTGAAATTCTTATATAAAATTAGATTTGGGAGATTAGTAATAAAGCAATTGGGGTGTTTATTTTGTATATAAGCTTGAATTTAAGGTATAATTATTTGTAGAAAAAATAGTAATATAAATATTTGATTGTTTTTGAATAAATTCAAAAAGAATTTCTTAGTATTTATAATATATATAATAAGTATATCAAAAACAAATATTGTAATTTTATTAGATTTTAGTAAAATTATCTTATCACTATCAATTTATCTTAGAATATAATTATCTTAATTATTTAAATTAAAAAAATTAATATCAATATAATTAACTTTATTATATATATAATATAGTTTTATTAATATAAAACGAAATCTTATGGGTTTATAGGGTAGATTAAATATGCATGTCTTTCTATCTATATTAAAAAATGAAAACAATTCTTTTCATTTTTTAATAATCATTTTATTATTCTTTCTCTATATCAAAATAATATTATTTAATAGTAATTTATAGAATATAATTATAAAGGAATTATTATATATATTTAGAGCTTTTTATATTTATATTAAACTATATAGCTTGTATATCTCTATTATAATTCTAAAGATTATAATAGCTTATTATTAAATAATAAATATTAGAAGGTTAATATTAATTATATAAAGAAATATATTAAAAATGAGTAAAATAGGCATTAATTCATTAAGCCCAATTATATTATTAATAGCTTTTATAGTTATTTAAAGTATAACTACTTTACTTATATTTAATTTATAAATTTTATTATAAATAATTTTATAAAATCTATATAATAATATATAAAATCTTTTAATAATACTAATTGAGTAATATATTTCTATTAGAATTATTTTTATTTAAATAATCATTAATATAATATATTATTGAAATTCTTTTTTAACAAAATTAATATTGATATTATAAATAATATATTCCAATAAATTAATATATATATTAATCTAATATTTATGAAGTTTATTTTATATATATTTTATAAATATATTACTTAATTATTAAATAGTTTAAAAATGTATAGCTTTATTAATAATATATAGAACAAAGTTATTATTAATATAAAATATATTAATAAATATTATATAATTAAATTCGAAATTTTTATTAAATAGAAAAAATTTAAATCTACTAAATAATTTATTATGAATTTAATAATAATAATAAAACTTTGTAAATTACTTAATTATTTTAAAATCTTTATTATATTCTAAGCATTTGAATATTTTATAGAACTTATAAATAGATGGATAATCGAATTGTTAATATATATATTATAATTTAATTTCTATAAGATAATATTTACTATTATTTATAAAATGATTAATCAATTTTTGAATATTAATATTCTAAAATAAAAATATATAATTAAATTATCAATAAATAAAATAAACACTCTTAGATATAATAATAATATTATTAAAATTGTGTGAAGAATGTGGGGGTCCGGGGGAATACCGCCCGGGGCCGAAGGTCACGCGTATATAATATATCATGTGACATAGTGAGAAACCAGACCTCTTCGGGCCCAATAAGGGCCCCACAGGTGCCCAAAATCCCTATATATACTACCTTTCCGGTAGTAGACAAGAGGGAGGACAATTCTAATTTCTTCTTATAATACTATGTGATTCACCACAAATTGTTATACTTAAACTTGAATAAGTTTATATTTGTTAAATAAAATAGAAATAGAATATTAGCTTTTATTATATTCTATTTTATAATATTGAATAAGAGTTTTATTTAAAAAAAATTAATAAAAGTAGTTATTCTAATTCTATATTGAATTATTATTTAATTAATAATAATACAATTATATTTAATATTCTTAATCTTTTTCTATATTAAATATTAATTATATTTAATAATAGATCTTCAAACTACACTTATATCAATTATAATTTCAAAGAACTTATCTTTATAATATCTTTTATTATTTATAATAAATACCTTAATTATTAATATATAAGTATTTATAATATTATTAAGATTAGTTATTATTAAAAATCTATTATAAGTATTTATTAATATAAAAAACATTCTGGAAATTTCTTTAGAACTATTTATATTAATAAAATACTAGTTAATGAGATAGTTATTATTATTATTATTATTATTTTAATTATCTTTTTATTTAATATTAATAAAAAACTAATTATATTATTTTATAAAGCTCTTATTATTGAAATTGTTATATTTGTTATAATAATTCATTTTTAAATAATCCTTTTCCTTTTGTATATACTTATAATACCTATAACCTTTTTTCTTATAATTAAAGAAATAATAGTTATTCTTATTTTTATTAAATAATATAAAAAAGAATTGTTTATTGACATATTTATTATAGAATTTTCGAAAGAAGATATTTGAAGATTTCAAAGATTTATTATTATAGAAATATCAATTTATAAGAAATATCTCAATTAATATATTTTACCTTAGAAATATCTTTTAATAAAAGTTAATAATCTATTTAATCTAATTAATTAGATTTAAAACATTTGAATAAAGGTTATATATTATAAAATAATACTTTAGGACATTGTTATATATAAACAGAATCTTAATATAGTATAATTAAAGATTATATATAATTATAGAAATAATATATTAAAAAAAATATAAATCTATAATTATTATATTAAATATTTTCTAAAGATTTATATTAGAATTCTTTTTGATATAAATTTCAAATGTAATATTATTTCATTTAAAAAGTATATTTTGTTGATATTCAGGTTTTTTGAAGTTTTTAATTATTATTTGATATAAGCCTTAATACAAATCAAAAAGATTATTTAGAAATATCTAATAGTATTCTCTAACCTCTTCTAAAAGCATAATTGGAAAAGCTATTATAATTATTTCAATTAATATAAATACTCTATAGTAGTATTTTTTGAATATAGAGATTTTTAGATTAAAAAAATTATTAATATCTTTATATCTATTATTATTGGTTCGAGAAGGATACGGAAGACGTAGCACCCACGTATTTGCAGGTCCTGTATGTCTAATTGTATTCTATCTAAAAAGCTAGTTAAATAGGAAGATAATAGGCCTTATATAGGCACTATTGAAAGAACTAGTCTCTTTCACATTCACTTAATCCCTTTGATATAATAATCATTATATTATATTGAAATTGTTGGTTCGAGAAGAATACGAAAGATGTAGTACCCACGTATTTGCAGATCCTATATATCTAATTATATTCTATTTAAAGAACTAGCTAAATAAAAAGATAATAGGCTTTATATAAACACTATTAAAAGAGTTAATCTTTTTTATATTCATTTAATCCTTTTGATATAATAGTCATTATATTATATTAAAGTTATTTCTTTAAAATAAATATTCTTATTCATACACTCGGAACTCTCTTTTATAACTTCAACTATAATAATTAAAAAAGAAATTCATAAAATTATAAAATCCTTTATTTATTAATTAAAATCCCTAACCTTTTATTAATAAAATTAATTCTTTTCTTTAATCCCTTTTAATTTATTTTATTACCTTAATATCAATCTTATTTATATTAATTAGATTAATAAAAGCTTGATATAGCTTTCCCTTTATTATTATATCAACCAGATTAATTGAACTATTAATCCAAATCACTTTAATAATCTCTTTTCATTTATAAAATTAATATAATACTATAATATCAATTATTAATCTCTTCTCATTAATCATTCCCAACTTTATAAATAAATCATATAGCAATTTAAAATCAATATACAAAACTAATAGAATCTCCTTACCGAGAATAATATTAACTATAGAAGTAATTGTTATATTAATATTGAATCCCTAAATTAGTCCATATAATTTGAATACTAAAATATTATATATAACTTTTTTGTATTTAATAAATAACCAATAAATAATATTAGTATCATTATATTTGTTTATTATAATAATTATATAACCTATTTAAAATAAATAGTCTTTATTATTTGTAAAAAAGATATTAATAAAAATAATAATCTTAAATAAATTTAAATTAAATAATACATAATTAAATTCTTTAATAGAATTTTCTTTTTGCCATTTGATATACTTATTTAGTATTACAATATTATTCTTATTAGATTATATTATTTGTACAACCATTAACAAATCAAAAGATACTTTAGATTAATATATAATTATAATATATATATTACAAGCTTATTATGTAATATATTAATTATATATAAAAGCATATTTTTGAATTTTGTTATATATCCCATAAATATCTATTGATTCTATAAAAACAGGTTATAAATTATTACATTGCTTTTATTAATTAAAATAAATATTATTATTTTTAAATGTAAAAATAATATTATTAAATTTCAGTAGATAATCATAAGTTAGTTTCTTACAATCCTTAATTATAAAGCTAGCCTGCTTAAATTGCTTATCCTTAGTCTATATAAATATACTATTTTCAATAATGAGTATATCATTTATTTAAAGTTTTATAATATTAAATCCAGTTTTCTTATTATTAGTGTGTAAAAGATAAGGGTTATATATAGATTGTTGTATTTTAAGTTTCTTATAATAATGAGTATAGTACATTTGGAATCAATAGTTTCCTGTTTTTAGAATATTATATAATAGTTTAATGATAAATAGAATTATACTAGTTGGTAGATTCATTTCTTTTAGAGTATATATATAGAAAATGCAATATAGATTCAAAATCAATTAAATATATACTTGAATAATATCTCGAATATATATACCTATCTTGCTTTCTTTTCGAGTACTTATAACTAATAAAACTAAAATATATTAATACAATTATTGAATTATTAATAATTATATCAAAACAAAAGTTTTATTAGTATTATTATATATTTGAATAATTAATTATAATTTATAGAATTTAATATTCATTTTTTTATTCTTGATTTTATTAATAAAATATAATTTGAAAATTTGTATATTAAAAGGAATATTTAATAATAATATAATTTTAAATATATTCTTAATTATTAAATCATTAATCTCCTTTTTCCTAAAATCTTTATACAAAATTAAATTCGGAAGATTAATAACAAAATAACCAGAATATTTATTTTATATATAAACTCGAATTTAAGATATAACCACTTATGGGAAAAAACAATAATATAGGTATTTAATCATTTTTAAATAGATTCAAAAGAGACTCCTTAGTATTTATAATATATATAATAAATATATTAAAAACAAATATTATAACTTTATTAGATTTTAGCAAAGTTATCTTATCACCATTAATTTATTCTAAAATATAATTATCTTAATTATTTAAATTAAAAGGATTAATATTAATATAATTAGCTTTATTATATACATAATATAATCTTACTAATATAAAACAAAATCTTGTAGATCCATAAAATAAATCAAATATACATATCTCTCCATTTATATTAAAAAATGAAAATAATTTTTTTCATTTTCTAATAATTGTTTTATTACCCTCTTTTTATATCAAAACAATACTATTTAATAATAATTTATAGAATATAGTTATAGAAAAGCTATTACATATATTCAGAACTTCTTATACTTATATTAAACTATATAGCTTGTATACCTTTATTATAACTCTAAAGATTGTAATAATTTACTATTAAATAATAGATATTAAAAAGTTAATATCAATTATATAGAGAAATATACTAAAAACAAGTAAAGTAAACACTAATTCATTAAACCCAACTATATTATTAATAGCTTTTACAATTATTTAAAGTATAACTACTCTATTCATATTTAATTTATAAACTTTATTATAAATAATCTTATAGAATCTATACAATAATATATGAAATCTCTTAATAATATTAATTAAATAATATACTTCTATTAGAATTATTTTTATCTAAATAGTTATTAATATAATATATTATTGAAATTCTTTTTTAATAAAGTTAATATTAGTATTATAAGTAATATATTTTAATAAACTAATATATATATTAATTCAATATTCACAGAGTTTATTCTATATATACTTTATGGATATATTATTTAATTATCAAATAATTTAAAAATATATAATTTTATTAATAATATATAGAATAAAGTTATTATTAATATAAAATATATTAATGAATATTATATAATTAAACTCAAAATCCTTATCAAATAAAGAAAACTTAAATTTGCTAGATAACTTGTTATGAATTTAATAATAATAACAAAACTTTATAAATTACTTGATTACTTCAAAATCTTTATTATATTCTGAATATTTGAGTATTTTATAAAACTTATAAACAAATAAATAATTAAATTATTAATATATATATTATAATTTAATTTTTATAAAATAGTATTTATTATTATTTATAAAATAATCAATCAACTTTTGAATATTAATATTTCAAAATAGAAATGTATAACCGAATTGTTAATAAATAGAATAAATACTCTTAAATATAATAATAATATTATTAAAATTATTGTATTTGAATTTGAGTAAGTTCATATCTATTAAACAAAATAAAAATGGAATATTAGTTTTTATTATATTTTATTCTATAGTATTGAATAAGAGTTTTATTTAAAAAGAATTAATGGAAATAGTCGCCCCAATCTTATATTAGATTATTATTTGGCTAGTAATAATGTAATTATACTCAATATTCTTAATTTTCTTCTATATCAAATATTAGTTATATTTAATAATAAATCTCTAAGCTGTATTTATATCAATCATGATTTCAAAGAACTTATTTTCATAGTATCTTTTATCACTTGTAATAAATATCTTAACTATTAATATATAAGTATTTATAATATTATTGAGATTAGTTATTATTGAAGATTTATTATAAATATTTATTGATATAAAGAATATTCTGGAAATCTTTTTAAAACTATTTATATTAATAAAATACTAATTAATAAAATAATTATTATCACTATTATTATTATTTTAATTGTTTTTTTGTTTGATGTTAATAAGGAATTGATTATATTGTTTTGTAAAGCTCTTATTATTGAGATTATTATATTTATTATAATAATTTGTTTTTAAATAGTTTTTCTCCTTTTATATATACTTATAATACCTATAGCTTTTTTTTTTGTAATTAGGGAAGTAATAATTATTTTTATCTTTGTTAGATAATATAAAAAAGGATTATTTACCAGTATATTTATTATAAGGTTTTCAAAAAAAGATATTTGAAAATCTTAAAGATTTATTATTATAAAAATATTAATTTATAAGAAATATTTCAATTGATATACCTTACCTCAGAAATATCTTTTAATAAAAGTCAATAGTTTATTTAATCTGATTAATTAAATCTAAAATACTCAAACAAAAATTGCATATTACAAAATAGCACTTTGGAATACTATTACATACAAATAGAATTTTAATATAATATAATTAAGAATTATATATAATCATAGAAATAATATACTAAAGAAAATATAAATCTATAATTATTATATTAAATACTTTCTGAAAATTTATATTAGAATTCTTTTTGATATAAATTTCAAATATAATATTATTTCATTTGAAAAGTATATTTCATTAATATTTAGATTTTTTAAAATTCTTGATTATTATCTAACATAAACCTTAATATAAATCAAAGAGATTATTCAGAAATATCTAATAATACTCTCTAATCTCTTTTGAAAGTATAATTAGAAAAACTACTATAATTATTTCAATTAATATAAATACTTTGTAATAATGTTTTTTAAATATAAAGATTTTCAAATTAAAAGAATTATTAATACCTTTATATCTATTATTATTTTTATAGATCTTTGAAAGGTTAATAAAACAGTAACTTTAATTACATTAATTAATACCTTGATTATCTCTACGATTAGAACGATTAGAATTATTATTATTTCTACTATCTTTACTATCATTATTACCATTTCTATCTCTATCACTATTCTAGCTATTCTTATCATCGAAATCATCCGAATTATCACTATTATCAAATGATTCTATAAAATTATATAGAATTTATATATATCTAGATTTATAAAAGGAAAATAGTTTTCTATATATATTAAAAGGAATAATTGGATTACCTATAACTTTACTAGATTTCAATAAAATTAAATAATTAATCAGATTATTTTCTAGAGATTTATTAAAAGGATTAATAAAAAAATCGTTTTAAGGTTTTATACCAAGTCTAATAGAAAAATTAATTTATTTAATAGATATAAATAATTTTATTTTATTAATCTAATATTCTATAAGTTATTCTATAATCCAATTATAGTATTTCTTATATAAAAACACTTCTATAAAAGCATTCTCAACATTCGCATTGAAATTAATATACACTCTATAATATTATAAAACCTTATAAAAGTTCTATAATATTAATATATCAATATTCCTAAAAGAAGATTACCAAATAAATTTAAAATTGAATATTAATATTTTCTAAAAAGATATATTAATAATATTTATATTCAAATATATAATTCCTTTAAATTAAAAGTAATTATTAATATAATTTTTTATTACAATTCTAAATATAAATCCTTTAAAGAATTATTTAGTTATAAAAAGATCCTTTGAAAAGAAATAATTCTAAAATTCTTCTTTGAACTTTGTATCTCTTGGATTCTCTTTTTTTTAAAATACACTTTTATTAAGAAAAGTAAAAGGAAAGGTATTAGTTTTATTATACATATTGTACTTAATATTGTTCAATTAATCAATACTAGTGGTTTTGTTATAAATAGAAGTTTTATTGTAAACTTCTATAACATCAGAAATATCTAGTTGCTTATCAGCTTATTTAGAATTAGTATTATATACAATTGCCCAGAACAGTATAATGTTATCAATAGAAATAAAAAAGTAAGAATAAAAGAGTATTTCAAATAATTAATTAAATAATTTGTAATATTATTAATTAATATTAATTCGAAAAGAATATAGAAGATATAGTATTTATATATTTGTAGATCCTATATATCTAATTATATTCTATTTAAAAAACTAGTTAAATAGGAAAATAATAGGTCTTATATAAACACTACTAAAAGAGTTAGTTTCTTTTATATTTGCTTAATTCCTTTGATATAGTAGTTATTGTATTGTATTGAAGTTATTCCTTTGAAGTGAATACCCTTGTTCATATAGAAATCATTCCTTTAAAGTGAATATTCTTATTTATATATTTGGGACTTTCTTTTATAACTTCAATTATAATGACTGAAAAAGAAATTCGTAAAATTATAAAATCCTTTATTTATTAATTAAAGTCCCTAACCTTTTATTAATAGAACTAATCCTTTTTTTCAATCCCTTTTAATCTATTTCATTACCTTAATATCAATCTTATTTATATTAATTAGATTAGTAAAAGCTTAATATAGCTTTTCCTTTATTATTACATTAACCGGATTAGTTAAATTATTAATCCAGATTATTTTAATAATCTCTTTTTATTTATAGAATTAATATAATATTATAATATTGATTATTAATCTCTTTTTATTAGTTATTTTTAGTTTTATAAGTAAATTATATAGTGACTTAAAATCAATATACAAAACTAATAAAATCTTTTTATTGAGAATAATGCTAACTATAGAGGTAATTGCTGTATTAATATTGAATCCCTAAACTAATCTATATAATTCAAATACTAAAATACTATATATAACTCTCTTACATTTAATAGATAACTAATAAATAATATTAGTATTATTATATTTATTTATTATAATAATTATATAGTCTATTTAAAACAAGTAGTCTTTATTATTTGTAAAAGAGATATTAGTGAAGATAATAATCTTAAATGAGTTCAAATCAAATGATATATAATTAAGTTTTTTAATAGAATTTTCTTTTTGCTATTTAATATGTTTATTCAATGCTACAATATCATCCTTATTGAATTGTATTATTTGTATAATTATTAATAGATTAAAAAATACTTTAAATTAATATATAATTGTAATATATATACTACGGGCTTATTATATAATATATTGATTATATATAGAAATATACTTTTAGATTTTGCTATATATTCTATAAATATTTATTGATTTTATAAAAACAAATTGTAAATTATTATATTACTTTTATTAATTAAAATAAATATTATTATTTTTAAATATAAAAATAATATTATTAAATTTTAATAAATAATTGTAAATTAATTTCTTATAATCCTTAGTTATAAAATTAATTTATTTAAATTGTTTATTTTTAGTCTATATAAATGTACTATTTTCAATAATAAGTATATTATTTATTTAAAATTCTATAATACTAAATCTAATTTCCTTATTATTAGTATATAAAAAATAAAAATTATATATAAATTATTATATTTTAAACTTCTTATAATAATAAGTATAATATATTCGAAATCAATGATTTCTTGTTTCTAAAATATTATACAATAGTTTAATAATAAATAGAATTATATCAATTAATAGATTCATTTTTTTTAAAGTATATATATAGAAAATACAATATAAATTCAAAATTAATTAAATGTATATTTAGATAATATCTTGAATATATATATCTATTTTACTTTCTTTTCAAATATTTATAATTAATAAAATTAGAATGTATTAATACAATTATTAAATTATTAGTGATTATATTAAAACAAAAGTTTTATTAATATTATTATATATCTAAATAATTAATTATAATTTATAAAATTCAATATCTATTTCTTTATTTTTGATTTTATTAATAAAATATAATTTAAAAATTTATATATCAAAAGAAATATCTAATAATAATATAATTTTAAATATATTCTTAGTTATCAAATTATCAATTTCCTTTTTTCTAGAATCCTTATATAAAATTAAATCCAGGAGATTAATAATAAAACAATTAGAGTATTTATCTTATATATAAGCTCGAATTTGAGATATAATTATTTATAGAAAAAACAATAATATAAGTATTTAATTGTTTTTGAATAAATTCAAAAGGGATTTCTCAATATTAATAGTATATATAATAAATATATTAAAAACAAATATTATAATTTTATTAGATTTTAGTAAAATTATTTTATCATTATCAATTTATTTTAGAATATAATTATCTTAATTATTTGAATTAAAAGAATTAATATTAATATGATTAACTTTATTATATATATAATATAATCTTATTAATATAAAATAAAATCTTATGGATTTATAGAGTAGATTAAATATATATATCTCTTTATTTATACTAAAAAGTGAAAACAATTCTTTTTATTTTTCAATAGCTATTCTATTACTCTTTTTTTATATTAAAATAGTATTATTTAATAATAATTTATGAAATATAGTTATAAAAAGATTATTATATATATTCAGAGCTTTTTATATTTATATTAAACTATATAGTTTGTATATCTCTATTATAACTCTAAAGATTGTAATAACTCGTTACTAAATAATAAATATTAAAAAGCTAATATTAACTATATAAGAAAATATACCAAAAATAAGTAAAATAAATATTAATTCATTAAATCTAATTATATTATTAATAGCTTTTATGATTATTTGAAATATAACTACTTTACTTATATTTAATTTATAAACTTTATTATAAATAATTTTATAGAATTTATATAATAATATATAAAATCTCTTAATAATATTAATTGAATAATATATTTTTATTAGAATTGTTTTTATTTGAATAATTATTGATATAATATATTATTAAAATTCTTTTTTAACAAAATTGATGCCAATATTGTAAGTAATATACTTCAATGAATTAATATATATATTAATCTAATATTTATAGAGCTTATTCTATATATACTTTGCGAATATATTATTTAATTATTGAATAGTTTGAAAATATATAGCTTTATTAATAATATATAGAATAAGATTATTATTAATATAAAATATATTAATAAATATTATATAATTAAACTCGAAATCCTTATTAAATAAAAAAAACTTAAATCTATTAAGTAATTTATTGTAAATTTAATAATAATAATAAAACTTTGTAAATTACTTAATTATTTCAAAATCTTTATTATATTCTAAATATTTAAATACTTTATAGAACTTATAGATAAATAAGTAATTGAATTATTAATATATATATTATAATTCAATTTTTATAAAATAATATTTATTGTTATTTATAAAATAATTAATTAACTTTTGAATATTAATATTTCAAAATAAAAATGTATAATCAAATTATTAATAAATAGGATAAATATTTTTGAATATAATAATAATATTATTAAGATTATTATATTTAAATTTAAATAAGTCCATATTCACTAAATAAAATAGAAATAGAATATTAGCTTTTATTATATTCTATTCTATAATACCAAATAAAAATTTCATTTAAAAAGAACTAATAAAAATAATTACTCTAATTTTATATTAAATTATTATTTAATTAATAATAGTATGATTATATTTAATATTCTCAATTTTCTTTTATATTAAATATTAATTGTATTTAATAATAAATCTTTGAGCTATATTTATATTAATTATAATTCCAAAAAACTTATTTTTATAATATTTTTTATTATTTATAATAAATATCTCAATTATTAATATATAAGTATTTATAGTATTATTAAAATTAATTATTATTAAAAATTCATTACAAGTATTTATTAATATAAAGAATATCCTAAAAATCTTTTTAGAATTATTTATATTAATAAAATATTAATTAATAAAATAATAATTATTATTATTATTATTATTTCAATTATCTTTTTATTTGATATTAATAAGGAATTGATTATATCATTTTATAAAACTTTTATTATCAAAATTATTATACTTATTATAATAATTCATTTTTAAATAATTCTTCTCCTTTTATATATACTTATAGTATCTACAGCTCTTTTTCTTATAATCAAGGAAATAATAATTATTTTTACTTTTATTAAATAATATAAAAAAGAATTATCTACCAATATATTTATTATAAAATTTTCGAAAAAAGATATTTAAAAATTTCGAAAATTTATTGTTATAAAAACATTGATTTGTAAGAAATATCTTAATTAATATATTTTATCTTAAAAATACTTTTTAATAAAAGTCAATAATCTGTTTAATCTAATTGATTAGATTTGAAATACTTAAATAAAGATTATATATTATAGAGTAGTATTTTAGAATATTATTGTATGCGAATAGAATTTTGATGTAGTATAATTAAGGATTATATATAGTTGTGGGAATAATATATTAAAGGAAGTGTAAATCTATAATTATTATATTAAATACTTTTTGAAAATCTATATTAAAATTCTTTTTAATATAAATTTCAAATATAATATTATTTTATTTGAAAAGTATATTTTATTGATATTCAGATTTTTTAAAGTTTTTAATTATTATTTGGTATAAGCCTTAATATAAATCAAGGAGATTATTCAAAAATGTTTGATAGTACTTTTTAATCTTTTTTAAAAATATAATTAGAAAAGTTATTATAATTATTTTAATTAATATAAATATTTTATAATAATATTTTTTGAATATAAAGATTTTTAAATTAAAAGAATTATTAATATCTTTATATTTGTTATTATCTTTATAAATCTTTAAAAGATTAATAAGATAGTGACTTTGATTATATTAATTAATATCTTAATTATTCCTGCAATTAGGATAATTAAAATCATTGTTATTTCTATTACCTCTATTATTATTATTACTATTTTCACTTCTGTTGTTATTCTGATTATTCTTATCATTAGAATTATCCGAATTATTACTATTATTAAGTGATCCTATAGGGTTGTGTAGAATTTGTATATACCCAGATTTATAGGAGGAGAATAGTTTTTTATATATGTTAAAAGGAATAATTGGATTACCTATAACTTTACTAAATTTTGGTAAAATTAAATGATTAATTAAATCATTTTCTAAAGGTTTATTAGAAAGGTTGATAAAAAAATTATTTTAAGATTTTATATTAAGTTTAATAAAAAAATTGGTTTATTTAATAGATATAAATAGTTTTGTTTTATTAATCTAATATTCCATAAATTGTTCTATAGTTTAATTATGATGTTTCTTGTATAAAAATACTTTTATAAAAATATTCTTAATATTTGTATTGAGATTAATATATATTTTATAATATTATAAAACCTTGTAAAAGCTTTATAATATTAATATATCAATATTTCTAAAAAAAGATTATTAAATAAATTCGAAATTAAATGTTAATATTTTTTATAAGAATATATTAATAATATTTGTATTTAAATATATAGTTTTTTTAAATTGAAAGTAATTATTAATATAATTTTTTATTATAATTTTAAATATAAATTCTTTAAAGAATTGTTTAGTTATAAAATTTTTTTTTGGAAAAGAATAATTTTGAAATTCTTTTTTGAATTTTATATTTTTTAGATTCTCTTTTTCTTAAGATATATTTTTATTAAAAAAAATAAAAGAAGGGGTATTAATTCTATTATATATATTATACTTAATATTATTTAATTAATTAATATTAATAATTTTATTGTAAATAGAAGTTTCATTATAGGTTTTTATAATATTAGAAATATCTGATTGCTTATTAATTTATTTAAAACTAATATTATATACAATTATTTAGAATAATATAATATTATTAATAGAAATAAAAGAGTAAGGGTAAAAGAGTATTTCAAATAATTAGTTAAATAATTTATAATATTATTAATTAATATTAATTTGAAAAGAATATAGAAGATATAATACTTATATATTTATAAATCCTATATATCTAATTGTATTTTATTTAAAAAGTTAGTTAAGTAGGAAGATAGTAGGTCTTATATAGATACTACTAAAAAAACTAGTCTCTTTTATATTCATTTAATTCCCTTGATATAGTAGTTATTATATTATATTGAAGTTATTCCTTTAAAGTGAATACCCTTGTTTATACAATTATTATCTTTATAGATCTTTAAAAGGTTAATAAGATAATGGTTTTAATTATATTAATTAATACCTTAATTATCCCTGTAATTAAAATAATTAGAATTATTATTATTTCTATTATCTCTATTATTATTACTACTATTTCTATCTTTACCATTACCCTAGCCATTCTTATTATTAGAATTATCCGAATTATTACTATTATCAAATGATCCTGTGGGGTTATATAGGATTTATATATATCTAAATTTATAAAAAAAAAATAGTTTTTTATATATACTAAAAAAAATAACTGGATTACCTATAATTTTATTAAATTTTAATAAAATTAAATAATTAATTGGGTTACTTTTTAAAGGCTTATTAAGAGAATTAATAAAAGAATTATCTTAAGATTTTATATTGAGTTTAATAGAAAGATTAATTTATTTAATAAATATAAATAATTCTATTTCATTAATTTAATATTTCATAAGTTATTCCATAATCCAATTATAGTATTTCTTATATAAAAACATTTCTATAAGAATATTCTTAATATTCATATTAAAATTAATATATACTTTATAGTATTATAAAATCTTACAAAAGTTTTGTAATATTAATATATTAATATTTCTAAAAGAAGATTATTAAATAAATCCGAAATTGAATATTAATACTTTCTAAAAAGATATATTAGTAATATTTATATTTAAATATATAGTTCTTTTAAACTGGAAATAATTATTAATATAATCTTCTATTACAATTCTAAATATAAATCTTTTGAAAAACTATTTAATTATAAAAAGATTTTTTGAAAAAAAATAATTCTGAGATTTTTTTTTAAACTTTATATTTTTTAAATTCTTTTTTTCTTAAAATATATTTTTATTAAAAGAAATAAAAAGAGAAGTATTAGTTTTATTATATATATTATACTTAATATTATTTAGTTAATTAATATTAATAATTTCATTATAAATAAAAATTTTATTATAGACTTTTATAATATTAAAAATATTTAATTATTTGCTGATTTATTTAAAACTAGTATTATATATAGTTACCCGGGATAGTATAATATTATTAATAGGAATAAAAGAATAAAAGTAAAAGAGTATTTCGAATAATTAGTTAAATAATTTGTAATATTATTAATTAATATTAATTCAAAAAGGATATGGAAAATATAATACTTATGTATTTGTAGATTCTATATATCTAATTATATTCTATCTAAAGAGTTAGCTAAATGAAAAGATAATAGGCCTTATATAGATATTACTAAAAAAGCTAGTCTCTTTCGCATTTGCTTAATCCCTTTGATATAGTAGCCATTGTATTGTATTGAAGTCATTCCTTTGAAGTGAATACTCTTGTTCACACATCGAGTTTTTTAATATGATTTAATTTTATTATTTAGACATATAGTCGTTATTTGATGTTATCTCGAATAGATATTTCAATATTGAGATTCATTCGTCGAATAGATATATATATATTATAAATGCTAGATTATATTTCTTAGAATAGATATTTACATATTAAGATTCGTTTGTTGAATAGATATATATATATAAATATATATATTGAAAAATACTTCTCAAATAGATAATATTTTAATTATATATAAACTATATTAATCCTACTCTCAAATACTATAAAAGAGTAGAAGGTGGTAGGGGTATAGAGTAGTCCTTCGCATATACTATAGAAAAGTCATTATAATATAGTGCCTTTAATAAAGAAGAGGAAAAGAAGACTCTATATAACACTTTACAAAACATATAGAAGTTAAATGGAAATTGACTGCTTTTTCTAAATTATATAAAGAAGAACTATAAATACTAATTATAAGAAAGAACTTTATGATTAGTACAAGGTTTCGCTTACAATACATTTAAAAATTAAATTAGTAGATAGCTTTATATAATATAAAAATTACAAATTCTAGCTTATATTTCCTAGAATAGATATTCATATATTAAAATCCGTTTATCAAATAGATATATATATTAAAAAATATTTTTTAAATAGATAATATTTTAATTATATATAAACTATATTAATTCCATTTTTAAATACATTTCAAGATTAAGCTAGTAGATAGCTTCATATAATATAAATCTTTTAAACAAATTATCTTTTAGTAAAATCGCAAAAGAGATATAGTAAACCTAATCAAGATTTAAAATCATAACCTATCTTATTTACTCTAAATTGATTAAAAGAATACTTTATAGTTCTAATTTAGAAATAGTATAATTAAGTTGATAGTATTAAATCTTTCTACTTCGATAATTATATAATTTATATAAAATTGATTTCAAAGTATTATAGTTTTTATGTAATTAAATGATATACATCGTAGAAATTATTTTTAAACTATAGAAAGAAGATTTATAAACAGTATAAAAGAGTAGAAGACGCTACGATTATAAAGTAACCCTTCGTATATATTACAGATAAGTTACTATAAATATAGCGCTTTTAATAAAATAAAGGAAAAGATGATTTTAGATAATACTTTATAAGATATATAAAACGTTAAATATAAACTAACTACTTTTCCTAAACTATATAAAGAAGAATTATAAGTATAGTTTCAAAAAAGAGTCATGTAATTACTATAAAGTTTCGCTCACAATAGTAATTATAGATCGATTGTATATTCTATATGTATTCCGCGAATAAGATCTAAGATATTATACAAAAGTAGCTTTTAAGTATATCGTCAAATATATAATCGAATACGCTTATTGGTTCCTCGAATAGATAATTAATTATTTAAAATCAACCTTCAAAACTTGAGCATATATTATTACTAGTAGTAAACGTTTACTTGATTTAATTTAATTATAATTAGTACTTTAATTACTATTCAAAACATCTATATAACTTATACTATTAACTACTTATATTATAAGCTTCAAATATTATGAATAATTTGAATTTTGATTTATTTATAATTATTATATAGTCTTATTAAAATTATCTATTCTCGAGAGATGACTTAATAATTTGTATATATATTTCACTTTTACTTATAAACATGAAAGTAAAATAGGAATATATTCCTATATTTAAGTATTAAGAAAAATTTATATTATTCTATTCGACATATAGATATTTATATAATACTATCTGTTCGAGGGATATAGAAGTCTCATCTATATATATTTTTCAATCATAGTAGTAATTCAATTCAATAGAAAGATTTACAAAAGATATATTATTACTAGTATAAACATATTATTTCAAGCGTAAATATCTGAGACTTAAAAAGTAAAGTTGGTGATAATAATTCGTAAGAATATATCGTATCTTTATATTCGTCGAACACCTAAGTAAGCGGCTTATGTCGTTCTACAACAACGAGTTAATTTATGCGCTCCTACCATCCCAACCACAACAACAACAACAACAAAAAATTGTTTATTCAAAAAAAATGAACATAATGAATCCATATCCCCCTATAGCGGAGATTCCTGTAATAGATACGCGAAGAAGAAGAATGCTTCATGCATTATTTGATGGTTCTAGACAAGATTTCATGATGAATTTGTACAAGATCGCAGAGGAAGATCTTGCAGTTCCCCAAGGCAATCAAAGATATTCCAAGAGGGGATTTTTAACCACAATGATCGAAGATAGAGATAGTGGTGAGCTAGATATGCTCAAATTATTGTTGACTATGTCAACTGAGGTATTGGAGTCATTAATTCTCAATACAATTGGGAGTAGATTTCAGCTTGAACCAGATTTTCGAAAACATTTTTCGAAAATGGAAAACTCTGGTATTTATCTCAATACTGTCATGTCTGCAAATGTACCCGGTAAAGGCTTAAATGGTCGTGAATGGGCTATAGTTACCGCAATGATGTCAAGATATATCAGGAGCCATGGTGTGATAATCACTAATAATTCCACTGCAGCACAAAGAAATAATGCAGATGAAGCTTCATCTATTGACAATGCTTTTGGAACTCGACCGCCTATAGATATAAGAGTTAATGAACCATATCGTGGTCATAGGTATTGGTTGAATTCAGGACAAACCACTGAAACATTTCGTCGGAACCTAACAAAAAGGTGCAATCTTGCACTTGATCCCACACAAAGAGTTAGGCAAACGCAATCCCCAGTTGAAGTTGGTTTAAGTCATGATATGGCAACCAGAATTAAATGTCATCAACCTGAATCTGGTCTCAAAAATACAGTGAAAACATGGGGATTTTTTTTGAGTTGCTTAAGTGTAGCTGAAATCGACTTTAATGTGGTATCAATTCCCGTTCTCAAAGTATGGAACCGTTCACTGATAGGAAAAGCTGAAATTCTAATTACTTTCCTCGCCGGATCATCATTTGATGAAGGTGGCTTTAATGCCGCTCCTCCTGGTGGTACTAGAAGTTTATCCGTACCAGAGTCTTTGCCTAATAATAAAAAGGAGATTTTCACCAACAATGAGTCCTTTTCTGACAATTTGAAAGTAGTTGAAGAAGACTTGTCCAAAAAGCAAAAGTCGCTGAGTACCTTCAAAGATTTTGACCTCGATCTCAAGCAAACCGAACTAGATGAGTCAATGGCAGACTTTGAAAAGACGCGAGATGTAAGATACCAACAAAAGAGGGCTATCAGAAAAGCGACTGGTAAGATTGAGGAGCTAAGTGTAGCAGGACTGACGAAGATTAATGAAGCGTCATCTCGCATTGAACGCAGACATCAATTTAGCGATAAGCTGAATGATTGGTTCAATAAAACTGCTCCTTCTAATTGAAAGCCTGAATGGCGTCAAATTCGTACCTTTACATGAGGGCTTGTTCAAAACATATGAATTGAATTGAATCTTAAGTTCGGACACCTCGAAACTTTGAAGTTGGATCAGCTACCAGAAAGATCGAAGTAGAAGGGGAAGGACATGGGACTGGATAGCGGGATATATCACGAGGCGAAATGTGAAGGACAGCAGGGAGACATGTGAGGATACCCGAAATGCTCATCAGGATATCACGGTAAGAATAGTGGCACACAGATTAAGCGATAATACTGAACATAGTGGTTAGCTAGGATAGCGCAGAGCAATCGGCAAAGGAGAAAAACGACGATACTCAAACGACGATACTCAAACCAAATTACACGAAACGACGATCCTAGAAACAACTATTAGCAAGTGCGCAGTGGAGATGGTAACGGATAGCTCGTACAATGTCACTGGAAATAAAAATTGTCTGGGATACGGATGAGCAGTCCGAAAGGAGGGAGGGGACAATGGGCGGTCGAAATAGGCATTGCCGAAGACGCTGTTGGGGTCGTGCTGAAGTAAATAGGTGACAATAACCGGGGCAGATACCGACCAAGATGTGCCTATAGAGGTGCGCAAAAAGTAAGCTAGAGGTGGAAGTTGCCGGTGGAAAGGGAGGCAAAGAAAAATATTCGAACTGATGGGATTGTGCTGGTAGAAGTGGGGGAGAGTTGGTGGAGGAACAAGAGAGAGAAGAGGAATACCGAGACGATCATTGGCTGCGATCTGGTAGAGGAGAGAAGATTAAACATCAACACGCGCGTCTTCGAAGTCAGATGAAAAGTGCTGCGGAAAAGGTAGAGGTGAACAGTAATTCATTGGATAAAACATACTTTCCTAGGGGATAGCTACTACAATACACGAGACGGCAGCTAGCGAGAAGTGGGGGCGGCAAACCATAATACACGAGACGGCAGCTAGCTAGCGAGAAGTGGGCACGAATTACAATACACGAGATGGCGGCTAGTGAGAAGTGGGCGGGAAGTACAATGCCCCGGATGGCAGATAGCGGCAGGCATCGCGAGACATAATGAACGAAACCGGAACTAGCGAGAACGGGGCGCAGCGATCTACAATGGACCAGACTCTAACATGATGGTTGGGTAGATGCAAATAAGTTTAAATGAATGGTAGTGATGTCAAAAGAAACTAAAGAAAAGAGGAAAAGGTGGAAAAGAATTCTTGGGCAGATGTTTCGGGGAAGTGAGGCTAAAGTCTCAGCATATTTCGATGTCGAATCACTCAATCTCGTTACACCATCACCAAGACATTGTCACATCTCCACGGAAATTTGCTTTACATGTCTTGTTGAAAGAAGGGAGGAGGGTAAAGTCAAGCACGAATTGAAGACTTGAAAGGCATTATGGTATGACTGGGCCAAGACGCATATACATATCATATCACACTGAATGTCGCTAGATTCTAATAAGTCATGTAAGTGCATAATAACCGACCTCATTTACAATTCCCGAGAAATTCTAATTCTAATGAGAGTATTTTCTAGTCAGCTTCAGTGTCGGCGATAAAAGTTATTCGGAAGTCTATTGCATTTTTTCCATGAAGAAGTTCGATATTCAAAGATGGTTTTATTTTCTATGCTTCATCTGCATATGTGCCGTCAATAACCTACAAACTTCAAGAATGTAAGGATAACTGGGATCGGAAAAGGCAGTCGACATAGTGTGGTGAATGGTACCAGCACTTCAAATTTTTCAAAACAAGTTCAAATTGATACTTCTGTCAGATGGTGATCAAGCCATGTAGTCGGAGGCGAACTTGGAATTGAAGCCGAAATGATTGGATCGCATGCAGTGATCCTCGAATGGTCGTGCACAGATCGCTTAAATCCTGTCACCTATAGTCTATCAGAACTGTAATGGTTCTTGGTTGGATGTCACAGATAAATGTTCAAGGTCAATAATTCACGGCCGAAAAGTTCATTTGGAATGGCTACACGAATATCAAACCACCAAAAGGATAACGCAAATCAATCATCATTCTTCATCATTTTTGGAGACAAAGACTATGATATCGGACGCTACTTAGCATACAAACTTGAGTACAGTTTAAGTTATTGGGATAAGTTCCCCGTTGTGATGAAAGAGGTGGAGAATTGGATTTTTTAGGTACTGGGTGATATGAATTTTATATACATAGTTCAAATAATTGGACATAAATCTTTCGGAAACCATTTAGTCATAATAATAAGAAACAATTTAACTATAGTCTGAGTGGTATCTTCAATAAATCATAGTGCTTGTGTTGTCCACCATGTGATCAAGTGGCGTAGGCATCTCACTCGTGTTCGATGAATGAAACACGAAGTCTGTAAGAATATAAGTTTAGTCGACAATGAATGAGCCTGCAAAAGTGGTACAAGACGATACAATAAAGGGGAAGTTGTGTTTGAGAGGTTGAACTTTGCGAATACCTAGGTAAGGTTGTAAGATGTAAAGTCACTGCATAAAATCTATGCGGTATCATTATGCAGAAGTCATTTTGTAGGTAGGTATTGAAATTAGGCAGCTACCCACCTAAGTAAGTCGGCAGGTAGGTATTCTAGTAATGAAGTGTTACATAATCAAATGTGCCCAAGCTCTTCATTCTCATGCACCCTCTCCAAATACCTTCACTTCATCTTCACACAATCATCATCAATCAAAATGTCAGAATTACAAGAGGATGTTGATATGATGAATGATCCTCTGCTTGAAAGAGCATTGGATGAAAATAATTATGATCTTTTGGTACCGAATCTTGAGGAATTGAACACTCTTTTTTCTGGTATGCAATCGAAATATGAGAGTCTACAAGCAGACGCTGAACATAGCGGAAATGTAGTAATTCTACTTCGACGCATCATGAACGATGTCAAGACTTTGACAAAAGATAAGGTTCTGGTGAAGAAATACATCGAGATGCTCAACAAAAAGTATGAGGAACTCAAAGCGATTGAAGAGGCCACCAAGATATCTGGTCAAGCAGCTCAACAGCAAAAAGAAGAACTTTCACGATGCCTTATGAGTAATAATGAAGCGGCTAAGAAGAAAGAAAAGGAACTTTTAGTCCGAATCAACAATGTTTCAGTGGGTTCTGATGTTCGCAAGGCTTTCAATGACTTGTTGAATGCGTTCCAAGAACTCTCTTTATCAAACAAGAAGACTGCTGAGAATGTCATTGAGTCCAACACGGAATCTATGAACGTGTTGACAGATTTCTCGAAAGCATCTATTGATAAGGCCTTGGATTCATCAAAAGCATCAATCAATGATGTTGCTGAGTCCTTAAAGGCATCGATCAATAGTGTTGCTGAATCTTCAAAGACATCAATCAATAATTTTGCCGGATCTTCCAAGATATCATTCAGCGAGGTTGTTGAATCCTCAAAGGCATCAATCATTGGTGTCGCTGATTCTTCAAAGAAATCTGTGAATGGACTTGCCGATTCCTCAAAGAATTCGATGAATGCACTTACCGACTCTTCAAAATCATCGATTATCAAAATGGTTGAATCATCCACTGCTTCGATAGAACTGTTGTTTAACTCATCCAAGAAATCACTTGATGAAACAGCTGAACAAGCAAAGAAATCGATTGATGATTCAAAGACCTCTATTCAGAAAGAGATCGAGAACATAAACGAATCTATTAGATGCGCAAACTCGGTAATTGATGAAGGGGTAAAGTCCGTCACAAAAACCATGACTGATAAAAGTACTACCCTTGTCAGCTCTGTGGATCAAGTCAAGATTTCCCTGGAAGAGAAAACCAAGGCATCGATTGAAGAGTTTGTTACCTCGGCAAAGGCTACCATTGGCGACAATGTGAAATCATCAAATGATGACTTTATTTTATCCGTAAAGGAAGCTATTGGTAACGCCATCAAAACTGGGAGGGCATCTGCTGGTAAAGAGAGAAAAATTGTTGACCAAGCAGATGAAATTGAAAGATTATTGGACTTGGTAAAAAGCCAGGAAACTATGATTTCAACCCTTTCGAGTGAAAATCACAGCCTGAAGAGAGTAAATGATACACTTATCAACGAGAAGAACTCAATCCAGGCACAGTTAGATGCGGAAAAGAACAACTTCACTCGTGTAACTGGAGAGAGAAATCTCTTGGAGGCTGACAAAACCACGCTACAAGCCGAAAAGACTTTATTAGATACTCGAGTTTTAACTCTTCAAAATGATAATAACTCTTTGAGCGAACAAGTATCAACCCTCACAGCTGAGAAATCAAAGGTCGAGCAGGGGGTCTCCACATTAAAAACACGAGTTTCCGAGTTGAAAAACAATGCTTATACCTCGAGCCGTCAAATCACCGCTCTGGAGAAGTCTGTTAGCGATCGTGACCAAACGATCAAAACACTCGAGAGTACCATAATCCCTCATGATGACTTGAAACAACAGCTTCTTGAGAAAACCGATATGATCCAACAGCTTCAAAGTATTGACTATGAGAAAATGTCGGAAGGTCAAGAAGCCATGAATGAAGCATATCAAAAAGAGAACAATAATCATCTTGATAAGATCAGGGATTCTCATCAAAAACAGCTTGTAAACTTGGAGCAGTACTTTGCGAGACACATGGAAAAAAATCGAAATTATCACAACGAAACTTTCGATAAGTTGTTAAAGATTTCTAAAGTTCCAGTAGCTCCCTGCCCGAGTTGCGCCCAACATGAAGAAAAAATTGCTTCGTTCAAGAGAGATGTCCTAGCAAAAGATAGTGAGATAAAAACTCTCCGGGATCAGGTTAACACGATAAAAGATGCCGTAACCTCCCAGACCGAATTGATTAAACTTCAGGGTACACTCTATGAAGACATCAAGTCATTCAAGAAGAAGAAGGAGGTTCGAGAAAAAGCCCTCGCCTCTATGACTGAAGACAGAGATCAATGGCGCGAAATGCATCAGAAGCTGTCAAGTCAGCAAACTCAAGAGTTAGGAAAGCTTCGTTTAGAGCTTGGCAAGCCCACTCTTGAATTAGAAAATAAAGTTCGAGAACTGAACTTGGCTACAGAGAAACTCAAAAAGGACAATGAAAAAGTCTTTGAAGATTTGACCAACTGTCACAAATTGGCAATAGAATCCAAAGAGAAAGAGATCGAACTTCTCAAGAGTGAAAACGAATCCATCAGAAAGATGAAACCGGCAACACCCGTATCTCCCACGGCCCCAGAAGCTTCTCCGATTAGTGAAGGCTCTGCCGTAAAAAAGCGGAATCATGAGATCTTTTCTGGATCACCACAAAGCAAATTTGTAAGAGCATGGCGCAAATATTGTTCCGATATGTTCACAATTGCAGATAAAATGGTGCCTGAAGGTGTACCTAATGTCTCGGTCGGCTTTTGCCGAATTTCTCAATGTTTTGTGTCAGAAGAATGCATCAAAACTTTCAATGAGTGTGAGAACATTAATGACAATAGATGGTTTTGTTTGTCAAGTATGCTAGTGATCGGTCTCTCACGCTGTCCCAAGATAAGTGCTAATAATAGCACATGCAGTATATGCAAGGGCGGAGAAGAGTCATGTCTGCAAGTAAGAAACTTCGGCTCGGTCATTACATTTCGGATTGTTGCATCGTCCACAATGTAAACTCTCTACTTTCACAAAATGATGGAATCTTGAGATTGAAAAGAGATGGAATAGAGTGGAATAATTTGGAGGTGGGGAATACGAGTTTGGGAATGAAGGTGTTACGATATAGTGGGTAGTACTATTTAGTGGAGCATGTATATCATGGGGAATATCAAATTTGCTTGGAAAATCATTGCCTGTGCTTATTATGTGAAAATGCCATCTATTTCAACGTGTCAATTAATCGAACGTAAGCTTATAATGAGAAAATTGAAGAGGTTAGTCTGTGAGTGAGACAATAGATGTTTTAGTAGAATAGAATGAAAGTTATAATCTACATCGTAAAAAGATAATTTATTCACATAATGTTAAATATCATAAGTAAGAAAATAGTCGAGTTGCTAATATATAGCGTTTATAGATTACTTATTTCTTACTATTATTTATTTTATATATATGATATATCTTTAAGGGTCATCAAATTAAAACGTTTACAGCGCATTAAATATATAGAATCGATAGAATTAATAAAACTATCTCTTTAACTCTTATATAACTTTTCTATATAAGATTATATATTATAATGTCTGATTAATAAAAATGTTTTTTTAGTTTCTAAATAATATAATATAGACATTGAATCTATGCCTACTATATAATTCTAAATACTAGAATTTAATCTTATATCGAGGATTCAACGAAATTTAAAAGAAGTGTAATATTTAAGATTGATAAAAAAAGAGTCCATTCGAGAAATAGATTTTAATATGAGAATATATATTCGAGATGAATGACTCTCAGATTCTAAAAAATCAATCAATTGATATTAATGAAAAATAAAAATCTATTCGACGAATAGATTTTAATATGAGAAGATATATTCGAGACGTATTACTTTTGGATTCCTAGAAAGAAATTCATTTAATAATAATAAAAAGGATTATCTATTCGATAAAGAGATATTTAAGTGAGGATAAGTATTCGACTTCTATATTCTATTACTTCTTTCGAAAAGTATTTTGATATCAATATGAAATATAGTTCCTTCGACAAAGAGATTTTGATATTAGAATAACTATTCGATTTATATAACTCTTCTATGTTCAAGGAAAAAAAAGTAATACTAAAAAAACATGATTCATTCGACAGATAGATTTTAATATTAGAATAAGTATTCGAGATATATATATTCTAAAAAACGATTAGTTAAATAACTTTATGATTAAGAGAATATCTTATATAAATAAGGATTCTATATTCATATGTTATTCTATATTACGATCGATATTGTTATGATTAGTAAGATTCAATAAGACAATAGGAGAGCCCCAAAATGAGTATTACGGTTGAGCTAGTTGTAGGAAAGTCGATATATTTACTATCCACTCAAAAGGAGAATCGAAACCATCAGAAGCTTATTAAGCCGAAGCTAGTACTATTCAAAATCTTGTTTTTGGTCTTCTGAGTGTCTCTATATACACTTGCATCAGGTGTTTTTGAAACCAAATATTGGTTTGAGAAGGATAGGGATGTAGAACCCATGTATTCGTAGGTCCTAAATGTCTAAATTGTATCCTGTCTAGAGAGATAGCTATGTACAAGAGATATTAGGCCTTATATAGGCACTACTGAAAGAGCTAGTATCTTTCGCATTCGCTTAGGTTTAGTACAGTGGCCATTGAATTGAAGTCATTCACCTACATTTATACACCGACCCTATGTAGTTAGACTCTAGAGCGGGTATTCAGACTTTATAGTTAAAGATTAGCTGTTCTGTGTTGTTGGGACTCTATTATAATGGGCTATGTGTTCAGAAATTTTGATATACTGTTTGAGCAGTAGAGCTCTGCCTATTATCAATGAGGATTCCGATAATAGCTTTCTAATTCGTGATATGCCAAACAGATGACTAGTATGTGATACAGAGTGCTTCTTGGGAGATACCGCTTCTTAAGGCATATGCTTGTATATTGTACAGAGAGCATCGGCTTTTGTCTTTTCCATTACGTTGCCCCCGCCGCTTCCATTGCGGGATTTTGCTATAAAGCCAATATCGCTCACTGTGGGTCGTTCCTCCCGTCCTGATGCGAACTTCCTTGCCTGTTGGTCTGCAAGGGCATCCGCTCGCTCGCTTACCTCGATACCTGTATGGTCCAGCGATCATACAGCGTGTATTTGTTTATCTTCAAGAAAAGCACATGGTGAGGAAGTAAACGCTGAGTCTCTCATGCTACATATGGCCAATATACTGCCGATATACAAACAGATTTCCGTCTGTTTCATCCCTTGGGCTCGGCAAATTGCCAATTTGAGGCCACGATAGGCTCCGAATGCCTCCGCGTCGAACAGTTCGACGTGGACCCGAACACCTGTAAATTGTATTATATACGTCCACTCCTCTTGCGCATAGGATTCTGCCATATATATACAATATAGCCATACCCTATCCGTCTATACTCTTTAAGAATCTACTCAGTTCCGTCTGAGAAGATCGCGACTTGATCGCCTATACCCTTGCTCCACCACTATTTCAATCTTTCAGGGGCCATAGCTGACTAATACCAGAGGTATAGCTTTCTGTCTGTTCTCTTTGATTTAGTTACATGCTTGATGTTAATTATGTGTGCTCTAAGCGCTAATCACCGCTACACCCGCTCGAGTACTATCTCCGCCAATGCAATGGTACTAGCCATCATTATTATAACATTTGAGGGGGCCTTTTACATCGGAAAACTTCCTTTCGCTACTATTTTTATAAATTTATCAATAAGCTATGAAACTCCGCCTAGTCGCGTACTTATGATTATTAAAGCTCCTTCTTGATCGCGTCTGATTGACTTGATTAGCCCTGTATGTCATACATCTGCCCTATGAAGAGAGCTGGATATTGTCATGTGATCACTTGTTTCTGTAGAGTTCGCACACGAGGCCCGTTCGCGATCCGGGCTAGGCCACGTATATGGTTTGCTAGCTTTACGCTCTTGTCAATACGTTTCTCTATGTATCGTCTGAAAGTGAGCTTGCGGTCGAATTAAACCCCAAGCCATCGCAGTGCCGATCCCACTGCGATTGGGATGGTGATACTTTCCCGACCTACTCTGTGTACTGGGCTAGAATCCTACCTGTGTCTTGCAAGGTTGATCATCTCAATTTTCTCCGGTGCGAAGATCACCTGTTTTGTGCGTCCCTGCGGAAGATGCTTCTCAGATCCTCTGATAGCACAGCAATACTATATTGAAGACTTGCGGATATTCTGCGGATATTCGGTAGATGTAGAAGTCATTCACGTATCCGAATCGAAGCTTCGGGTCTTTCTTGAGTAGCTCCGCAAGATATAACATAAATAGTATTAGAGATAGTGGCTATCCTTGTTGAATACCGCAGTCTACCACGCTGTAGCCTATTGTGACCTCATTGAGCCGAACACTAATTTTTCGTTGCGATTGAAAAGATCTTATAAGGGTGATCACTTCCTGTAAGTAATACTGTTCTTACATTCTTTGAGGAAGTCGATGATTGACGAGCAGTATTTCAAAGGCTCTTTAGACATCTAGACTAATCATTATGACTTATTTGTCTTTGTCAAATGCTACTTCGACGTCATAAATGAGCAATACTATCAGATCCATAGTCGATCTACTCGGGAGAACTCTATAGTACTGTAAACTAAGTATATCATGTTTCAGTACTATCTATGCTAGGCAACTAAGATAAACATTTCAAAGCATTTTCCTGTGCAGGATAGCAGAGCAATCGACTTCTAGAAACGCAGAGAGACCAGGTCCATTCTTTCCAACTTTAGCAGCATCACTAGCGTTGAAGAATCTCTATGTGCAGGAGTTCGAACTTTTTCACTAGTAATCGCCGTGCAGGGGCTAATGACGATTTGAGGCGCGCGATGAGGGAGACTCGAATCGTGACACAACGTCACTCTATGCAGGTCCCAGTCGACCTCTATCTCATCAACAAACCTCCTATAGTGTTTTGTTTTAGCCTGTAGCATACACGATAGGAAGACTCTTTATCCTATAAAGTGCTCTGCTTTCGTCATTAAGCTTCAAAAATACACATTCCGAGCAATGATATACTTCAGCGATCATTACAGGGTCGATACGCCTGGCTCCTTGTCCCGCCACTCCCAGTATCTCATGTTTTTCCTTGATTCATCCATTTTTGGTTATGTGAGTGTACGATTATGGCGATATCTGATGTATACTCTGTAAAGGTTTTTCAATCGGATCTCCGAACTACTCAAGACATTGACGAGTTGGGTCTGAAGATCCAGTGCTGTAACCCTTACTGTATTGTAATAATACTACAATTTCACAAAGTTGTACAAAATTGCCGGCTAATCTTTCCACCCTCTAAGTTGGTCGTCAAGCTTTCCTCTCTTGCTAGTACCGGTAGAATTTCGAACCTAACGTTCATCAAATTTAGCTTGAACTACACATCCAATAGTTCCTCCGCACTCTCCATACCTCTTGCACCGGCCATATCGGTCCACGATGGGTGTACCAATCATATGGCAGAGAGTACATTTATAGATGGACTTTGCTGAATTTGTCAGAAGGTTTGTTTGAATTTTCAGGGGCTTTAACCTCTTACTCTATATGATTCCTCCTGGCTCCCGTTTCTCCGGGTCCCTCTTTTTTGTTGTCACTAGTTGCCTTACAGTTAACTTGAGAAGAGGGTGGTGAAGGCAGAGCTTTGTAGATATCGTCACAATTTGTACTGTCTTTATCCATCATCAATCGTTGTCATGGATATCAGTCTCCATACGCACTTGTCGGCTACTTATCAACTTCACTATCAGATTGTGGATCGAAGGGTATGGTAAGCTTGTATGGTATTCTTTCCCCCTCACCTGGGTCCGATCGTTCAAGGCTATTAGTTTAAGATTTTCGTTGGTCTTCACTATCCTACTACGGAGAATTTGATCCTTTTGTAATATAAGTCTTGCTCATCATTTTTTGAGCTGTTAGACAATTATAAATAATCGATAGAGCTCTATCGTTCATTATCAATCTTCTTATAACTATTTCTTATCTTCGTATCAAAATACTACATTATCGCTCGTCTTTCTTTATAATAAACTATATGTATATTATTCATCAAGTGATCTTTTGCTATTCGGGGACGCTTCATATGTATGTAATTATATGTTCGTTGAGATAGCAATTAAATTTATCTATAATATATATTTCGCAAGTTATTTTAGTATATCTACTTATTTTCATAATATTAATTTATAGGTTGAGACATTTCCTTGTTCAAATGATAGGATGTAAATCAGATAAGTATTTTTTATCATTTAATATACTACGACTAGATGATTATCTATAAAAGACTATTCTTCGAATAGATAATCAAAAATTATTAATATATTACTCAATAAATAAAATATATTATAAAATTATATATTGATAGAACATTATCGATACTTATATTAGTATATTTAATCTTTTTTTGAAACTTAACTAGCTCTTATCAAAATATTTATTTTTTAATATACTACTAACTTATATCGAATAGATAATCTACTATAAATAATTATACCTCTAATAGATAATGAATCCTAATATCATTTATTTTATTATTATACTTCAAAGATAGAAATAATATATATATATCTAATAAATAAAACAGAAGGAATTATATATATATCTTTAATCTACTTTGTAGATAAAAAGAATAAAAAATAAAATAAAGTATATTTATTCGAGTTTTAATATATATCTCATATATAAGTAAAGATCTCTTTTTTTTCATAAAGAATTCTTTATAAATAATTAGTTTCTTAATTAAATATTTTTCTTAAGATTATTATATTATATAATTCTTTAATTAAATAATGATTATTATGTAAATAAATCTTTATTTAAAAGATAATATATATATTTATATCTCTCATATTATAACGAATAGATAACTTACTATTTATAAGTATATCTCTAATAGATAATATATTTCATCGTTTTCTAAACTATATACTATTTATAAAGATAGATAGTAGAATAGATGTTTACATATAAATATATATATCTCTAATAGAGACTTTTCTTCTTCGAAATTAGTTCTTAATAATTATTAATAATAAGTATAAAGTTTAATGAATTTATATAACTATTATAACTCAGAATTATATATAAGATATATATTATAGTTATCATATCTATAATTAAGTAATGACTCCTCTATATACTATTTTAAATTCTATTTTAACATAGTTTAATCTAAATATATAGAGATAATAAGATGATTTAGATTAATTACTATAATCTACTAATAATAAGCCGTTCTATTTATAAGTAAATAATTACTAAAATATTATGTAATATGAAGAAGCTAGCCCTCAGATTATATGATATCAACTACTAGTATATATTAATTTAAACATTATTCGAATTTATTTTAATTCTTTCTTAAATTCTATATTTTACTACTTGATATCTAATTGTTATTAAACTCTAATATATGAGTGTTGAGTTGACCTAGTAAGGGGGTGTATATACAAAAAGTATATAAAGTTAAAATAATATTAAATTAATATCTGCCCCCTTTATATAAAAAAAGTAATATTAAACTATATATACATTCTACCCTCTATATATACTTTATATAAAAGTAAGATTAGAACGTAATTGAGTCATGTGTTTCAATAATGAGAAATATAATAATCATAGAAAATCTTAAGCTAATGTAAAAAAGTAGAAGGTAGTAGGGTCATAAAATAGTCCTTCGCATATACCACAGAAAAGTCACTATAACGTAATGCCTCCGGCGGAAGAGAAAAGGGAGAGGCTCTACATAGCGCTTTACAATACATGCTAATTAGTGGGTAGGAATTGACTGCTTTTTCTAAACTACACAAAGAAGGACTATAAATACTAGCTACAAGAAAGGGTCACGTGACAAGCACAAAGTTTCGCTCACATTATCTACTCGAATAGATAATAGAGGATAAATATATACTCCTCGAATAGATAATATATTCGAACATTTTATAGATATAAACTTTACTAATAATAAAATATATAATTAATAACTCTTATATTTCTTAAATAATAGATCAACTCATTATATAGTCCGTGTAATAGTAGCTATAGACATTTTAGATCGCTTGAAAATAATCCATTACTGTACTTAAATGATATTAAATTACTTATATATTCTAGAAAATATATATCTTTTACTATTATTACTCTTAAATTCGAGTTTATCAATTATAATATATCTATTATAAGATACATCTTAGTATTATACTCTAACTCATAGTAGACTAATTGAAATAATCTAAGTAAATTCTAGATATAAAAGAGAATTTATTCTTTTCTTATAGAACTTCTGCTCTTTCTATAGAATTTAGAATAAATAAAGGAATTTATTATAAAGTTCGATCTAAAGATTAAACAAAAATATATATCTTCAAGTATATTATATTCTGAGATATTTGATATATAATTACTCGAATATATAACTCGCTATAAATAATCGTTCCTCAAATAGACATTCATCTTCTCGACATTTTAATTATATATTTTAATTATTTTAGTAGTTAAAATTAATTTGATAAGTTATAAATCTAATGAGTCTAATCATATGAACAAAAATTGAAATATATATATTTCACACATATATATCTAGAATATTTCTTATCGAATAGATAAATTAATATAAATAAATATTCGTCTAATAGTTATTTATCTTTTTAATATTTCTTTTACATATATTATTTATTTCAAGAATTAAGATTAAGATCAATCTAATGATTTCAAAATCTTATCAAGCCAATCACATAGATTAAAATTCAAATATATATATGATATAATAAATATCTAGATGACCTTCTACTCGAATAGATAGTTCAATACAAATAATCGTTCATCTAATAGATAGTATTTTTTAAAATTTCTTTCAGTCATTATAAATAAACGAAACTAATCATTATACGTTGATATGACTATAAATTATCATTCAATGGTATTCAAAGTTAAGATAAAAGTATAAAATATCTTCTAGGACTTAGTAGGGGTCTCAGGTCCGGAGGGGGAGAGAATTAGGGTTTGAATACATTATAAGGTGACTAGACAAATTCTGCGAATAATTTTTTTCCGTCCTATTGACATATTTTGGTTCACAGCTTTCTTGACTTCTCTGAGTCCTGACATAAGTTTCAGGTCCCATGATTCTGTGTCAAACTCTCATGCTTATTATCTGATAAGACGTTAACTGTTCCTTAAGTATTTTAGCTGTCCACAAATAACTCAATCACTTCAACATAAAGTCAGGCGGCTGTGTAAATTTTGCTAGCATCACAGCGGAACCTCGGTTAATCAATCTCATATTTGAAAATGAACGACTCTAATATCCCCCTAATTGTTGGCAAATGCAATCAGCACTTTCACGGGGGAATATTTCGAAGTGATCGAAACCAATCTTTTCAGTAGTGTCGTAACCAAGGGGATAATGAATTTGTGGGTCAGGGACCACCCGATACAAGCTTTGTTTGAGATATTACCGCGTGCAAAGAATGATGGTCTATGTTGCGGTAAGGAAAGGGCAAGCGGGAAAATGGGTTTAGTATGGGAATTGTGAGCAACAATAGTTGGATACTAAAAAAGGAGACGATAAGATGGCGGAGCTAAAATTGGCTGTTTACCCCAGCCGACGAATTAGTGAAACCCAAATGAACGTCAATCTACTTCCCTTTCCCTTAACCAACCAATTGGAAACACCTTGAGCCGGTCACCGATAATTCATTATCTTTTCCTACTATCACTTTCCTTTTGCTCTCTCCGCCCCTTTTGCCTTTTTAAGTGTGGACCTTACGATACGAAGTCAACAATCAAGCAAGAATACAAGCTATATCCTCACATCGATATTCAAGCCATGTATATACCTGGAGATTCATAGTCGAACGTACTCAATGTGAGACCCTGGAACTTGACGATAGCCTTTAGATCTGTCCTCTCAACCACAATTGACAATTATGAAAAATCAAGGAAAGATAAAAACATGATTTTGCAGCACCTCATAGAGCTTGTAATGAATGCATGCAAGCATTCTATGAACATCACTGCCTGATCCAGGAACTTAAAGTCGCCACGGTACGGAAAACCAACGAAAATTATTTCACGAAAAAAGTACATCAGCAAAATTTATATTATTAAAGCATAAAAATAAGTAAGCTATAATCCACCCCACCAAAACTTAGCTCATGCAAATTGCATGGAACATCTCATCATCCTCAACAGACCAAACACTAGATTCATAACTAGTTACCATTTTCCACCATTGGTACTCTCTATCCGTCTCCCCATGATCGAACAAAAGGTTTGCAAATTTTGAACAATCTGCTATACAATATGTTGAAGTTGTCACATTATTGTATGTATCCGACAATTTGAACAATGATTTTTCTATCATGTTTATCAAATTAGGCTCGCCAGGATCCTTATGTTCAATTATCATGACCCATTCAAAGTTTGGTTCGGTGATCATAGTTAGCCCAATCACATCCAGTTCAAATTTTCCAGCAATGACCGATGGATTATGAAGAGGGTAATGAATAACACTTTCTTTAAAATGTACTCTCAGTGCATCGACGGCTTTATCCATATCTAGATTCGTCAATTTTGGGAGAATTTTAGAGAATGCAAATATCAGTCCATCGTCAGGATCGATTTGTGATGTGGTGTTGCAAATGTATTCATCAATTGAGAAGATACTTTGAATAACAGGATAGCTCATCGCCATGTGATGTATCAAAATCATCATTGCTAATGAAGTGAGCCCATGTAAGAAGGACGGTCTAACATCTTCATTGTTTTCTACTGCACCGTAACTATGAAACACACGGAAACATGAGAGTGACACTTGACCTAACCAATATTGATCAACTTCAGTAACTTTGGTAGTCAAATGTGAGATTAACCTCAAAGTACCTGGCTCTTCGACTTTGGAAGGCCTAGCTTGAAATTGATGTATCAAACGTAAAGCAGAGTTCATCGGGAGGGTCATTACTTCATCCAAATGATCAGAATGCTCTGCACCATTTCTAGAAGTAATTGGGTCTTGTACTAACCAAAGCTGGTGCGAAGAATCATGATCAAGAATGAGTTCTTGTTCCTCAGTCAAATGATAAGGTGCATTTCTAAATATGTTACCCCATCTATTCTTCATATCTTCTTGAATTTCTAACAAAATACCAATGCAAGAACAAAAGAAATTTTCGTGGTACTCGGATTCATTCTCTAAAACTCGGTAGTCGTGTTTTAAAGTATGGAGCTCTTCACTTGCAGATTTTTCGGCCTCTTGTTCTTTAAAAGAGCTTATATATCTCTTTCTCATGGCTTCGAACTTCTTTGATTCCAAGACCAAAGCATTTTCCGCTTCTCTGACGGTATCATTCAGCTGGGAAACTTTTACCTTGGTGTCATTCCATGAATCTAAATTTCTTTTGGCATCATCTTTATGATATTTAACACTAATGTTCAAATTCTTGATTCTACCGTTAAGCTCATTGACTTTATCATTAAGTCGTTTATTTTTTTGTTCCTCATTTTGAAGCTTTTCACGTAATTCATGAATGAGGTTGACATCAGGTAACGTTCCTGGTACTTGCACAGCGTTACTCAATTGCTCTTGCAAGTCATTGATTTGACTGCGGAGGGGTAACAATTCTGCATTTTCTAACAATCTCTTTGTTGCAGGACTCAAGCCTCTGATATGTTCCAAAGACTTATCATTCAATAGGATGAGAGCATATGCTTCTCCAACCATTGATTCCGCGTCTTGCTGTTCTCTATCGAGAATATCTCGTATCCTGGCTGCTGATGCTTTATCATGCTCTTCAGGATTCTTGACTTTGCGTTCATCTCGATCATTCCACAGTTCTTCAAGTCTTCTCCTCGCTGCATCCAATTGATCCATTTTAGATTCGTATGAAGCGGTTAGAACTTGGTATCTCTCCCATTTCTGTTTTGATATGGAAACTTTGCCAAATTCTGTCTTGCAATCTTTCAAGAATGTATCCAATTTTTGAATGTATTCTTCCATCTGTTGAATTTTTTCATTGGCCACAGCCTCAGGTCTGGGAATATTATTCAGGGCATTAAACAACTCATGATTGTTTGGTAATGCCATCTTACTTATTTTTGTGCTTCACACAATGTATCAATATGTTGATGAAGAGTTTTCTCTTGGACATAAATAAAGTGGAAAATATGAAGTGTAAGAGATGAATTAGTCTAACTTCAATGGGGAAGGTGGCAAAAGCGGGAAAGCGGGAAAAAGGAACGTCATACATTCGGAAATTTAGTGTCTGATAAATGTTTCGAGTACTTAGTAGCTGGAATATGTCTCAATAAGATTGCATGATGTCGTTTCTTTACACCATTTTGAGGTTATAATTCTCATTTACTTCCTTAGCTTATAATGTTGTGCTTACACTTGATTAATTTCTTTGCTCATTTGAACAGGTGTTGTGTTTGACTTTCAGCGCTGCCGTGAAAAATAATAAATGTGAAGGCATTACATGAGGAATTCGATCATTGAAGCTTTTTTATATCACAATGTAATTGGCAAAGGACTTGTTGAAGTTATAATCTTGTGATTCTATCATACCCAGAAAGGTTTTCAATATCTCTTTCCCCTTCCCCCCTTCCCCCCTTCCCCTTCCCCTTGCTTTCTCCCTTCTTTGCCTCCTTCCATCCACATCCATTCCGCCCCTATCGATCAGGAAAGTCTCTATCATTGAATCGAACATTCCTACTACCATTACTGCCTCTACTACTAGCTCCGCTATCAGAGTGCCTCAGATTCGAAAATCCAGTTCCACGGCTAGGTCTTGGTCCTGGTCCATGATTAGGTCCAGATGATGACCCACGGCTAGGTCCAGATGACGATCCACGGCTAGGTCCAGATGACGATCCACGGCTAGGTCCAGATGACGATCCACGTCTAGGTCCAGATGACGACCCACGGCTAGATCCTGGTCCTGGTCCACGATTAGGTCCTGATCCATAACCGAATTCAGGCCTTTCGTCATAGGAGACATTATTGGGGTGTAAGCTTGGATTTTTCTTCCAACACTTCGCTTCTTTATGGCCAGAAATTCCGCAATGATAGCAGGATTTTCCTTTTGCCCCAGAACTCCGTTGGTATCCACTTCGGCTTCTAGAATCATCATTATCATTTGATATGAACCTAGATTTATTGCTAGAATCAATAGAATCATCGTCACTTGCCACCGGTCTAGCTCTCTTCTTAGAGGATTCGTCATTGCCACCGTTTGATGTGACAGGAGCATCGGTCATAGGAATGTCATCTTGATACCAATCTCTGGGCTCAAATTCAGGACCATCTTTGAAAATGTAAGTCTCAGGATTTGGTTCACCTTCTCTATTCGAAATTCGGTAGTAAAATAGCATATATCGACCTTTGTCTTCGATAGACCATCGCTTTCCAGTTGCTTCATATTCGGACCTGGCAATTTCTTCTGTTCGCCCTCCCACAGTCTGGTGAGGTTTGATCTCTTTACCTTTGTAGGTATATGTACGAATATCATCTTTGAGACCCTCGTTATCTCCTAGTCTGATTATGGCGGCTATAACATATGTATGTTTCCTATCGTCGCAAACGAAATCTACCTGATCTGGTTTCAGGGTATATCCAGCCATTTTGAAACTTCTAATTTCGGATATGGGTCGGAAGTTCTTCCTTGGTTCGTATAGAATTGAGAAGAAAAATGGTCTCGCCGAGAAGTGTACTCGCACATGGTTTCCCCTCTTCACACCCGCAAAGCGTCTGTTGACAAATATCTCCAGCGCGAGGATTCCATCCCATTTTAACTCGTTGACTTGCAGGAAGGTCTCTAGATCTACTTGGCCTTTCCTCCAGGCATTGTCGGGCTCATCGACCATTTTCTCGATGATAGTATGACTTGCTATATTTAAGCAAGGATGCTCTTTGAAGAGCCATCGAAGTCCTTGGTGGCCAAAGATACTTACAAATGAGAAATTTGCTTTATGGATATCTTCTTCTGAAAGTTCTTCGGTACCGAGGAGTTTTTTCACGAGTTGATATTTGACTTCGTGATCTTCCTCTGATTTCCAGCCAATATTTGACCAGGCAGCTTTGTAAAATACAGTCTCCTCTGGGGTGATTCTGTCCTCAGGAATGCCGAGATTCGTATTGAGACTCAAAAAATGTCGGAGCAGCGTTAATGCAACATCTATTGATGTTACATCGACTTTGAAAGCAAGTTGTCTAAGGCGCGTTGCTGAGGACTGTTTGAAAGTTGGATCATCAACAATTGAGAGTGATTTATCAACTTTGCATCCCTCCAAAGGTCGAACAATCATAAGACAATGTGCATGCTTTACAATGTTTCCAGGATATGCTTGTTTCAAGCTTTTGACCATGTCAGTCGTTTCATTTGATGAATTTTTCTGTTGCATCGTTGATGTCATCTTTATGCAATCAAATCCCCGAAAGATTAGTTTGTAAAGTTGACAAAATAGTAGCCAAATCGAAAAAGAATCCTTCGCTGGCGACAAAATTTCAAGCAAGCGAAAAGCTTCAAGAAGTGAACTTGGTTCATTACGGTATTTCTTTTATCCGACTGATACAACAAGAAGAAGCATCGTATTATTGACCAAACTTATTACAATGTTCACGAAGAATGTCATATCGTCAATTTTGAACATCTGTACGACATGGATACCTGATGATATTGAAAGTGTGGTATGTTAGCTCGGATTTGACCATTTCTTCGTTCACGCTGACTGAGAAACCAACAACATGAGTGTATGCGAGGCTCTTCAAATTACCCAGCGTCAGGAAAATCAACCAGCGAGCTGGGTCTGACATCGACATCTCGAGAAAAAGAAGGCCCGGGGGATATTGAATCTCACGTTTTACTGAAGGGTCAGAGTACAGTTGTGCACGCCATCAAAAAACAATTTCATCCTGGTTTCTACATGGACAGGTATCAACCTCAACTGAGTCCAATGTACCAAAGCAATCATTGCATGCCAAAAACCCTCATTCGACTACCCCCTGAATTTTGTGGATCTCTAGCTAACAGATGAAAAGATAGTCTCGAGGCTCAGTATACCATTCCTCCTTGGCCACTAATATTTCGAGTCGAAAGAAATTAAAATCTCCATACAAACTACTGTTACATTACAACCGACAATCATATCCATACCCACGTCCACATCAAAATTACGTACCAGCTCATAACCGCCGAAAAAAATAAACCTATAGTACTGCATCGGGTCCCGACTCGCATGGAAATCACACGCGTGATTTAAATGGTGGAGATGAACATTGTCTCCCTCGAGTCTGCGGATACAGCACATGATTGAAGACGAACTAGTTGACTACTGAACTCAATATATTACCGGAATGGAGCCCCAGGTGTACGAAATTACGAAGAAGAAGATGCTCAACGCAAGTTCCCCAAATACAGGACAAATTACGTACCCTACTACATCAAGAGAATCCCGAAAATCCTCCAGCCATCCCCAACCGAAGTTCTTCGAGATTCGTGGCTACGATCTCATACAAGACCGCGGCAGAGAGGAGCGATCACTATATCCTCAGAATACACACCGAAGTCTATACACATTGCCGACTAAGTGAATCGATTAACACCCTCCAAAAATATATACCTGTTTGACCGGACGTCGGCAGAATCAATAAATTTAGTCAAGCCTGACCTGATTTACTGTGTGACATTGACAGTGGGTGGAGTAGAGAGGGACTATGCAAATGCAATACACACGCATGGAATGAAGAGAAGGAACCTCTTGCCCATCGAGACGGTTCTGCTGGACAAGACGCTGGACGAGTTGAGGAAGTTGAGGTAACTTTATTGAGAAAGGCAAACATCAGAAGGATATTGGATTAGGTCAAAGGGCGTGTGAAGAACTAGAATGAGAATAAGGCAAAGGTGGTTGACATCGCTGACTGTTGAATGAAATAGGTGAGTTGAGTAGAGTTAGATGTATGTAGCGTTGTAAATAAGAACCATGCAAAAAAATGATTGAAATCTATCATAGCAGTAGTATACCTAATATATATCACCACTTCTATCTTCACGCTTTAATTTTCTTCTATCATTCCCATGGTAAAATCCTTGATGAGGAGTGTCGGGGTAGCCTCGCCTTTTACCCAACAGCCTTACCAATCTCAAGGTTAATCGAGAACTTAGAACTTTTTTGCACAACAACATCTTACATCTGAATAAAAATGACTGAAACACCCAGAATGGATGGAAATAAGTCACCAGTGCCATCGGCATTTCATACGCGATCTGATTCGCCTCCCGATCAGATAAATGACAATGGAAGTCATTCAGACAAGAAAGAAGAGCCTGATCTCCTTGTACATAAATTGCCACATAAATTGGATAACTTTAATGTTTATTTATACCAAGTACCACCGAGTCTGGCACATGTATTGCCAGCCATACTAAGTCGAACACCGGTACAATCATTGCGTCCGGATGGTGTAATTGAAGTGGTGGTTACCGAATTGAAGTCCGATGATCAGTTCCTAGTTCAAATGAGCAGTTGCATTGAGGAACGGAACACCGAGCCAGAATCTTTCAATGGAGAAAATCTGGGGAGCTCCGAAAATAGTCCAATCAGAGGCAGATCACGGACGCCGAAGATGCTCAATATGGGTTCTTATGCAAAATCAAGAGCTTCAGTCTCCAGCAGTGAGCATTCAGCGTCTCAAAGTATTGAATTAAAGTCTAGAGGATCAAGCCTGCTGTCTGGGGAGGACCACCTCGAAAGGACTGATTTTACATTTGTAGATATGACCAGATTGAACGAGACAATCTTGGATCAGTCTGCAACAATCAAGAATCTAGAAAAGAATAACCGTGATCTTCTAGAAGAACGGGTCTCCTGTGATGCGCGAGAGGGAATTCTTCAAAACAGAATCTGGACACTTCAAAAAGAAGTGGCGGCTTTGCGTGCACAGCTAAAAGTAGACTCCATCGGCGCTCCTGACTCATCACCCAATATTGGTCAAAGTTCTGCATATAAAAGAACTTATGTCGATGCCTTTGGAGTGTCCCAGAATCAATCTCGGCGGAAGACACGAGTGAACAATGAACAGTCAGTGGACGATGATCTCGCTCTAGAAATAATTGGCGAAACACCATCAAACCCAGATTCGTGATGATTCTTCAACTCGCTGCGGAAAGATCTCTAATAGATCTGGAGAGAGATAGAAAAGCAGAAATGGAGGCCTGCTTGAACATGGGAATGTGCTTGGGAAGTTATAAATGTTTAGAAATACGGGGAGAGGGAGATAATAATGTTAATACTTTTGAAAGTGGGAATGAATGTTTTAAAGAAATCCAGAATGATCTATGTACTTGGCAAATGATTTGAGGTGATTCGATATTAAACAACTTCATATTTATGACACAACTTACACGCAGAAGCTCTGTAAGCATGTAATTTCACTCAATGCCCTTGACTTGTGTAGAACACTGCCAAAAATAGCACTCCTTATTCGCCGTAGCCTTCCGGAGAATGTCATTCATTGTTCCCTACTTATCATGTAGATCCTGCTACGACCTACTGCACATCTTTATTTACCAATTTCAACATCATCCCTCTATTTTGACACGTCTTCTTACGTTCCACCTGTGCCTTTAAAACACCCCGACTCAAGAGTTGCATCTTTCAATCTATGAATCGTCGATTACACCCTTTACTATATCGAAAGCCATACATACTCACTCCGTACCCTTCACGGCTTGTCCCAGAAAATGCACATGATTCCACTCACTCCGTCAAGCTTGACTCGCATATCTCAGTCTATTATACGTTTCTTGCTCCATACCATATCTCCCATCGGTTACCTCTAACATATGTAAGTTTGATGGCTGTATATTCGACTTCGAGATGTTATCGATGAGACTTGACAGGCAAATGGTCATGCTGGAATGCTAAAGTAGTGCGGAAAAGCTAACTGTACATCAATATCATTGATCGGCCTGTATATAAATTAGTCTCGCGCTTAGCTTCTTGGTTGAGGTTACTTACGCTGACTGGTACTATTTACGCATACGCGCGGATGCGCATATCAACCTATCATTATGAAATTCCTGTTGCTGCAAATAAGTATCGAGGCGACTGTCGCAAGGTGAAAGAATGAAGACACCGATCTTGTAATAAAGAAAAATCCCATGTAAAAGATGTGACAATGATCAATATCCATGCAAAATATCCGGTAGTTTGTAGCTGAGTTTTGAAGCCAATTCCAGCACTCGGAAACCGTAGTACCTATCCCGCCCATTGCAACGGAAAATCATCTCGCTAAAAAAAATTCTCGGAACAATTCACCTGCGACCAAACATTGAGCAAATTTTACTTGAATACATCCCAGAGAATTCAAACAGTGTCAGATATCAAAATGGCACCAAAAGCCACCAGAAAAATGGCCCGACTAGAAGATGATCGTGATGATCCTTCTGATTCCGAAGAAAATGTTTCCACCCCGCCCAAGCGCCGTGGCAGACCGCGTTTACATGCTCGTGAAGAAGCGCTACCATTGCGTTCACAGCCAAACAAAAAAGTGGCACCTAAGCCTAGCAAGAAGATGGCCCGATTGGAAGAGGATTTTAATGATCCGTCTGATTTTGAGGAAGAATTGGCTCCTGATCCCAAGCGTCGTGGTGACCCGCGCTCGCATCGCCGTGAAGAAGCTCGATCACCGCATCCACAACCACGTGGCAACAAGTCATCGAAAAATGATCATGCGAAACCAAAGCGCAGTAGTCATGGTAAACCAGACCCAATGATTGTGGTCAACAATAACAAAAGACTGATGAGTGATGGCGATGACAATGCAGGAGAATCTTCCAAAGCCACAAAGAAAGGGAAAGTCCAAGCTAAAAAAGCTCCGCAATCCCGCCGTTCCAGGAGTCCCGTCCAAGAAATTTCATCCGATAATACGGATAGCTCGGATTCGGATGAACTTCCTAGGAACACATTTTCCTCTAAGACGAGCTCTAAATCTCTGAAAGCTTCTGGTAAAGGGAAAGGAAAAGCCACTAGCTCAGACGACGACGTATTCAAATCTGGAGATGACAAAGAGAGTTCAGAAAGCTCTTCGGAAGATTCCCTGTCCAGAACCAAAAAGGACAAGGGAAAAGGTGTCGCACCACCTAGTGATGATGAAATGCCTGATCCTTCAGATGATCAGGATAGTGAAAAATCAATGATTTCTGTCGAATGGACCGATGAAGATGAAATCCTACTTGAGTGTACATACGATTACGAGCTTTCCTTATGGAGAAAAACAAAAGCACTCTTCAACTGCACACCTTTCGATCTATTTCCAAAGGGTATCAAGGCAGCTAGTGATCATTGGGACGGCTACCGTTACGAAAATCGATTCATCAAGAACGAGACTTCACTTACCATTCCACTATGTAAATCATTGTGTACTTTGGTGTGTTTTCCGTATATTGATGGCGATATTGGATTCGTTAGATACGCTTTGTCTTCTGCCCTTAAAGCAAGATGTGGCGATAACACTCCACTGATCGAGGAAGGTACGAGCTCTTGGACTAGTTTTGAGTCCCAATGCGAGGGTCTCTTCAATGATATGAATGAGGCGGAATTATTTCTCAGCAAGCCCCAACTCGAGACTTTAAAGAGACTCCTTTCATCTCGAACATCACTTCTTGGACCTTCTAGGAATTCTGGCTTTCTAGAGCCAAATGTATTCAAAAGAGTTTTGGCATCTACTAGAACCGCAAAGGAAAGTGGTGATTCAATTCATCTCTTGAATGGTGATGTGCAAAACGTCATCAAAGCTTGGGATATGTGGAACAAAGATGCGAAAAAGTACCTTCCCTCAATGGAGGACTCAAGACGTTCCTGGCACAAGGCAAACAACAAAGCTTTGAAAGTACCTAGGGCGACTGTTCTGCAATGGAAAAAGAGTTGGATTCTCAAACAGAGACTCGATGCTGCAAAAGAACTTACCGAGAGAGCTGCCAGCGATGACGAAAGTATTGTCAACAATGATAATAATGAATTGGGCTCCACTGGTGACGGCGATAACGGCTTTGAGTTCAGTGGTGACGACGATACTGGCTTTGTCTTTGACGGCGACGACGATAATGAGAATGACGTCAGCTGTAAAGATGATTTGGGTAAATCTCATATGGATTCTCCTCCTCGACAAAACTCTAATGATGCAGAAATTGGAGGTTTAGAGCCAGATGATCTGCCCTTGGGGAATGTTTTGACTCCCGGCCCGGCGTTTCTCATTCCAGAAGCCCAAGACCCAAGGCAGCCTAACTTTGCATTAAGCAAAGAAACTGCAAACTCAAAAGCATCAGTAACAGCTCCTACCACTCAAAGAGTCGATAATGCGCCAACAAATCCAATTGAGGAGGCAAACATCAACGCTCAAAGTGTTCAGGTGGCATCAACGATTCCGATTGACGAGGCAAATCCTACCACTCAAAGTATCCAGGTATCACCAAAATCTTCAATTGATGAAGCAATTCCTGCTACTCAAAGTGCTCAGGCGGCATCAACAACTCCAGCTGACAAGGCAAAAGAGGAAGATATCATAAATTGGTTGCCATACAATAGATTGAAAGATCTGGCGGTATATAAAAACACTGAGATTCTTTCCGAGGACATTATGTTGATGGAAAGCTTCAAGGCATCATATCTTCCAAGTAAAATACCTGATGTATTTTACCAAAATGGTGACTTGGAAGAGGATTTTGAGCCTCATGAAGTTGGGTTTTCTATAGATGTTAGTAACCACATTAAGGGGAGTACTATCATTGAGGGTGAGCGAGCTACCGGTGTCGATTCATTAGACTGTGTGTTTGAAGACTTTGATCGAGGGTCTCGCTTCAGGACTTGAATAGGGAAAGGGGGGTGATGTTGCAATGGTGGTGGGATTATGTGGGGAGGAGATCACGACTATTAGTCGATGACATGTGGGAGTAATGCTTCTAGTTTAGAGTCCGGTCGGAATATATGGCTTATAATAATAATTTTTCTTATCAAATTGCACTCGCTGAAACTCATGACCCGAAAATGACTCGACTCTTTCTCAATTCGAAATTTTTTATTCTGAAGCTAGCACTCATTCATATATTAGGAAACCTATCCGTGCGTCTCAATCAGACTCAAATTGAACATTTCTTTTATTTCAAATCAGAGTATTGTAATAGAGTAGTTCTTTAAAAGGTAAATCCAAGGATTGATATTCATAGTTGTAGTTTATAATGCATGATATATATATATATATATATTGTAAATATATTATATGAACGCCAGCAATGCGACGTGCGCTTCTTTCCCTCACTTGATTAATGCTATCGAATGTATCATTGCTTAGTCCCTCTATATTCTAGCTTCTATAAGCAGAGTATACTCTCTTTTTTTTATAGCTAAGCTGACGAATCTAAAGGGGAACATTAAAATTCAAACATCTACAACCGCTTTGGGGGAATCATCATGTGACAGTAGGTTAAATATGTAAGCGAAACAGGCAAGGCTGAGTGCGAAGAATTTGTTTTGCGACAAGAATTTCCTGGAAATTTACGGGTAGCACACACGACAAGTCTCAATTGAATTGAGCTATTCTTTTCACTACATTGTCAAAGAATTTTATCAAGATGAATGCGGCAGCAATCTTTGATAACGTAGAAGCTATCAAATCTCATTTGCACTCAAGAGAAAGCCTTCGACCATGGGGCGCGGAAGAAGTTGCACTGTGCAATATTGTGCAAAGACAAAAGTCTTCTGTTACAATTCTTACAGGAGACACAGGAACTGGTAAATCTACCTATATTCCAGCTATCATATCAACTCAAAGCTGGGGTTGTAAAACCTTACTTTCCCATCCAAATCCTTTGGCAATTAGAGCCACCTTTAGGTGGATGCAGTCAAGGAGGACAGATGATAGTTTTGCTGCGGGCAATATGTCAAACGAAGTAGAATTGGAAGATGGATACGACCCAAAATATTTTGGCATAATCGATTCAAAATATCCCGTTCATTTGACATTGATCTCACATTCCATTTTGTCTGCTCTCATTACGAATGATCAGCAGGATGGTCTTGGTACATTGGAAAATTATCAGGTTTGTTTTATAGACGAGGTTCATATCAAGTCTATTGAGCTTGAGAACCTTCTTTTGAGGATCAAGGGAATTATTGAGAAGAGAGATTTGCAGAATAAACCAATCCATTTTATCCTAAGCTCTTCATATATGGATACAACAATCTTGAGAGATTTTTTCCACGTCGATGACCAGCATAATCTGATTTTGAACTCCGACACCCTTCGGCCACGTTCTCAAATTTCCCATAATTTTGCAGAAGAGTATTCTCCCCAAACAAGAGATATCGATCTCAAAAGTCTTCTGAAGCGTATCGTTAAGGAAAAAGCTAAGCAGAATTGCGATGTCGGCATTCTTGTTTTCTTGCCATCGAGCGAAGTTGAGGTAATTCACAATGAAATCTGCCACTCAATTAAAGCGCAGGAGGGAGATGAAGAATTCGAGGTCATGATCATGACACGTAACTCTACGCCTGACCAGCAAGACAAGATACTTTCCAAGCTTGGGAAAGTAGTTTTTACAACGAAGGATATGATGATAGGGGTGACAATGAGCAGCATTGACACTATCATTATTGGAGCCCCCGAATATGATGCGAGAGTCTACCATTCTAAAGTTGATCAATGTGTCGATACTATGATCAAATTGGCCCAGTCCGAGATCGAGCAACAAATCTCAGCCCTGAGTAATCTTTCGATCAAGGGATCTTGTCATTATCTTTTCACTGAAAGATGCAAACAAGAACTGAGACAATTCCCGCCTTCTGAGCTCAGAAATGGCGATTGTTTGGAATATCTACTCATCCTCGCCGGAATTTTTCCAGCTAAATATCCCCAGAGAGTTACTTTAGATCTCATTACGTATCCTCCATTGCCTATCATCGCTCAACAGTATCAGAAATTACGGGAATTGGGCCTCATAGATATGAGAATTGTTCAATATGCATCAGAGGATGTCGCCGGGTTTTGCTTGACGGAAAAAGGACATAGAACCGTCAAGGTGCCAATGCTTAACGGCTTCTCTCGCATTCTGTTTGGGATCGTTGATTACGATTGCTCACCGCAGACTTACAAGTGGTATCGTGGCCTAGCAAGTCTCTTAGCACACCCAGATCGCCCCTATGCTTTTAAGAAACCAGGTCGTACTATTTCGCCTAAAGATCTGGGATTCGCTGGCTTGTCATCGATGGGTGGAGACATCACATTTGAACTCTCGGTTTCATACCTAAATGATGAGGAGACCTTAGATGTAGATATCGAAAGAAGATCAAATGGTGTTGTTGATATCAATCCTTCTATTGGCCTCTTCATTAAAAATGTGAAATACTCTTTGTACAAGCATTTCAAAGTGATGGGATCGGTAATTGATGAAACTATTAGGGACCCGAGTGATTCATTTTCTTCGGTTGATGCTGCGATCTCACTTATAAGTGTGTATCAATGGCAGCTCTGCAAACTCCACAAGAAACCCAATGGAAATATTGTGGCCAATCATGTGTCTAGTGGATTAGAGTTTGAACTCGATCAGAGCCGAACAATAACTGATTATTCTCGTTTCTTTGAAGACAATGCACATTGGATTATATTTTTCAATATCACTGAGGCTGATGATACCTACAGAATCAATCGGTTTTACCATGTCTTCGACCTGCCTGCCTTTTTAGAAAAAAGAGGTAGTAGCCAAGCTGCTTTCGAGGGACGTTTAAAGTTCAGATTCCCGCCATTTGGAGTTTGATTTGAGCACGGTCAAGGATTAGAGGTGATCAAATTTGATCATCACTAGTAATTAGGGATGTGGGATAGAGAATGAGGGTTGATGGATGGATAATAGGAAGATAGACTGATACCATACGATTAGATAGTGATCAATTGAAATGAATCATAATGACGGATTAATCTAATCATTTTTCAATTTTTATGACTCAAGTGATAATAGAATGTATTCCTTCGTTTGCGAAATTGAACTTTTGAGATAAAAGATAATGTGTGAAATCCAATGGGGAATTCCAACCAAGTAATTTTATATCCCTTAGATTCGATGGTAAGATTTAAGATAGAATCTATACTAAATTAAAAGAAGCTAGTCATTTTCAACTCTACTTTGTGATGAATGAGAGAGTAGATACCACAGTAAAAGGGCAGATTCTAGTTCAAAATAACTAAAATCTATAGGAAAAGAATAGAGTAGTAATAAAGTCATATATGCAGTTGAATTAAGATCTCAAAACTTTATCATGATGAAGCAACGTATCATGTAACAGAAAGAATAAATACTGTTTTAGTTTTAAAGATCTTCATTTAGCTCGTTCGCTTATTAACTAGTTGCATTCTGATACGAGTTATGGCAGATTCTTACATACACATCCTCAACACCATCTACATAGATCCTCCACTATCTCCTGCAAGAGTTTGACCATAGTTTATCAAGTCTCAATGGCTTCTTGTCATCCCCTCTACCAATCCCCAAGACCTCATTCATAGTCATCCCACAACTCTTGTACATTGTTGATAGCCGCATTTACTCTTTCTACCGATTGAAGCCCGGCACTTTCCTCATACTGAGGGACCTTATCATCATCTGCACCCTCGACATCATCGTCTGAAAACATATCATAAGCTTGTACGATAACTTTTGAGGTTCTCTCAAAATTATCCTAGGGAAGAGAAATCACATAGCGTTCCATGCCTTCCCAGCTCAAAGATGTTACCGTAGCAGACTCAGAGGGGCCCGGAGAGCCAGCTTCCGCCTGCAGGGACAAAGGGTTCTCCAGTCAACCTCTACAATCAACATATAAACACTACCTCGGGGAGAGTGCGGAGCAGTGGTAAAAATGCCGGCTCCTCCCTAGGCTCAAGCGATGGCGGCTCGGGTACAATCGTCTCCCCTGTAAGAACGGCTTCTTAGAGAAGGATCGATGTGCAGGGCAAGTCTATTATCAATAATATCCTAATCCTAATCAGCTCGGAGTCTAATCTAGTTCAGTTCATGGAAAGGTTTGTTGAACAAAACCTGAACATATTAGCAGACGAGTCGGTATGTAAAACACTTGCCGCTGCACTGAGCAGCACAGCAGTAAACATCGAGAGATCTCCTACTCCGAAGAACTCTCGAGCAAGGGAACTAATATACATACAGGCGATCACAACATTAAAACCGCGATCATCTCTTTCTCTGATACCATTACGAAACCATGGGATAGGAATAGGCTCAAGTGAAGTGAGCGCGGGTTAGCATCCACAGAGTGCACAGATGAAAGGGCCTCCTTCCACGGTGACGAACAAACAAAGCCAGATTTATCACCTTAGGAGATCAGAAAAGCGCTAGGAAAAGAGATCCACAAGATATCCAAATTAAGAGTTATGATAAAAGCGTCTTTGATGTCTTCTCGCACTCTATGGGAGGTTTCCGGGTCTCCAAAGCCGAAGAATTCTTCATATCCAACAAGCAGACAGCGATCGGGGCCACTAACGCTACAGAGCTAGCCATCAGCGAGTCCTGATATATGTATATCGTATCAGAAGTGCCGATAGCGATGTAAAACCTATAGGGGTATAGAGAACATATGAGAGAAGAGATCTGGTAACAGACATGTTGAAGACCAGTACGGGCCGAATGATTCAGATATGGAGTGAGCTCACAGCGCCGGAATACTTGAGTGTTTTTATTCCTGAAACCACTGCCCAGTGTACTCTCTTCAACAGAGTTAGACTAATCACGGTAATCAGAAAAAGGGCTCAAAAGAGACTTGGCCCAAAGTATCAGCAATATTAAGAAGGCTTAAAATACAAAATGTATTCAATATGCAAATAAATTGCAAGATTATTCTCTTCCCATGAGTCAAATGGTGAGTGTAGCCAGCCGATGTACTGTACAGGCTGCTGCAGCGCGTTCCAAGCGGACCAAGAAAATGGCTTTGCTGCACCACGAAGAGTCGGAAGTACACTATCGCGATCAGATTGGAATATTCTAGAGGTCATTCGTAAAACCATGGAAATCAACACAATACTCGCCTTAGTAACGATAACACGAGTTTAAATGCCCTTTCCGGTATTATAGGATGTTAAAAGGAAGAAAATTGGTGTTGTGGTATTGCGAAAGCATAACCATAGCCGCATGAAAATTGATCGTAGGGCGGAGCACTATGATAACACAGAAATATCGTCTAGTACCGCAAGTGATGATGAATGGAACTGATAAGAAGGCTGAATCTCCGCAGTAGGCTGGCGAAGACTAACAAAAATATTAACCTGACAGCTTTAAGCAATTGGGCTCAATTAGAAGGAAACATAGTAAGAGGGGATACCTATGTATAGCGACGATCTATAGTATCTCCTCTAGATTAATGCAAGAATTAGCCTTGCGTCACATGTAGCGGTGCTACATTCAGCTTTTGAGAAAAAAATAGATGTGATGTCCTTGCATGAGCCCTGGGTCTTCGATACAAATTTTCAAACGCCTAATGAGTTTAAGTCTCAAACCAAGTGACCTCGTGGAGTATTCGTATATTAGGGATGAATGGATTTAGAAGCCCACGAACGATGACGTATGTGCAAATAGGTTGCAATGTAAGAATAGTTTAGCTCGTAGCGGCAGAGCACAGGGGCTATATATGGCTCTCCATAAATTAAATCCAACTTTTAAAGGTTCCCTGAGAGCCGCACACCCCAGCAGTCTTAAATATGGTGCTAGAGTGGATACTGAAAGGAAATAGTATCACCGGGGGGATCTCAATACTTATCATGAACAATTTGAGTCGGGACCAGCCTCAATCCACGGCGAACACAAGCTAGTGCAATGGTTTAGCGAAAGGGGAAGATCTCTGGTCAATCAACTCACAGGGCAGGGTATGTGATCAACCTTGTCTTTCCCAATATTCCTAAAGCAAGGTGTAAAAGCGCGGAATGATTTGTACTGCGGATCTAATCACAATCCTCTACTTACGACGGTACAACATGTGGGGCTAGCGCCAAACGCCCACTTTGCATGCCGTATCAGGGAAGGAGATATGTTATATTCCAAGATATAAGACTCGATATCACAGATAGAACGCAAAGGGAAATACTGGATGCATTCTCCTCAATCGCCTTGGATCAGTTTATGGAGGATCTGCAGAAAACTCTACAACAAAAAATGAGCAGCGAGTAAATTAGGTCAAAAGACAGATAAGTCAGCCGCATGGTGGACCCCGGAATGGATTGCTATTCGGAACATGTGCATGGCACAGCCTTTGCCATCTACTTCTGGATGGCATGCGCGTAGCACAGCCTTTGACATTCACCTCTTGATGGCATGCGTGTGGTACAGCTTTTGTCATTCACCCCGTTCGACTAACCCCGCTGAAGACTTCCTGGGTATTTCCATATCCACGGCGACACTCATACTTGCGCACTCGCACATACTTCCACTAGTGCTCAGCTGAAGGAGGACAGAATTTGCAGACACCAGTGCCAATAAGGGCGCGTATGAACTAGACAAAGTTTGATGGTTGGCTACGAAGGAGGTTGGAAGCGCGGCTGAGTCTGGGTCAAGATGACAAATGAAATGATCGATGGAAAGGTTTATGGATCACTAAAGCCAGGAGCAGACGCCTGTAAGATAGATTTGACATGCAGAGACATGAAAATGCTAACCTAGACCCCTTTACTTGAATGAGCAGAACTTATGCTAACAATCTTATCTTTCAGACGTCCTGCCTCTGTGCCAGGAAACCACGCAGTCGTTCAAGACCATCAACGATAAAAATACCTCGCCACATACCTCACCACAACATTATGAAACCGCAAACTTTGCATTTCATGAATATCATTATCATCATATGCTATCTATAAGCATCACAATTCCACCTCTTCCCAAACAGGCAAATCAATATCCACAACAATAGGTTTATTGAATTTCTTCCCTCCCCTCCCTTTTCCATGAGGCCAACTAGAAGCCATCAACGCCGCATTAATCACACATGTCTCCTGTCGTCCCATTCGTCCACATAAAGCTTCTACGTCACAACGTAAAGATGGTGGTACTCCACCTTGTCCTCGAGCTGGGGAAAGTATCTCCTCTGGTATCGCGAGTAAAGTTTTCGCTACATTTGAGATTGCCATTCTTGCCATGGAATTGTTTCGATGCCATTTCCTTCTATCTTTTGTAATTTCTTCGGGTAAAAGTGGTAGACCACTTCCGATCGATGTGGTCAGGTTACTGGCACTAGCAGTAGCATCACATGTTTGATTATCCCAATCTCCAAAGGCCCCATCGTTCTTGAAAACATTTCCTCCCATTCTTCCTTTTGAAGTCAAATCGATATGGGACATCTTTTTATTATCTTTACCCGGATCTTCCCAACGAACCACACCATTTTCCTTGAATTTAATATTCGAAGATCCAAGATCCCATTGAATTACTTCAGCACCTCTTCCTTCATGAACATGTCCACATATTGCTAATCGTGGACGAATTCTCCATAAAGCTTGACGTAAATATTCACATCCAGCAGCTACGCGATCATTCCTTTCATCGCAATGATATTTCGGTGGTGTGTGAGTAAGTACAATATCCACATCTAAAGGAATATCATCCCATCTTTTGGAAGCATCGGATTGTGGATAACCGAAAGCCCACATTCCTTTTGCTGGGGAAAAAGGAGAACCGAAAATACGAAAGGTAGTATGTGGACCTGTAGGTGATGCTAAAGAAACTTCTGCCGCTTCATGATTAAGGTATAGAATTGAGGGGGAACGATCTAACAATTCTTGACACTTCTTGATATCCTGTGGATTTTGTTTATGGAAATAAAGACCATATTGAGAGTAAAACGATGGATCGAGTGTTATATCATGGTTACCTTACATAATGATTAGTTTGTTCGTTCGGAATAAATGAAGATGGAAATAGAACGTTTTTTATGGGGTGGATGAATGTAGGGGGATGGATCCCCTAGTAAAAATAGGTGGATATATTGTGCATACCAGCAATGATAATTTTGGCTTCAAAATCAGCATCTTCAATCCATTTGATTGATTTTTCTAATTCCGCATAGTTTCCTTGATTTGTTACATCGCCTGCATGAATAAGAACGTCACCGGGTGGTAGTTTGAATGATCCATTCGCAACGCCATTATGAGTATCGGAAACACAAACGAAACGGGTTTTGCGAGTACGAGTAGTTCGAGTTATTATAGGTATGTGAGGTTCCGGAGAGGATGAAGTAAGGTATGAATTTTGAGGCTCATATGATGATGCGGTAGTACATGAATCTTGAGAGTGATGAGAAGGTTCATATGTTAGACGGTCGAGTTCATAGGAGGGATCGACCATGTTGAGATATCTATCTGGAGTACCCCTCTCCTGAGATGAATGAATTAGGATTTTGCCAGGTCAGGGCTATGATGATGGTGAGTAAAGATAAGTAATATGCCGGTAGGTAGGTATACTGGTTGGTAGTACTGTAGTTTGTAGGATTATAATGAATATCGGGAGAGAAGGTACGAAGAAGGTAGTAGTAGCCTTACCCGTTAGCTAGGTCATAATATATTAATGACACATTCCCTTGATGTATAATTGGTCTGACGGGCAAGGGAAAAGACCAACGTTCTAGACAAGGCTGGGAAGGGAGGGAAAAGGATAAATTCATCCATGGGGTTGATTTGACGAAATTGCCTCGATGTGTTGATTTCTTGCCCTGTACATACTAATACTAACCCGGATTCTACCCAGTACTATATAGACGACATTTAAGAATGATATTCATCGATCCCTTGATCAATTCTTCTCGCCTCATCACCTCAACACTCTACGATGTACTCATGGCTCACTCACATCTCCCTCACACCTCATTCACATCTCACTCATACCTTAAACCTCACACACCTCACCTCACACCCTCTCTCTTTCTTGCATTGATAGACATTGAACATTGACATTCGGAGAAAAAAGGATTACTAGGAACCAGGGTACTTCAAAGTTTGTTTTTATTGAACACAGATCAAATTACCGGTCGGATACCTTCTCGACCACCTGCCAAAACGTTGAACCAATACCAATCCTGGTCTGTATCCGCTTTTCAACAGTTAAATGGGCACATTGGGTCACGATGATTTGTTCTACCCATTCAAGCCATTTGGGAGTTCTTTGGTCAAGTACCGGTGTACCCAGCATTTGAGAGAGTCTTTCATTTCATTCGTTGATCCACTGCATAAACTGACTGGTCTTCGGTATGAACGATATGGATGAATGATACTAGGATGGACTGATATAAATGTTGAAAAAGTTACCAGGTACTCAACTCTCCTTTCGCAAGACTTAAGATTATTTACCATGATTTCTTATTCCCCTTGTTCAAAAGTAGGCAGTATTCCGTGTATAGTTTGATAGCTTCGTTTTTTCTTATTCATCATTCATTATTTTTCTACTCTGTACTTACATTGTAGGTACTCAACTCAAATTACCCGTTCATTCGATCTACCTAGTACCTTGCCTTGCCCATTAACCGTTCGGAGTATTCTATTCCAACTCTCTTCCAACTTCTTCCCCAACTTCTTCTCAAACCTCTTCTCCCTCTCACAACAAAGAGGGCGATAGGAAGAAGAGAATTGTGTTTGACCGGTCAATGGTCATAAGTCTCAGTGCGGTCATTCACCAACAGCTTCAATTATCTTCATTTCGGTGTTACTTATTCATTAAATAATTTAATTGGTCGGTATAATCGCCGTTGTCTCTGTTTGGCACTGCCGCACTGCAGACGCACGTTCACCAGTCCACTACATTCACTACCTATTACATACAGAAAGTCTCTCCTATTTTCCTATCGACCAACCCAGATGATCAAGAAGGATCCATTCAACAATTGAGTGTTAAGGATTCATTCAAGAAAAGTCTTGTTGTAATTTGGATTGGTTTTGTCATACATTAATAAAAGATACGAAGAAAGAGACCTTTCGTTCCGCCAATTCGAAGAGATCCAGGCAACTTCATTCATACCAATCGTAATAAAAGAAATCCGGATACAAGAAGATTGATTGGAAAACATTGGTAGGAAAGAATTGAATCACTCTTAGGGTGGGAAGGTCGTTTTCGGCAGATCTTCAAATCTTGGAGTAAACGGTCTTGAATCAGTATGGCAACGATTTCTACATCGCAAGCCCATACCAGCTTGACACCGCCAAGTAGTTCTCACGGTCAAGACTCCTGGAATTATTCTGTGCCAGTAGAGGTAAAAAATTAATCTCATGGTTACTTTCGGCTTTTTTAAAGTTGTTATGCTAATTAAACTTTCCTTCAGCCGACCTCACCTTCTGCCGTCACCGACTATCATAATCACAATCGACAAATTTCTCAAACAAACGGTTACCCATTACGTCCAAGTACAGAAACCTTTGGTCCTCGCCTCGATCATAACCATTTGGCTCCAGCTCGCGCGAATGAATTAAATCGACAGAATAGTGATATCAGCGATACTCCTAGTGCTCCTGATAGTTTGTTGGATTCATATGGAAATAACAAAGGTGGTCGAAGTATGGATTCTGGGGGCAAGAAAGGTATGAATGGTGGAACGTATGAAATGGATGATGTGGAACATTCTAGGTGGATTCACAGAGATAAATTGGCCCGAATTGAGAATGAAGAATTACAAGCAGCTGGAATCCCGATACCTCGTCCAAGAACAGGAAGTAGATCTAGTCGACGGGATCGGAGTCAAGATGCCAGTAATGCCATTCGAAGTGAGGGACAGAAAAGGCAGAAGATGGGAGTGAACGGAGATGGAGAAGGTAATCCTTGGGATTTACGATTACCTGAAGAGTCTGCTGGAGATTTAGGTACCAAAGGCATATCGAAGATACCAATATCGAAAACGAGTCCCCTACCAATACCGATCGATTATCTCGAACGAGACACACCTATAGCTCGAAAAACAAGTAACAATTGGTATGACGAGGAGGACCCATTGTCATTTAAGCAAGCAAGAAGTCGGAGTCACAGTGTCAAAAGTTCACTTATACTTGATGATGCTACACCGTCTTCTTCAAATGTTCCAATGCCTACTCCTGCTAGAGTTTCACCTACACCCACTCGTGCATCGCCATCCGAACGATCTCCTACAAAGAAAGCACCGGGACGGAAAGGATCTATTGGCGCAAATGCTGCACTTCCTGGAGGTAGACAAACATCAGCACAGAGACAAAAACAAAAGCCGAGTGGAACAAACGCGCCAGATATACGACCAAAAACTCGTTCAGGCGACTTAATTAATACATCAAAAAGACCTGAAGGAGACCCACCCTGGCTGGCTACTATGTACAAACCTGATCCTAGATTACCTCCCGATCAACAAGTAATTCCGACTCATGCGAAACGTATGCAACAAGAACAATGGGAGAAGGAGGGTAAATATGGAAATGTTTATGATACAGATTTTAGGCCATTAAATCAACAGGAATACAGACCACGCCCGGATTCATTTTCTCCTCCACCAGAAGGACCCGATGGACCAGAGGAACCAAAGTCAGAAGAACAAGGTCCAGAATGGCCATTAAGTGCGCCACAATCTCCATCACCAGTTTCGCCAGTCTCACCTGTTTCCGCCATCACTCCTAAATCACCTACATTAAGTACGGGTCCTAGATCACCAGTGGAGAGAGCATCAAGTTATAGCACAATGCCAAAAATCGCAACTGGAAAACCGCAAGGTGTTAATATTCCAGATCCTAAACCACCAATTCGTGTTCAAGATTCTCCTGAATCAAGCAAAGGTTGTGGTTGTTGCGTCATCATGTAATTTTTTTGAGAACGGATATGGAATTCGTTCTCTTCACCCATACGGAGTTTTTTCCCTTTTCTTTTTTGTGTAAATTGAGCTAAGCATGCAAGCAAGCAAGTTTTATGGCGTTTATGGCGCTGATGGATTCATACTTGACTTAAAGACTAGGTCTGAGCGATCGCCAACTTTTTTTTTTTCTTTTCATTCATTCGTGGATAAACACATCATCAAAGAAATTCATAATTACTTGTTGAAACTTTTCCATCTGCACTAATTGTTTATTGAGATCCGGAATTTGTGCTGGGCACGCGATACAGCATTACATTTCATTGATGTGGTAGCGGAGGGGAGGATGATCGGATGAAGATGGTTGGTGGGGTGAGGGGGGAAGGCGGAGGGATGGAGAGAAAAAAGGATTGATGACGAATTTTATGAATTTCCCACACACTCTCACAGAGCAAATTTCCTAATAATTCTATCTTTGTTTTGTGCCGTCATTGTGGCATAAGGGGTGGTTTACTCTTTTTGTGTTTCTTGTTTTGATTCCCCAAAGCGATTTTCAAAGATGCGATATTGGGTGGACAGGTGGAGGATGCGTAGGTACGAGGGGGAATCCTGATGGTACAAGCGAAGGGGAGTGGGCGGAAGTATTGTGGTTTGGATTGAAGGGGAATTTTTGACGGTGAGGAGGGAAGGGGCTTGGGGGAAAGAATGGATAATTTCGAACTGGTTGGTACCTTATGCTCAGCATTGCTTCAAGGATCCGGTGCGGCTACAGTTACAGCTATCGCAAATTCGAATGCGAATGTGAGCGATATTTTTGCATCTTCTACTGTGGCGATTGGAGGTCAGGGTCAAGCAGGCAACTTGATTAGGGTTGAAGGGATGGGGTGGAAGGAGAGGGAAAGAGGCGTAGGGAAATGGGCAAGGAAGATGAGAGGGGAGGGTCGGAAAACAGAAGTGAGAGTAGTAAGAGTGGATTTGAAGTTAGTGGGAGCATACATTCTAGGTACCAGGTAGTATAGACAGCGAGTAGATAAGTACCTAGTATGAATCTGAAAAATATTGAGAAATCGAGATGTACCCTTAATCCGTGACCACACCTTTGTCGATTTGTCTGTGTTGCTCAAGTGAGTAGCAGTAAGCGATCAATATTCTTGAGAACTTCCATAATGGGATACTAATCCAGAAACTTTGATATCGATACCGAGAAACGGGCACGTTTTTATGATGTGCTTTTAACTGCGGGAAACTTAGGAATGGGTGCATGGATGTGCAGATGAGGTTGAGAGGCATATGTGGTCCTCGTCTGGCGGAGTTGTGGGGGTGGGGCGCGTTGTGTTTTGAGTGTTTATAAAAGGGTTATCATGGTTTCGGAGACAAGATGGGAGGGCGAGATTACAAGTCTCAGGTAGGGATAGGGTCATTTGGCTGGGTATCGATGTGGAAGTTGGTGATGGAATTCTGTTTTTATTTTTTTTCAATCCCGAGGGCGAGGTCTGGGGTCCGGGGTCTAGCGGCGGTGCGGGGTTGGTATTTGAGGGATTGTGGTGTATTAAGCTACGGTACGGGTGTTTTGGTAAGGAAGTTGATCTCATGGAAATGAAATCTTTGTATGTTAGGATATCATTTCACTGGCACTAAGGTAGGCTATAACCAAATTCATTTCATCGAAATAGTTAGTGTTACTTTATTTTCAAATCAGGTCAAGATTCGGTAGTCACAGGGTTATGAATGGGATTTATGTTTACATATGAATGTTTTTTATTTTTTATTTTTTGGTTCTGATAGCTGATAGAGAGACAAAGGAAAAAAGGAAACCGGTATCCAATGAATGACAAAGGAAACAATGAAAATGTTGTTTCGACAAATGAAAATTTATAAAGGAATGTGGGTAGCGAGACCAGCTCAGCTATTGCTTACTCGTTTTCTCACCTGTCTTCCATTCTCTAGTAGCGATACCAGCTCAACTACTCTTCTCTCTATTCCCTCACCGAATTCTCACCTCCAGATCCGTCATTACAAAATTGCAGAGCAATCATGCATTAACATCGCCATCGATGATTCTCTGGATGAGCTGGAAGAGTTCGTTTGCCTTGATCTGCAAATCTCCCTTTCCAGTCCATCTATCCGGATGCCATCTCAATCTCTCCTTCTTCATCATCTTCTCATCGAAAACTCCGCTTCCTCGAAGCGTCATCTCGACTTCGTGATGACAAACCCCGAGAATCTCTCCCCGAACACAGTTGTTTCGCGCACAACCGTGTTTCTTGAAAAGAGGAAATTCTTGCGTGTTGTCCTTGATGAATGCCGCTGCCGAAGCAGAGAAGTCATCGAATGCGTTGCCGTAGGCGTCCCGATCGGAAGTACTCCATTTCTTGGCATATTCCCATTGGGACATGCTTTCGAAATGTTTCTTTTCCTTGCGGGCTTCCTCTTCGGCTGCGCGGCGAGCTTCTTGACGATGCTTCTTCTCGGCGGCTTTCTGGGCTTTCTGTTCTTTTTTCTGTTGCTTGGCGTTCTTAGCTTGAGTGCTGCCTTGGAAGAACTGAGAGTTGCCGGAGGAGGCTGGAGGAGCTTGCGCATGGGATCGATGGGTTCGAGATCTTCTGGGTGGAGATTCTTGATACCATGTCTCGCTGCGGGAGTCGGATTCAGCTTGATCGTAAGCTTCGCGGGCGGCGCGGGAGTCGGGTTGAGCTTGATCGTAAGCTTCGCGGGCGGCGCGGGCTTCGGCTTGACGTTCTGCGTAAGGGAGATTGGCGCGGCGGGCGCGTTCTTCTCTTGTCAAGGGCTCTGAGGACCAGAATCTGGAAGACATTCTGGCGGTTGCTGGATTGTCTGTTTGGAGTCTGGATTTCGTTCTGTTTGGAATCTTGCGAAGAGCTGGAAAGGTGTGGTAGGTGTTGTAGGAAGTAAAGGACTGTGGAACTGATGAGGATAAGTATGAGTAGATATCAGGTCGATATATATACACAAGCAGTTGGAATTGTTCAATTGGAATTCAGATATATTAAGGGTTAATTCAGGGGGAGTCTACAATCAACAATAGCATTATTCAGAATTCCTTTGTGGGGGTGATATGCACTGCACCGAAGTCTTTGTCAAAGAAGTCTCTTTGTTAGATTGGGGATCTCTTTGTTGTGTCGGCGTTTTGATGAGGGTATTGCAATGTTGACCTTGAGAACAACAACAAATGTCAAGCCCGAGTTCTAAAGGCGTTCTAGAGTCCCAAGACAATCGATCAGGACCGCGCTGGTCTGGCCCCGAGCCGCCTCTCACTGCCGACATCGACCAATTCTCGAAACACAGTTTAGATAGTTCATAGTCTCGAAGTTGTATTTTTGTATTGCACTGAGATACACACTTGATATATTCCCGTCATCTAACTCAGATATAGTCTACGCTATTTGAATAAAATGGTTTTTGTTGCATATCTGAAATGCTACCCCACATCATAGACCAGACCGGAATACTCCAGACTTTCAATACCTAGGCACAGGAAGATTACACTTAGAGTAAATCTGAATATCTTTGAAGCTGATCTTTTTCATTTAACTAGAAGGATGACTACTATTGTCAGCAGACTTTACAGTTAATGGAACTATGCGGTTAGGTTTGCTTAGCCGTCTGATAAAAGGCGAAGGGGGGGGAGGGGGGGACGGGGTTTCAACTGTTGAAGTCGGCCAAAAAAAGGGGAGTTATAGGTATTGCTATATGGTTCAATCATGCGCATATTGTTATTAAAGGTGACCCGGACACTATTTCGACGAGATAGAAAATCATTCGGAAGGTTACGAAAGCTATGGAGCACAGCCTCTTGGGTCGACAGTAGTCCGGAATCCAGTCGGGCGTACTCTAGGATAAGTCTCAGAGGAAGATCAGAGAGTAGTATGAGTTTTATAATCAACCTCAAAATTGGTATAAGTATATCATTCTCTGAACAGAAAAGAAAAGGAAATGAAATTCTTGATCGAAAGAGCAGACTGAAGAGATCTATACTCGATAATAGTTATATCAGGGGAACGAATATGTGTATTAAAGAGCGCGAGCTAAATGCAATCGACGCTTATAGTATTCAAGAACTTGCAATTGACAGTCTGATCCACTACCGGGATGAATAACAATAGAATAACATTGACTGTATTCAAGAAGCTAAAGTCGACAGTTTCATGGATTGCGAGAGTGAGGCATACGATAACCGAATGAACTATTGCTTGGTAACTTCACCAGCTGGAATATCTCTTTGTCAATATTAAATAATTAGAGAGCTTTTAGAGTTGCTACAATATACTAGCCTAGGGTATAGATCGCTAATAAAGGATAGAAATATTCAACATCGGAATATCTCCAAGAATAATATCATCATCACCAAGAAGTTAAGGAGAATTCGGATCTTTTTTGGGTATAAAAGGTTTACACAAAATTGTGCGAGACAATGATACCAGGGATAATGATAATCTTGTTGTATAGTTCACCAAGGATTAATACTACCACTGCGCTGAAGACAAAGTCTTGAATAGGCGCCGTATAAGCACAGTTCATTTCATACCACATCCTCTTTTGCCTTGGCTTGGGAAGCTTCCGCACGCGGTATTGCACCTTTATTGTCTTATTTTGGGCTTGATTTGAGTATTTGTGGGCTTCTGTTTTTGAATTAGGTGAGCGCCGAAGCAGAGGTTTTTTTTTTCAAGTCAAAACAAGCCGGTACTGCTATGTCTTTTTTCCCCCCCGAGATCCTTCTAAGCTTCCACCCACTTCCATACTCCATACTCGATACTCAGTACAATGTTGCGATGGAATACATGTCGGTCTGGAAAGTTGTATTAGAGAGGCATTTTTAACGTTTCATTTGTGTTCTATCTCTCAAATGGAAGGGTTCAAATGAGAAAGGTTGGAGAGGCTAGGTTCTCACGGCCGAATTTGAGGATTCGCGATGCGGGCTGTTTGAGAGCTGGGTAATACCAAGGGCTTTAGGATCAGGGTTGAGGTCAATCTTAAGGTTTGAAGGTATCATTGGGAGACTTTCTTATATACTAGGAGTGGGCATAATCGATTCGGGTGGATTAATTACTTACCGATTGATTATACAATTGATACAACTTTCCTAAAAACTAGGATTGTGTTTAATATTAACTCGCTTAAAGTGTTAACATTTTGTGTGCTAGAGTGTCTCTCAAAGACACTTCCACTAGATTAAATTAAGGTGGATAGATGAGGATAAACAATGCTTCACAGACTGGTATGTTAAGAAAGTAAGTGAGATATCTAACGACGTTGATATTTGGATGGAAAAGTAAGTGCACATACTCGATGTAAATACGTGAGATAATCCAAGGTCATACCTTCAGAGACATAATGTCACTCTTGCATTGGCTGCCACAAAGCGGAGTCGGCGGTAGTCTCGTGTTTTGATTTTGATAGTGAAATTATTTACATACTCAATAAATATCCCAATTTACGATGTCAATTCGATTTAGTTCTAGACTAACCGCTATCTAGTGACATTGCCTTGCCACCTCCCATCAATCGATCCTTGTATAGCGGGGCACTTGTGGTTGTTTTGACTTTGCTGTTTTCAGTGCTTCTTTGCAGACATGGGCTCCCCAGTAAGGTTGCCTTGAGAGTGAAGTAAACTTTGAATTCAGACTATCAAGTTCGTAGCCATGTAATAGAAGAGTAATCGTATCATATAGCTATAAAGAATTCCTGTGGGTTTGATATCACTCCATCAGCTTGGTTACTCTTTTGGACACGGCATTGGTGTTTGACCATCGTTAAGGTTAAAAGAGAAGGATAAGAAAGATAAAAGTGAAAGACATCATGGGTTTTGAGACTATTGCAGCATTGTCGCTCTACTAACTTTCAGTTAAATAGTTCTGTTGATTTTACGATATTTCAATCAACTTGGCTGGAGCTATTTCACTGCACGTTTGGCACAGATAGGTTAGAGCATAACGTTTCTCCTTGCTTTAAATTTGCCTGATTGTAAGAGATATTTACCCATCAAACATTAGAGAAATGAAATGACAAATCCCATCCTACATCCTCCTCACTTCCATCTTCCTCATTCCAGCTTTCTCAAACTCTCATTCTTGTGGTGACTACAATTCGACTTGACCACCCCATAAGCTCTCGTAAGACTGAGTCCTGAAGCTCGTCGGCTTCTTCTCGCTACCGGTGGCGATCATAATCTTTTCTGCGAGATCGGTCCAGAAATCGCAGCTCTCCGCGGCCACCTGAGTATCGGATCCAAGAGTGTAGAATGGATGTCTACTGTTGGCATACTGCAGACCGACCCTCAGTGCGTTTATCAACTGTCTACCATCGTCAGTTGTCACTTCCCATGTGAGTCCCAGGTCATTATTTAAATAGCTTGGATCACCAGTCAGTGCATGAGCAGCAAAGTACTTTTGATATCTCAAAGCTAAAGGCGCCCATATACTCTCGAGGATATTGGAGAGCAAGTCAGGTAGCCAAGGAACAATCGCTTTAATAAGGCCAGCGACGTCGACCTCCTTGTCCCAAATGACAGGAAGCAAATCAGTACCGTGTTGAGCCGGTGGAATTTCGTAACGCGTGGCATAGACTTTGGAGTTCTGCTTGTATGCCTGGTAAATCTGATAGTTGTTACAAATAAACGTCGAGTCGCTTAATACTGCCCTGAGACGCGTTTGTTGGTTATTATCGTATGTTTTAGAGGGGTATTTGTCCTCGATATTCTGCCTCACTTCTGCTAGTTTATCACCCGGGAAGGCGAGAGTGACGAATTCCGTGAACTGAGCTTTGGTTTTAATATCTTTATTGGCGAAGAGCCTTGCCTCATCGAATACGTGAGAAATTATTAAAGATTCAGTGCTAACGTGTTTACCTGGGATTCATGATTAGTGACGTTCTATCAGTAAATTGGAAAATTATGGCAAAAGATGAAAGTATTTGCGTAGAAATCTGTGTACCTTGCTTGAATAAATTCGCTGGGAGGTCTGGTACCAAATCCCCGTCAACAGCGGGTCCGAATGGAAACAATCCCAATTTCAAGCGTTGATTGACAACATTTTGATTAGCTACCTTCAGAGCCTCTGTATCAGCTTCTCTTAAGCACTCGAGAGCATTTTCGTTAGCGCAGTTTGCTTCTGCTGTGAAGTTGAAGAAGGTTTCTTGCAAAACACCTGCTCGATCATACGACCACTGAAATGATGGACTCCAGATGGCGGCCCTTTGAAAGAGAGATTCTTTCTTGGCACCAGCATAGGCAACGAGGTGATGGAGAATTGATCCTCCACCAGCAGAAAGCCCCCAGATGCTGACAGTATTTTTGTCGCCTTTGACTTGACCGATGTATCTTTGAACCCAGTCCAAAAGCAGACGCTGATCATGCAGACCTGCGTTGGGCTGAGCATTCTGTTCCATGTAAGAGCCACCCAAGAAGCCAAATGCTCCGAGTCGGTAATTCCCCGTCACCCAGATGACACCATTCTGAGTAGTTCTGCGAATACCTGTCCCGTCATATGCGGAGTAAGGTCCTTCTGGTGTATTGAACGTAGTATTTTTCCCACCGAATATGTAGGCTCCACCGTAGATGTAGACAATAACAGGGAGCTGTTCGTCACTCTCCTCTTCCAAAATCCAAAGGGGGACGTAGATATCGAGGAAAAGACAGTCTTCACTTTGAAGATCTTTTGGTAGAGGCTCAGTAGCAACCTTTGAATTTTTAGGAGGAGGAAAGGCTTGGATACAGTTGGCGCCGACACTGTTGTCTTGAATTTCCTTGTTGTTTTTGATGGCATCAGGATATTCAGGAGCTGCAAAGCGGAGAGGACCAACAGGAGGTTTGGCAAATCGGACGTTTGAAAATCGAACAGTCTGGTTGCGTCAAGGTGTCAGTGAGAACAAAACTCAGCCGGGTATAGAGAGGGAATTGCATAAGTAATACAAAAATCACTGACGTCTTTTTCCTTTCCGTAAAGTTCTGCCCTATATGTACCCCATGGGAGGGTCAATGTTGGAAGGCTATCTTTGGAGTCATATGAATTCCTATGTTTGGCATTGATGGTCCAGAAAAGAGCATTGAAAATGAGGAATAGGAAAGATTTGTAAAACATTTTGAGATTATGTATTGGGTTTGAGCCAGTAACCAGATTTTGACCCGTGATATATCAAGCAAGCAGTTCTACAGCTTGGTTCTTATAGAATTGTATGGAGTGAAGGGTGTCTAGGGCTCGAGATATATGATGGAAAGATCGCCCTGTTGCGCGCTCCCGTGTCTTTGCTGTTCACGTTACATCATCCCATAAATGGCCTAAATACACAGCAGAATTTCTATCAAATCCATGGTATGATGCTTTTACACAAATCTTCTGAATTTGAGGAAGAGGGAGGTGTGGCTCGGGTATGATGGGGAATTCTCCGAAACAAACCAGCTTTCAATCGAAAACGTAGAAATGCATTAGATTTGCATATGCACAATTCGATAGTATGTGCTATTCTAGCTGCGGAGAGATCGAAGATATGATTAATCACATAGGGGAGAGATTATCCAGATCTCAATTCCCAACGGAAGGGAAGGGAAGGGATCTACAAGGTTATGGTGCACAGTGTGGGGCTGATCTGGCCGGAAAAGCAATTAAAGAACCGATCGAATCCTGGTACGCGCAGACTAAAAGGACTTGGCGATGTTGTGTGACGTTTAACGGCATCAAATGCAATTGATTCGTACTTTTCCGAAGCAAACAACTCCGGAGGTTGTTTCACATGCATTCAAAACCATTCTGGGTAACGCCGCCCAATCCGTCACGGAGTACATATCAAGGGCTTCATTTGTGTGACCACATCATGGTTCTTCTTTACAAAAGGCGGCTTCTTCCCAGATTTCATAGGATGCGAATGAGGAGTATATGCATGGCTTTTCAGATCGAGAGTTTGCGAGCTGAATGAGTACTTCTCAGCCCTTTTCTGCAGATATCGATCTCAATGGCAATGGCTCATCTCCAGGGAATCGGGATAACCATAAGAAACTTTCGGGTTTATACTAGCTCTTGCTATGTATAAAGCTGAATGTGTACACTTGGTTATGCACAACAGGATATACTGCTACCATGAAAAAGTGACAAAGGGTGGAACAAGCGGATTTGGTACCGCTTTAGCTGATTAGATTCTACCAACCTACAAGGGTATCTCTCAAATTGCAGCCAGTGTATCTGTTCCTACCCACGCTCGCGGAAGTTGCTTTCAAGTGCTGCCCAGGAAGGGCGATTTTTGCTTCGCCTGTTTGCTACTATCCAGGAATTCGTAAAGACCGTGTGAATCTGTTGTAGAAGTCTTGTTTAGGGAATTGATAGACCAGTCTTGTGTTTATGCTGGGAACAAATCACAAACCGGAGAGTTTTAGTGACGCAGCTCACACTTGTATGTCACTTTTGTACTAACTCTTCCCGTAAGCTCTCGATGTCTTTTGATTGCTCTAGGCTTGCGTGATAGACTTCTTGTACCACAACGCTCTTCATAGCGGCTTCCTGGTAACAAAAAACTTTGTCGAAACTTGCTTTAAGCTACAGCCATAAATCATTTTGGATGCAAGCTTCTGTAGTTGCATGTCGTTGTTCATGCAAATATGATTGGCTGGCAAGCAAGAGTACGGCACAAGAGAAATTGTGCAACATCAAAGAAAAGAGGGGAACTGGGCTGGGCTGGGTTAAAACGATTTTATCGGGTCAATAGTGCTGATCTTCGGAGTTCAAAAATCTCAAGTTGCTTAGTTGCATATTCCCATCCGGGCTGATGATCATACCAACACCCCCAACTATGGCCATTTCTGACTCTCCAGATTGTAAATTCTAATGAGCAAGCTGTGTGAAGGATAGCACTAGGACCATGAATATCTAGGAAGTGGGGTACGCAATTAGAGATCATCTCTTCGCGGGTTCTTAGAATATGGTACTCGGGATTGTGTCCAAAGTCTCGTGCAGCAGCGTCTCGATAGTCACTCATCAAGGAACCGATATAGCACGCAGTTTGAGTGCCTGCAAATTTGTTCAGCGTTTTATCGGCATTCTCAAGAGCTTTATAGACGACTTCCATGGCTATGCGCTGTTTGAGATCAAATAAATTGGCTTCCCCTGCCATGATATTAAATAATGCTGCGTCGAAGGCGTATGGATCTTGTTTGAGAAAATGGCCCCCTTTAGTAGTCAAGACGTTTTGCCGACTGTTAGTATTGGGATGGTAGAATGCATCCTCGTTATATCGGTCTGTTGTTGGGGAGTGCGCATCTTCGAGACTTTCAGTGCGATTCCAAGCAGCTCCAACTGCAAAAAATAAACCATATTGAGATCACCTACCCCTCCAATTTTTAAGAGGTCCCAGAACTTCGATGGTAAAGTACTATCACCTGGGGAGCAGCATGCTAGGCCGGCAATAATGACAGAGACGTGGAATGGATTACCGATGAAAGGCATGATGACTAACGAGAGATCTGATAATTAAAACTACTCTGATGTCATTCTGAAGCGAAGATTTCTGTCACCTATTTTGCTGTTTTGTACTTGCTGGGGACTGTATTAAAGAACTATTGGAGTCATCTCAGTTTTGAAAACCCCATAACTTCATGATGCGAATTCTGTTTCAATTTCCTAGTGTTTATACTCCAATTATCGCAAAATTCCTATAATCACGTTTTTATGTCGGCATGAGTAAGCACTAGCGGCTACGTCCCTTGCCGAAGTACGAAAGTACAAATCATTTCACCTTAGTCTAGTGCTCACTACAGCTTCAATCCCCGCAGTTAAAAATTCAAACCTTTATCTTACTGGTTTCGAATTGTTTGGATCTATTTATACATAGCGACAATGGTTCTCAGACTTTATGGCTCCGCCATGTCCACATCCCGCGTTTTGGTCACAATTCCCGAGAAAGAGTTGCCATATTACGAACGGATCTTTGTTGACATTGCCGAGGGGGAGCAGAAAACCAACGAGTTTAAGAAGCTACAACCTTTCGGAAAAGTGCCTGTATTGGAAGATGATGGGTCCTTCATGTTTGAAAGCAGAGCCATTTGCAGATATCTTGCCAAGTAACCTTTTTGGAATCATACAATTATATATACAAGAGTTATTCTTATTTGTTCTGTTGGAAAGTATCCTTCCGGGAAGAAACTGATCCCGGAAGACGATAGGAAGGCCTGTGCTCGCTTTGAAGAGGCCTGTTCTATCGAGCAAAATCATTTCGCTATAGCAGCCGAGACCATAGGAACCGAGCTTATCATCAAACCGTGAGTACATGCCTGGTTTTTGCGGTGTTGCTTCTATTATTAATTTAATTTTGACTAACCGCAAGTCGTGTGTAATGAAAGAAGATCTAGTCTCCAGATGTGTTTCAGAAAGCTATTATGCACACAATCACCAATGTTAGAAGACATGGTAGAACTTGAATTAAGAGATTGCTATATGGCTCTGCTCTAAGTAATCTTTGAGGGGACTGTAGAATTACCAAACCATTCTCCCCCATTTCTTAATCGATTGACTTGCGAAAGGGTTCAAAACGCTTTTGCCTGTCCACAATCGGCTTCGTTTCTACCCAAGGGTGTTGGGCAGTTCCCATCATTTTGCCGTTTAGAATACTGCATTGCCCGTTTGTAAGCTTGTCGGAGGCGAGATGTCAATCATAGCAAAGCCAGTCTTCTGACCAAAGAATTGTCCCTTTACAGTTGTGAAGGGTGATGATGAGAGAATCGAGTTCTTCGCGTAAATTTCTTGGTCTTCACGGACGCTCTTGATGTCAAGGAAGTCTCCGTTGTCGAAATTAAGGAACCATCTTGTTTGGTAGGTGTAATTGGAGTTCGGAGAAGTCCACATATTCTCCTGCTTGATTGTTACCTTGATACGGATTATTTCCAAACCGTATTTTGTGCGAACAGTTGCAAATCGTATACGCTGTACTGGATTCTCATTATCGGAGAGCCAAATGCTAGCCTTGACTTCTGAACCTGGGAAATGAACCCCAAACCAGGTAAATTCGCTGTCAATTCCGCCAAATCCGTACTGACGGTCATACCAGGTCATTGAGCGTTCCTCGTCGACCTGGAGGATCTAGTCGCCTAGAGTCAACGTGCCTGAAGTCTGGCAGCTCGGAAGAGACCACTGAGAAGTTTTGCCATTTCCCCATGAGAAGTAACCTGTTCCAGCATTCAGAAGGACCCGAGATGTTGCCTTAACGGTAAGATTATACTCATAGTGATCAGTCGAACCAATCCAGACCATAGTGGAAATACTATCATTAGAGTTGCTCGAAACCTCAAAGTTAGGTGCTTTGATGCCAAGCTTCCCGTTCTTAGTCGTTGAATTTGTCAGAAGAGGGAGGGTTTCTGTGCTCTTCCGGTAATTCTCTGGGTTACTGGCGTCCAGGAGAGAGGTCCTGACTGTAACAGTGCCGGAGGGAAGTACGAAGGCTTGCGACAAGAGAACATACTCAGTTGAGTTGGCCGAGGTCAAAAAGTGGGTGGACCAGAATGAATTAACGGGAGGTGTAACAAGCTGAGATTCAGGCAAGGAATATTGGGTTGGTAGTTCAGCCTGATAATAAATGTCAGCTCTTGGCATGGCGGTCAGTGGACTCTCAGCCTGTTCTCCACAAAGGACAGGACTGCGAGGATAAACTACCGACAGTTGCGTACATCATAGATGGTTGAAGTTTTCTCTAGAGTGAAATTGTACAGAGCATTGCTTGCCGCAGGGAGCATGAGCAGCAAGAACGACGTGATGGACATGGCTAGTGACTTATGTTGGATACAGTAAGATGATAGTGAATTAAAGTCGAGATACTCAGAGACGGATGTGTTGTCTACCTCGTCTTTCTCTTATATAGCACTCACTTGACGAGAGAGCTCCATCCGTCGCTAGGAGAGACCATGGAAATACGGCTGACGGAAGGCCGTTCACTCTAAAAGGGGACGAACTAAACATGGATCGGTGTAATTCGAGAGGAAATGATTACTGAAATAGACAGAAGTCGCCGGCAGAAAGATCCATGCATTTTGAAATGCTAATTGACAATCTACAAACTTCCCCCCGTCCAGTGTTTGCAGAACCGGAAGACTCTAACCTGTTGGTGGTAAAGTCTTTATTTTACAAAAGAATCCTTTCATCATTGTTTCAATTTCTGTAATACTTTTGTTGTGTATTAAAATAAGTTTTTTGGATTAATAAGATTCAATCAGTTTTAATACCTAACAAAATTTATTTCGTTTAAAAGAGTGTGAGCGATGTAGGGACGTATTCGATATGAGGATAATTATCGGTTATTGTTTGAACTCTAGGACAACCAGCCTCCGGAACCCTAAGCGCAAAGACATACGATACTGGCTCAATCGCATACAAAAGAGGAAATTAGCTCCTAGATAAAATAATCATCAATCCACTTTCTATATTTACCTAGATTCATTTACTACCTTGCATAGCAGATAGTCGGATCGGTCTTTCAGAATATCCAACTTTTAGATTACGAATTACGACCCGTGTACCCATTTCGGGAAACCGAGGTAGCAAACTCAATCCGATGTCCGGAAATACTGCACGTTCAGAACTTGTCCGTGCCTAGGAGGGGGCTCAAAAACAATGATAAATCCATTAACTACCCCAAAATCTTGCGCATTTCCTATTGAATAGCGCGTGTTGAATAAGAGACTAGCAGGTTTTACATATTTCTCTATCGCCGCTTCCCTTTTTCTGTCCTGAGATCTAGCCATTTTCCTCCTATTACTTGAGATATCAACCCTCGATCATATTCTACAACAAATCTTTGAATTTACCCAATGCAGGAGCCTTGCTACCCGAGAATTCTGCAGTCAACCTATCAAGTGCAGCAAAGTGCTCTGCATATTTTAACCCTTTCTCATTCTCTGCAGAAAAATATATTATATATTCCTCGGATAGATAATTACACGTGAATAATCGCTAGTCGAATAGACGAAAGGAGATTATAGAAATCCGTCTAAAATCTCATAAATGACTATCAGTCGAATATTAGTGTATATATGGAAATTCTTCGAAAAGATTAATAATTTTAAGAATTATACTTTATAATTGAAATCTACTCGTTGAAGAAATTTTGAATTGACATCAATTATTTAATAGAATATATTACGAATGAAGCTTGAATCGTAATTTAATTACTCTATCATGTAGCTATTGTCAGGGTACGGGTAAAGACTTATATTGTACCTTAAGGGTTCTAAGAGCTATGGAAGAATGGGGGCCCTCTATAGGAAGTAGGGCACGCTAAGGGCACGCTAATGGTCCGTGCCTGAGGCACGAAGGCAATATAGTTGGCGTCGTGACAGCTATAAATTTTAAGAATAAATTATATTCTACTTTCGTAGTTCTTATCAGATAAAGTATTATAGAATATAGATTAATTTGACTTACTTATTTTACTATTTTATCATTACTTCGTAAGAATTAGTACAAATGATATCATATTATATTAACTATAATACTAGTCGAATAGATATTAGTATGTAAATAAATCTTTATCGAATAGTTATTAGCTGCTTATTTAGAGATTAATTGTAATCCCATCATCTAAGACTCTCATATTAAATTAATACTAAAAGCTTACTAAGATTGATTTTTTATATATCAATTCTAAAGTATATTTGAATTTACTAATGAAGAAAATAAAAGTAAGATCGAAGAAGGGATATTTGCCGAATGGATATTAGTATGAAAGTAAGTCTTTATCGAATACTTATTAGTTTTCAAATTAAAAATTATTATATATAGTACTTATAATCTAATCGACTATTTGATCTAGATATTGAATAGCTTATTAGAGACGATATGATACATAGGACTTTTAAAAGTATATATAAATTTAATAATATATCAAAGTAAGATCAAAGAGGAGAATTATTTGTCGAATAGATATTATTATGGAAATTTATATTTCTCGAATAGATAACAAATAATCTAAAGTCTCCTGTATGTCGAAGAAAGTTTCATATGCTATGAAATATCCTTCAACAAGATATTTATTAAAAGATGTTTAGTATTATCACATTAAAGCTAAGGAATTAGGGGCTCGATTATCCAGACTGAGATCCACGAATAATAGGCTTGAGTATAGCACTGATTTATTACATACAACGAAGAACTCATGACATATTTATGAACTGATTATCAAAGCTACATCATTGTAGTGTTGTCTAGAATCCAAACAATGTGAACTGAATTACCATCTTGGGCTCATTCCGATCTCTTAAAACGGTGGGAATTTATTTTGAGGATTTAGCTTCGAGTTGGAGATGAATTCCTGCTAGTGTTTCTCAAATATGTGACCCTACAGAATCTCATACTCGACGCTGCTTGATTCAAAATTACCACTGGTCTACTAAAATTTGTAACTTTGAGATTTAAAGACAACTTGCACCCCTGTCTTCGCGATGTTTTTAACCTACAAAAGATGTCGTAAGATTAGGATGGAAGTTCCCTTCAGCGAGCATACGCAAATGCCATGGGATCAAAGTTTTTGTTGGCTAATATGGCACAAGATTGGGAATCAACAAGTATAAAGGGCACAAACATCGAATAGGGTGATACATTGACTAGACTTAAAGGGAGGATTAACCCACCAGGGAAGGTCAGGCATGAGCAGCCTTTCACCACAGACAGTTGTGAGAGCGCACAAAGATAAAGGTTTTGCGACTTCGTTGAAAATTAGCTGGATAAACTTTGCGCTCGTATGGATTCCCGTGTGCAAATGAGCAGAGTTAACGGAAAAAGCTTGAGGTATAAATAGTCTGGCAAGCAGCGTATGCTCCAAATGAGATATTCACTCCTAAAGACTCCTCTTCTCAAAAAGTTAATCCATCTTTGCAATACTCTCCTACCGATAGCCCAGTCTACCCAGAGCATTAGTGACGCCACACTATCTTATCGCTTCATCGAATTCTACTAGTCGATTCAAACTACCGAGAGTTGTAACATTGCTGTTTTCAGCAGATTGAGCAACTTCGGACACTTGATTGTGTGCGGTAGAGTTCTAGATTTCATTTATCGTCGGTTTGAAGTGATGTTGATTCTGCTCCTTGGGGCGCGGTATCTATACTTCGTAGTCAACAATGCTGTGCCTAAAATCAATAGATTCTAGTGCTCTTCTCATTAGTTTTAGCTCGGAAGGATAAATATGACAGCAAAGGAATGCTTTATACTCATGATTTATTTCGAGGTGAAGGTTCTGGAATCATTTTCATGGAGCCGACGCGTGAGACTGCGCATGTCCTGACTTTGTGATAGTTGCCATTTTTTATGATGCTGATCTTGGAGACAGCTAAGTATATCACGCATCCAGTGTTGTAGATAAATCTCTGCTTCGAGATGTATGCTGAGATAGCATAATACCCAATGATTATATTGTGATAAATATGCCCAATTCCCCTCAGACAGGCTAGCTTGTCATTTTTTACTTTACATACCAGCACTCATAATCTCACAAACGCTGGGCTTTAGGTGTCTTGTGCAATTTTACTTGTAGAGATGAACAAACAGTCCTTCAAATCCACTCTATTCCCTAAAAATAACAATACCATAGATCACAACGTCAAGTAGCTCAGTGTCAAAGACCGCAAATATTAAACAGATACATTAACACTCAATTCTTTAAACACTAAGAAGATAATATAGTCATCTTTGATTTTCTAGATCATTAAGTATAAGCTAGTTTTGAGATATTCGACAACATAGCTTAGCTTCCCTACCTTCCCTTCCATGAAAGGCCATTCCCAACCTCTAACATAACCAAAAAATTACATGACACCTCCAAATAGAGCTTGGCTGTTGAATTAATGGCTGAACAATACTCGACGAGTGAGCTCTTAAGTTCCTAGGATATACTGAACCATATGCATACTGAGACCCCCTTTGGTATTTGCAAGTGTTGAATGAAACTCCAAAATCTATTTTGATCACGACAGTTGAAATCCTCACAAAGCTCGATGGAAACCATCTAATTCTAGATAGTTCCTTGAACCACAAACCCTTTAATTTCTTTCAACATCCATTATCATATCCCAGAATTCCAAATTCAACACAAGCTATAGCTATTCCAATCCTCAAAAAACCCGACGAGATTCATTCAAAACACACAAAGTTCTATACAATAGACCTGTCGAAATCTTTCAAAATCAGAACTGCACATCAAAACCAACATTTCTGGACAAATTCTGTATAACTCTTAACCTTCCAGCTCTCGACGAGATATATACAGGGCCCTGGAAAGTAGCATTATAGTACTATTCGAATCCTTTCAATGCCTGAAGATATCTCTCAAAGATTCAACTTCTAGCTCAACACAAAGCACTTCCTAGTAGTATAGCACCGAAGAGACAGTTTAAGATTGCACAACCTCTTGAGCCAGTACAATTCTCTTCTAAAAACAGCTATTGAATTACCATCAAAATCAGGAAATTCAACTTTGCAAATTCTTCTAGATTTATCAACAAGAGATGAGATACTGCATAGTTCAGGTTCAGATACAACATAAACTTCAAACCACACATCAGACAATAACCAACTAAAATTCACCACACACTACCCTTCTTGTACTAAAATACCGCACTAAAATTTCCAAGCTAATTCCCCCTCGAGGGGTATTTCGCTTAATAATTAGCATATCAATCAAAATTCCCCCCATCAATTTTCAATTCCAAACAACCACCTCCCACCCATCAGCGCCCACCCAACCCATTCCAAACAAACAAACAATTCTTTTTCAACAACTCCTTCAATAAATAAGTCATCATGGCAAAGACAAAGGCCAAGGTCAAGAAATACAAGACCAGAGCCGCAAAGCGCCGAGCTGAGTATCGCGCACAGGATCTTCCCCTCCCACCTCCCAGAACCGTCTTCCTACCTCCTGGAATCATGGTTTTACTCACCACCAAGGAGAAGCGCGTTTATACCCAGAAGTACAAGTGTAAGTTTTCCTTGCAAGTTTCCTTGCCCAGGTAGGTATGCAAGACTTAAAAAGCTAACCTTTGATTATTTTCATAGGGACCATTGCCATGCAACTTTTCAAAGTCCACCGTACATGGGCCAAGGTTCACAAAGAATACGCCAAGTTCCCATTATCTCATTTGGATGACGAGTTGTACACCAACTGGGGTTCGATTAGAGATAGACTCTCTATCAATCGAGACCAACTTGATGATATGGAGGGAGAGCATGATGATCGTGCTGCTTTGTTGATTAAGGTATGTTTAATTGGTGCCGATACTGAAGAAACCTTGACTAACAGTCAACTAGCTCGTTGCCGATCAGGCAAATGACAATTAAGAATCCGTTTCGCAACTTGCTGCTTTGGGTATGTACACTTACTAGTAAGTTTGGTGGGGAAAGACATCTAACGAACAGACTAGGACTAGACATACGACATGCGACAAATGCGGCAAGTGAACCGGTACAAACTCTGATGGCACGATTAAATGGATGGATGGGTATTTCTGGGCATGGCCTACTTAGGTACATTATTGTGATTTTGCGGGAGTTCTGGCGCGTGAATACCCGATATAATAGTACAATATAACACAATACATCCTGAAAACAAGCTTTACAAATGGAGACATGAGATTCTTTATACATACCGCGAACTAGTGCTCATGACACTAGATTCTTTTCTTCACTCTCCAAGACCCGTCCTCTAAGTTCTCTGCATTCCGTCTCCGTCAAACTTTTACTTACCCTCGATCCCATTATCTTATACAGTACCCTCAATTCCATTAACTTGAGCCGTTACATCCTTCTTCTTATCAGCATGCAACATAGGCATCGTCATTTGATATTTCCCCTGCATATAACACAAACCCTTCCACTCCTTCTTCCTTCCCTTCACTTTTTCCACTTCCTTCCCAAACCCAATTCTCATCACCTTTCCAAAAACCAACGTATGATCCCCTACATCAATAAATCCACTAGTTTCATGATTCCTCAGAATCTCACAATGAAATGTCTGTCTTATACCTCTCGCGGTTACATCTGCAATAGCGCCAGGAGAATACAACAACTTGTGATCTTCAGGGAGCATAGGTCCACCGCGAGAGAAATGATTGGCAAGTTGAGCACCGGATGTAGTGCATTCTAAAATGTGGATGTGGAACCATCTATCGGGATTATCTATTGCGGATGATGATGCTGACCCAACGGGATATAATGCTTTTAGCGCATCGAGTGTTCGGGAAGGACGCTTGATGTTGAATGTGATGATAGGTTCTGGTGAGAGGGTAAGGGTGGTAAAGGAGGATAAAGTCATAGTTGCTGCTGCTATTGAAGGTTCTCCAGACTTCGGATGAAGATTTGGAGTGGTGAGGATTACGACGGAATGCGGAACATGGCGCATTACTTGACGAACATCTAGGGCGAGTTGATTGAGTTTGGGTGGCTTGGTGGGGGCTTCTAATGGGGTATCTTTAGGTGTATTTGTTGATTTAATGGCGCTGGTTGAATCTGAAGAAGGATTGGACAAGCTGCTGCTTTTTCTTGATTGCTGATGAATACATTTTGGAAATGCATTGCGTCGAGAAGAATGAGTGTGATCTAGAAGATTCAGAACCAAATATCAGTAAAGTAAATATACAAGAAATTACAAGTAAATAAGAAGAATACTATACATTTCTTAGAAGTCCTTTCCAGTGAACTCCATCTCCAGAATAATTCATGAAAACCTCCCACAACAGAAGTTTGATTTGTATAAAGCAAACTCCGTGAATTCCTAGTAGATATCATCCTTTCCAAATACTACAGAGCTGCAGCCCTCCCTAAACCAATCGACGTAAAATTTAATTCGATTCCGTCGTCAATTGAGTCAAAAATATATTCAGACTTGCAAGGCGCTGTGTATCCATACAAGGTTCCACAAGGCTGAAAATTATATTCACAACGTCATTGGTCTTACACGCATACCGTAGAAAAGTTCTCAGAAAACAAATCTAGATGCAAGCCTCGTCAAATGCGACGAGGAACTCGATGTTTTGTACGAATCCAATTAAACCTCTCAGTACCTTAACCTAGAGGCGCTTCTTCCTCTCGTCAATACTACCACGCCATATCTCCATTCGTCCAATTACGCCGAAATCATGTCCCTGCCATCCCTCACCCTCCGCCGCACTTCCTCCATTACCTCCAATACCCTCCCCATAAACTCCACCCTCACCCACCAAATTCGACATGCCACCCTCTTAAAACGTCCTATTCGACCATATACTTTCACACAACTCGTTACTCTATCCGACGGCTCAACCTACCTCACTCGATCCACATCTCCAGCGCCCATTTACCGCAGTACAAAAGATACACGAAATCATCCTTTATGGCAGCCCTCTTTAGATTCATTAAGGAATGTTGAGAATGATGAGGCAGGACGTTTGAGTGCATTCAGAGAGAGGTTCGGAAGGGGATGGGATGGAGAGGTCGAGAAGGCAGATGGAGAGGAGAAATTGGCAAAGGATGCAGAGAGTGCAAAGGCTGACGAAGGGGTAGAGAGCAAGAAGGGAGACTCAATGGATAGTTTGATGGATTTGATTAGTGGAGGAGCTCAGAGGGATAGTGCCAGTATGAAGGGAACAGTTAGGACGAAGAGTGGAAAGGAGAAGAAATAAATGAGTGGGTTGAATTGAGGGGTGGAGTGAGGGGTATTATTATAATGACTGGGATGGGGACTATCTTGGTATGAAGTTGGGGAAATGTTATTCTCCATCCAGAGCTTCAGAGTTTATCAAACATATCAAGTTGGATTGTACGATGACCGAGAGAACATCCCTCATCTTGCCATGTACACATGTACAAATACATTGTCAAGGAGGTAAAAAGAAATGCAGAGATCAGGATTGGGCGTTCAGAATTGAAATATTATTCTATGTACAAAAATACTACAACCAGCATACCACAATCACCTCATGATTTGATAATTGTGTCATTCTCTTCATCTTTTTTTCCCCACCCAATTACTTTTCAAAAACGTGATATCATTGTGTCATTCATTAATCTTCTTCTTCAGCAGTTGCTACAGCTGCAGCTTGTGAGTCTGTAGCAGTTTCACCTGAGATTCCAGTTTCTGAAGAAGGACGTGCCGCTGGTTCCACAGGTGGCTTATAAAATAATTGTTCATCTTCTTCAGCATCAAGTTGCATAAGGAAAGTTTCCCAAAGTTCAATAAGCTTAGGAATATTAGCATGAAGTCTCTGATCTCATACATGTAACAACTTACCTCCTTTTGAGCTTCCACAGCACTTTCTAAGAATGTCTCCACGGCACTCTTAAAATCCTCAACCTTTTCACGTTCAAATCTATCAAGTTCGGATTTCATGAGACGTCCCATATCCTCAAACAATAATCTTGCTTGATGAACTTTACGTTCAGAATCAGCCACTTCTCCTTGCATTTGATTCAAACGATCTTGTTGTGATTTCCCTTGGCGTAATAATTTCTCTTGAGTAGTCTTGCGCTTTTGTAAGTCACCCTCTGCTGCATGCCATGAGTGCCATGCTTTTTGACGTGAACCGAATGCTTGTTTGATACTTCCAATCAAACGAACATATTCATCAATGGTGATACCCAAAGTCAATACATCTTGTTGTGCTTGTCGATCATAAAGTTCCCTAATTCTGATTTGTAGATCCGCAAGACTTTCAAGAGGTCCGGATAATGATGTAGAGAGCTCAACAGCTGAGAGTGCTCGAAGAGAACCAGAGAAATCACCTGCAGCTTCAGCAAGACCTTTACGTTGGGTAACCACAACATCCATAGCTTTCAACAAAGCTTTAAGTTGATTTTCCAAAGCATCCAAATAAATGCGTCGCTCATGGAACCACTAATCATGTCAGCAACTTCAAACTCCTAGAAGAATTATAAACTTACATCATCATGTTCAACAAATTTTCCTCCTCCACCAACAGAAATACCAAGTCCACTGAACATGCCTTTGCTTTCACCGAGTCCAGGTTCTTTTCGTTCCTTATGTTTGACATCAACATTGAAAGCCTCACTTTCTAAAAACAATTTCAAATCCCCATCATGTTGAAGTGTTGGATGAGCAGCTGTTTTATTAAGCATTCTTTCCAATGCAGCACGCCTAGATTCAACAAAATTTGTATCAAATCTTCCTACAGCCTGTTTCTCAGGAGGTGGAGGTACAACGACACCAGGGTTGTTTGCATGTAAAGAGTTGTAAAGCCATAAAAAGTCCCTATATCTTCGAGTGACAGTAAATTCCGGTTGACGATATGCTTTGGAGGACGTCTAATTTAAGATTAATTTAAACCGATACTTCTTTGGATTTGATATACCCTACCTTTGTTTCAACAGAGTACACAATATGAGAACTGGTCAAATCTCCAACTTTGTGTGGATCACCGACTGTAATATTGAAAGTAGGCTTGGCAGCTTGTTCGATGCTTACACTAGGTGTTGACTCTCTTCGAACCGAGCCTACTTGAGATGGTTGAACAGGAGGTGGTATGCGAGGTCCAGTACTGGATTCAACATCCTCATTCAAATCCACTGAATCCAACAGACTTCGACTTATAGTAGAGCTTTGCGCTGAAGCTAATGGTTGTCGCAGATTATGGGTAACAGTTTGTTCTTTCTGAGGCGGCGCAGGAGGCTCGTCGGCTTTCGATGTTGGCGCATTGTCACCCAATGGTCCTAGTGGCCCCAAAGAATCATCTAAAGCTTGAAGTCGAACCGGTTGTGCTCCAGCGCGCCGAGGGGTTCGTATTGTACGTCCCGCATGTGTTTTGCCTTGTGAAGCTGGCGGGGCAAGAGTTTGCGATGCGGATTCGGGGGTTTCTTTATAACAAAGTTAAGTTCGAATCCTACTTCAATACGATGATGACTGACCTCCTTCTGTAGCGGATTGTTCGGGCTTGGGTAAGCTTGGTGTCGATTGAGCTTGAGAAGGGACATCTAATATAGTTGTCAATACTGATCACTCCCGGAATTGTAGTTTCGGTCGGCAGAACATACCGCCCCAAGGTGAGTCTCCCCCTTCTTCCAAATCCATGACGAAATATTAAGGGTACTTAAAAACGTTGAGTCGATACTTGTATGAATTCAAGATGGATATCTAATCGGCGCGCGGCACAGACAACAGTCGGAATGTACCGTGGTATGTTACAGGGATTAAAGCTATTCAAGACAGCAACCAATACAATTGAATGTAGGATATTCGCAATCTTTCTTCAACAAATCCTGAGTAATAGTGTTGGTATTGTACCTAGTATGTACACGGTGCATCAAAGGTGTGATAATAGGTATCTTGCGATCAAGGTAAAGGGTAGGAATTTGGCTGATCGGGTAAATGTCGGTTGGTTTATATCCTTTTACGCAGCTTACTGTTGTCACCATATTTGAAGCAAGAGCATGGAATGCATCATTGCAGGTAGGTAAGATACACACAGCTTTAAAAGATTCAAAATTTGAATGGCAGAAGGATCAATTCTGATATGGATGTATCAAAGTGTCCTATAGAATATCCAACTTTATAGATTATGATTTGAACTCCACATCTACCATTCTTTATTTCTCAACCTCATCCCTCGTTTGAGTTAACGGACGTGAATTGTAATTGCCCTTATCCAAATCCTCGAGAAACTTTCTACTCTTTGCCCACAATTCTGCCTCCATATCTCTACCAACTCTTCCACTTCGACTATTCAAGAAACCAATATCGAGATTTCCCATTCCTCTTTCCACAACGATATCGTCTGTTGGCATATTGCCTGCCATATTTCCTGGAACTGCTGGTCGTCTTTCCACAACTTCAGGTCCTGATTTGCCCTTATTCTTCGACTTCACCTTTTCTGCGGGTATAATGTCTGCTTCTTCCAATCCCAATATTTGTCTTCGTAATCTTACATCGACGGATTGTAAAGTTTTTAGATAAGAGTTCGAGGCATCTTGGAAAGCTTGACGTTTTTCTTGTGGTGATTGTGATTCTCCAGGTTCTTGTGTTGCGGTAAGAATCTTAAGGGTTTGTCCAGCAGTTTGAACAAGTTGTAAAATACTCTACGGACGGTTAGATAGTGTTGTAGAATGAGTCAAAAGGTATAGCTTTCACCTTGTCTATTTCATTAAGTTGGTGAATTCGCTCCGCTTTTGTAAATGGTCGGAATGCTGAGGTTTGATTTTCTTCTGGTGAGGAGGACATGATGATTGAAAGTCGGAAGTCGAAACCCTTGAATGATTTTTTCTTATTCTAGTATGTGCTTTGAGGTTGTAAGAGTTTGTGGTTCGAATTATGTACTTTGAGGATGATTATGTAGATTGATTGATCTCCGGAACCTTAACCTTAGAACCTTGGAGATGCTTTGTCTGGGGTTACAGCCTTAATAATGCGGCTCTGCGGATCGGCTGCATTAGTGTCAAAACTTCACTCCAATTGTTCAATAAAGCTTGACCTTCAGTAACCTCCCACTATCTACCAGGCAATCAGCCTTGAACAATAAAAACCCTTTCAATTATTTCTCTCTAACAATCCCCTCAAATTCTTCTATTAATCGTGATCAACTATACGTACCTACCTAAACATAAAGTCGAGGGTTTTGAGTTGGATTTTTCGTCGGTTTTGGGGAGATGCTAAGTGATTGGTAGTGCTGGCGGTATCACGGTATCACCTAGGTGATAGATTATAGAGGGAAGAAATACTCACCGGTGCGGATAGTCTGGATAGGTAGGTAGCAGAGTAAAAGGTACATACAGTACTAGGTACTAGGTAGCTCCAATCATACGCAGAAGGACTCTCATTCTCTCATTCTCTCAATAAGCATGTCTACCTCAGGACAACCAAACGGACCTCCAAGTGCTGGAATAAATACACAACAAAATCCTCAAGGTCCTCCCCAATCAGGCTCACTCATGTCTCAACAAAATTTAAATCAGATCGTAAGTTCTCCCTTCTTTCTATACCAATTCAATGGATTTCAGCAGGGTTGCGCCAATATCATCAAGACCAGCAAGAGCAGCAAGCTTTTATCCCCAATGCCATCAATATCATCAATACCATCAAGGCTTTGTCCCAAAAATCTATCCAACCCCTTGCCAATAGAACAACTATGCTCTCTCAAGATACTGCTAGTGCAGAAGCAGGTGGCCATAGTACAGTTTGTCAATGTACAGAGTAGAAAACAGTATCAGGGAATTGTCACGTGGTCAGGCTGAATACCATAAACCACCTCTTGAAACAACAATTTGCTTAATGGTATTTTGTTACTTCAAGAGATGAATTGATTGAAACTTCAACAATTTTTAATGATTCTCTGTACTGTATGCAATAGCATCGCGCAGTAGTTTTCATAAGATGGTTTTCATGCCTTTCATGGTTGGCCTTCCTATTGACAAACATATTTGTTTGGGAGAAATCTGGAGAACAAATACATGTTCACAGTTAAAGTTGTCTCAATCCAATACATTGTTTGTTTGTTCAAGGCCCGATACCTGTTTCGACTTAGCGTTCTTCTTCCCCTGTTTCCCCTCCTCTCATCTCCATCTCGAAAACAGCAAGCTTTTTAATCAAAATCTTATCAATTCACTTCCACAAAATAAATCCCACATTACAACTTCCTGCAATACTTATTATTGCTCTTCTGGCAAAGATTATTTACACAAACTTGTTACATAGCCCTGTCACAATTTTTGCAGCAATTTCTTGTCATCATGTCTGGACCACCTGGGCAAATCCCACCACGTCCTTCCCTTTCACGTCCCTCCCTCTCACGTCCTTCCACTTCAAACTCATTACCAACAGGTACTCCACGTCCTGGAACCATTCAGACCCAAGCTGCAGTGCCTTCTAATTCTTCAAATAATGGTATTCCAAGACCTGGTGTTCCTCGTCCCCCAGTTCCACCATACCCTGGTGTCAAACCTCCATCATACCTCCCACATTCTCCAAATCCCCCACGCCCTTATGGCTCTCCTTATTCTCGTTTTTCTTCAATTTCATCACCACATGCTCCTACCGCCCAAAATTCCTCTTATCATACGGAAGAGGCTGCTAATTTGCATTGTCAAACAAAGGTTATCGAGTACCTCGTCAAAAAAGGTTACAATCGAACTGAGCAGATGCTACGATCTGAATCTTCCAACCTCGATAGAGATGGAAAGCCTATTCAAGAACGTGCCGAGGACCTTGGTACAGCAAAATATGCAAAAGGTTTCCGATTATTAAGTAATTGGATCGAATCTAACTTGGATATTTACAAGGTAAGCAAGAATTCTTTCAACGTGGAGATTCAACATGTCTAATATCTCTCGCAACAGTTTGAGTTACGCAGACTCCTTTGGCCTATTTTTGTTTATTCATTCATTGAGCTCATCACAAATAATTATACAACTGATGGAAAAGCCTTTTTGAATGAATTCAAAGATCAATTCCAACAAGTCCATGCTGATGAACTCACTACATTCGATACAATCAGTTTGCCACAACAAATCAACGATAATACAATCACTAAGCTTTATCTATCCTCAAAATATCGAATCCCTCTCAACACCCATGTTTACTTCAACCTCATAACTCACCTCGAATCGAATAGTAAACAAGGAGGATCTGTTATCATCTATTTGCTACAGACATACTGCGAAATTCGTGAGACGAAGCGAGGACCTATTGATCAATTCAGTTTCGAAGCTATCATCAATCAAGCACATGGTGTTGAACCGGAAGAGTCTGACCTTCAAGAAGGAATTCCTGGAGCTTTTACCGGAGTTACAAACAAAGACATCCAAGATAATAATGCCAAGTTACTTTTGGGACCGATGGCAATGGAAGAAGAATTGGCTGCGGATGTTCGCGCAGATCTTGATGAGGAAGATAGTAAGAACCCACCTGAGCTCGGCAAACCATCCTTGGTAGAATTGTTTGATCAAAGTATCAAGCGTGAGGAAGGTGTTGAGGGACCTGGCCGCAACGACATCCCATACCCTCCTTCTCGTGCTCGGGATGTCATCATGGAGGTTCAGAAGGTCAAAGAACATCGAGATAGATTCAAGATTGAAAGCCGCAATGGTGGGGTTGGTCCTGCAGTCTCTATTTGCATGTTTACTTTCCACAATACTCTTGATACGTAAGTTATTTGACAACAGCCTTCTACCAGAATGCTAACTTGTGGTTAGAATCAATTGTATCGAATTTTCCGATGATAATAATTTGGTTGCTGTTGGAACGGAAGAATCTTACATTCGTGTTTGGCATTTACATGGCGATCCATTGCCTAGTGAAACCAAATCAGGTCCAAATGATCCGCCACCATCGAACTCTCGTCGTTTAATCGGTCATTCCGCACCTGTTTATGCTGTATCATTCTCTCCTTCAATTCGAGGTGCAGATGAGAGTGACACAGCTACTGCTCCCAAATTACTTCTCTCATCTTCCTCGGATCGAACAATTCGTCTTTGGTCTCTTGAAGCATGGGCCTGCCTTGTCGTATACAAAGGTCATGAAGGTCCAGTATGGAATGTAAAGTGGGGACCATTTGGTCATTACTTTTTGACTTGCGGTCATGATCGATCTGTTCGTATTTGGGGACAAGATCATATTTCATACCTTCGAATGTTCATTGGTCATGATTCCAACGTCAATCAAATCGCTTGGCATCCAAATGGAGCATATGTTTTCTCAGCAAGTGATCAAGCTGATAAGACTGTTCGCATGTGGTCTTTTACAACTGGTGATTGTGTTCGTGTCTTCACTGGTCATACCGACACCATTAGTGCTCTTCAATGCGCTCCTAATGGAAAGATTCTAGCATCTGCAGATTGTGGTGGTAGTATTATTCTTTGGGATCTTGCAAAGGGAACACAAATCAAACGTTGCAGAGGTCATGGAAAGGGTGGAATTTGGTCTTTATCATTCAGTGTTGAATCGACAGTTTTGTGTTCGGGTGGAGCTGATGGTACTGTCCGTCTATGGGATATCGAGGTTCCTTCTGATCCATACAAGAACACTGATGGTGAAATCATCGGTACTGGTGGACAAGCTGATGCAACTCGTGTTACTGGTGCCATTACTGGTGCTCAAGCTAATCCTACCACTGGTTCTTCCAAGAAGAAGGGTAAGGAAACAATGATTACTCCAGACCAAATTGTTGCATTCCCTACCAAGAGATCACCAGTTTACAAAGTCATGTTTACAAGAATGAATTTGGTTATGGCTGGAGGATGTTATTTGCCTTGAGGATCTGGGATAGATGATTATTTGTGGAGACTTGGATCATTTCGATTGCGAGATGCACGATTTACGATAATAATTTCTATCAAATTGTAATTGAGATTTCATTCGAGAGTTTCTATGGATAGGATGGAATGGAGTGGAGTGGGAGTGGGAGTGGCTTGATATCGAAAATGCGTATGATACCAGGATTTGTGGTAATAGTCATTAGTTAGATTTCTAAATCGTTGAGTTTTCCTCGAAATTTTATGCACATATTTTGATATGTGATTTGCTTGCTTGTATGTGTTACGATTTATGACTTCGGACTTTATGGTTAGAGACTCAAGGAGTCGATGCTAGTATTCCTTTCTCGGTTTCATTTACCTTGCGTTATGAATCATGCCATATATTACGGTGTCACACAATTCTTGATATGTGATATGTACGCTAAATCGACCAAAGGCACAGGATTCTCACAGTCGTGATAAAGTATCCTTGATTTCACAGCGTAGGATTATGCATGCAATTAAAATAAGATGGAGACATTGTCCGTGTTAGTGAGTAGTTGGACAGAGATAAACACGAATCTTGGTCATGAAACATTGAGCATGGTTAAATAGATAGGTATGTATGCTTTGATTAAATTTAGCTAATGACTATTTTCTCCTCTCTCTCCCTCCTCTCCTCACCCCTCATAATATCGCATCGCATTCCCCGGAAATGAAGTTCACATCTCGTGATTTTTATAACTTCCTACCTAACCGCCTAGCAATCTAGAAGTCTAAGAGTTCAACATCCCACTTGATCCCTCTTTCCTTTTCTCAATCTTTCCCCCCATCTCCATACCAACACCATTACCCATGTCCTCTACTCCCCCATCTCCATCTCCACATTCACATCTCCCCCCATCTCCTTCTCCATCTCCTCAAACAACCCATCAATCTCCTCGATCTCCACATTCGAAAAATCCCAACCCTTTTCTTCCGCTGTCAGAGGTGGGTCCATGCACATTCCTGTCCAGGAGGTCTGGGACAGGCTTGTGTTAATTTCTGCGGATGCATCTACGTTCATGTACTCATCCAATCCCATTCCCATATCCGTATATGCATCCCCACCCAGGTGCACATCCATATCTATATCCACATCCATCGCCATATTCAGGTACACATCTCCGGATAAAAGAGCCCCATCTCCAGGGAGTTGGTTTCCCAATCCTGAAGCTGGTTCCAGTTCTGCTTCTGGGATTGATAGCATCGGATCTCCTCGATATGGAGAAGCCAGACCGGCGGTGAAATCGGGTACCAACCCCGTGATATTTGAAGTTGTATCTAGTGTTGGAGTATACATTTGAATAGATTGTGGAACTGCATTTGCATTCGCATCAGCTTCTACACCTCCAGGAAGTGGATTTTCCAATCTCAAGGCTGGTACTGCTTCGACTTCTGGCATCCATGGCATCAGATCCAAATCCCCTAGATTTGCAGAAGCCGGGGCAACATTGATATCGGGTGTCAACTCCATCATATTTGAAGTTGTATCTACCTCTGAATAGACCAATCCCGGATCTAATGCCGGTGCCAGCTCTGGTTCGGTTTCTGGCATCCATGGCATCAGATCGAGATCTCCTAGATATGGCGAAGCCGGAGCAGAATTGATATCGGATATCGAATTCATGTCTGAACTATGCATTGAAGTAGATTGTGGAGTTGTGTTGGCATCCACGTCGATATCTTCATCAGAGTTTGCATCGATATCCACATCCTCATCAACATCCTCGTCTCCAGCTTCATCAACATCCTCATCAACATCCACATCTCCAGCTTCATCACCATCCTCATCAACATCAACATCAACATCAACATCAAGATCAAGATCAACATCATCCTCAGCGTCAGCATCTGAATCTGAATCTGAATCTCCAACTTCATTCGCATCAAAATCATCATCAGCCTCCGAATCCGAAATCTCGATAACAACTCTCTTAGCAGTGACCGGAGCCGAAATTCCAGCATTTTTCTTCGAAGTCGCAATCTCGGCGCCTCTCTCTCCATTCAACTCTAAGTTCCGGGTCAACTTTGCTTTTGGAGTTGATTTAATGTTCTCCGGGCTAGCTTTGGGCTGTATATTTCCTCTAACCGAGTTCGCATGTAACCCCTGCTTTAGAATTGGAGTTGGATTCGTGGTAGACTTTACGTCTTTCTTCGACTTCGTGGTCTTAGGAATTCTCTTCCTATGTGGATTTTTATGCCAGATTACTACTGGTTTTGGATATGTTGGTTTTGGAGCTGGCTTGGGAGTCTCCGGGCTAGGTTTTGTGGTTCTTCTAGCTGGGGTTGACACTGTCTTCGTCTTTAGAGTTGGGGTTGGGGTTGGAGTTGAAGATGAAGTGGGATTAGTTGTGGACTTCGCCTTGTTCTTCAAACTCGTGGTCTTGGAGGGTCTCTTTCTATGTGGATTTTGATGCCAGATTACCACTGGTTTTGGATATGTTGGTTTTGGAGTTGGTTTTTGGGTATCCAGGCTGGAATTGGGCTTTGCATTTTCTCCAACTGGGGTTGACTGTGTCTTCGTCTTGAGACTTGGATTTGAATCTGTATTTGATGTGGACTCCGCATCTTTCTTCACACTCGTGGTTGTAGAGCGTCTCTTCTTGTTTGTCTTCTTATGCCAGATGATCTTTTGTTTTGGGTATATTGGCTTTGGAGTTGGAGTGGACTCTGCGTCGTTTCTCGAATTTGGGACCCCTGAGCTCGTAGATGCATTGGATTTTGTGCTGTCCAGGCTAGCTTTGGATTTCCCATTTCTTCCGACAGGGGTGGTCATCATCTTCGACTTCTGCTCCGTCTTCAACTTCTGCTTCTGCTTCTGCTGCACATTCTGCGCGGACTTCAAGGCTGCTTTTGTCTTTGGCATTGTGAAGTAGGTATTTACTCGTTAACGAACTTTCTGGTTTGTGGTTTATGATTTCTGGTTTCTGGTTTGTGGTTCGTGATTTCTGATGTGTAGTTCGAGTATCCGAATGAATGTTGAACAAATGGGAGAGTGAGTTTGTCGATGGGGTCTAAAGAGTTTATATACATGCAGCATAGAGGGCGATATACATGTCTATCATACGGTGATAGTTCATACTGCTGGTTTCTCACCGGATTTGTAAGTCCAATTCGCCGTGAACATCATAATCATAATCACCGTACATAACTACCTTCACACTCTTGCTGGCACTCACACTCATACTGAAACTCACAGCCAGCTCATGACCATATAACGTATACACCCCCTTTCCACTTCCAATTTACCAATCCCTCCAGCACCGTATCATCATACAACACAGCACACAACTTCAACCGTACAATGAAAGTCCTCCATCTCCCCTTCACAAACTCCAAACTCCAAACTTCCCAGAAACCCAGCAACCCAGCAACCGAATAAAACCGCCGCATCGTATTAATACACGTATCAAGAGTTTGCATAAGCATGGATAGCCGTATTAATTCAATAAAAACACTACCTGTACTCCGAAACATTCACATCCCTTCTACACATACCACCATCGCATCATCTCCGCACTTCATCCATACGGGCTTTACGCCTGCGTTAAACCTATGCACAGTCTCTTTTCTCATCCTTATCTCCCCGTACCTCTCTCGAATCGTGCTTCAATTCACAAGAATTCACCAGGTTTGACTCCTTCAAGATCCAGTATTCGTAGGAGCTACGGGACGGAAATTCTTGATTCCTTGCGCTGGTCCTTATAACGCTGCACCGGTACAACTTTGATGTACAGATATTGAAGGTAGTGTGATGTAGCGGTGGGTATCCTCATTTTCATAACGTAGATATCTAGCAGAGATTACATCAAGAAAACCTGGTGCGAGAGGCAAACTCAAGATGAACTTTCGAACCCCAAGATTTACAGCTCCATCTTCCAGTCAGTTCTAGAAAATATCATCCACACACCTTGAGCGATTCATATATCTCAAGAGTCAAAACCATACAAGGTGGTTGATCTCAATTTGAATCAATAGAACTATACTATCTACCATCAGAAGAAACATTCCACTCATCTCATTCACACACAAACATATCTTCGGAAGCTGAGTCCTGACAACTAGAGCTCCCCATGTCACAAATATGTAGGATCAAGCTATCCCTATATCTCTCCCGTCCACCAAATTGTACCAAGATATCAACCACAATTGATGAATCAGAAATATCTCCACCAAAATTAGCAGCAATTAAACCCATAGTATCCCTCTCATATACTTCGACCTAGCTCATCGTTCAATTAATTTAAACTCTGGAGTAATATTTACCATAATTTCCATTTCCACTTCCGCTTCCTCCTGTTGGAGTTACAGATCCACTGCTTCCTCCACTTCCACTTCCATCACCTGGAAGTCCAACGCTGATGGTAGCACCTGGTGCACTTGAGCTTGCAGCTCCATTGGCACTAGATCCACTCGGTACAGAACCAGATCCAGTAGGAGCTGCAGGTAAACCACCGCCTTGACAGACGGCTGTAAGAGAGGTTTGAAGACCTATCGTGATATGTTAGACCATTTTCTCAATAGTAAATACATGGCAATGAATGGGGGACAAAATGCGGGGTATAACTTACTGGTAATGATGAAAGTAGCAACAATTGTTGTGGTTCCAGTACTTTGACTCGTCTTTAACACTGTAGTTGGAATAGTAACCGTCGAGTAAATGACTTGCACATAATTTGTGGAAATCGTTTCAACGACTGGAACAGTGAAATGCGAGATAGTAGTTGTCGTCTGAGGAAGAGTAGAAGCAATTATAAGTGAATATGTCGACATATCTTTAGCCAGGCAACCGCTCGATGCAGGATCAGATGTAACAATTGGTCCGCCAGGTTGGGTTATAGAGATAGTAGCACCAGGAACTGAAGCAGTGACTGCATCTGAAGTTCCAACACCAACTGAAATACCACCGGTTGGAATAGGTACTGAAACAGATATGCCAGGTCCACTTCCACTGCTTCCACTAGCACCACCACCATTATATCCCGAACTCGATCCTGAGCCACCACCAACAGCTGGAAGAGTAGCAGATATAATAGGAATAGTAGCAGAAGCCGATACACCACCACCAATCGAAACACCACCACCACCGATAGGAATTGTAGCAGAAACAACCGGGCCCCCTCCACCTACAGGCAAAGTAGCCGAAACCTGCGGAACAGGCGTAGGATAATAATGACTTGTCGGCAAGATTGGGACACTTGGAGCAGGCAAAGCTGGGATACTTTCAACAGGAGTAGTTCCTCCACCACCAAGACCACCAAGGAGACCACCTAAGAGACCACCTAGTCCAAGTGGATCACTACTACCAGTGCTTCCGCCAGTACTACCGCCACCAGCAGGAACCGATGGGACGGCTGGGGCAGGAAGAGAAGGAACAGAGACGGAGGGTGGAGAGTAGTAAGGTGAGTGATTATCATTTGCTACGTCTGGGTTAGGTGCAGGTGCAGGTGCAGGTGCTCCGTAGAGAGTGGGGAGAAGAGAGATTGTTAAGAGGAGTTTGTGGTGCATTTTTGCGATTGGATATGTGTGAGATGGTTGGTTGGTTGGTTGTAAGTGTGAGAGGCGAGAGAGTGATCGCTTGAGAAAGTAGATTAAAATCAATTGAGTTGAATTGAATTGAGAGTGTGTGATAGATTGAAACTCGGATAAATTGTAGACAGCGAATGGATTGTATTGCAAGTTATTGTACTTTAAGCAAGGCTCGTAGCAAAAGAAGTAAAAGCTCAATGTTTATGTGATGAAGAGAGAAACAAAATCGAAGCTCTCAAATCAGGGAATTCCGTACTTTTATACCCTCTCCTCATTTTGTTAACTTTCCTTTTGCCATCCATCAAGGTACATCTTGTTTACTCAGATCGTGCAACTTCACCCCTCGTACCTTCCATGGCTGCACATCATACCTACCTAGCAAAGATTCCTGCCACACACAATTGACTTCCATTTGCCCAAGATTCAACTAACTGTGCCGTTCCGAAAGTCAATTAACGGACGTCCTTTTCGATTTTCTCCATGCGATTCGATATTATACAATGCAGTTAGGAACTACACTCATCGTCCTATACTATCCCATCTTCGATTTCCGGGATGACGAACTCCTATGACCATAATGTATCCCCATCTCCCAATACTGGCTTCGATAAACGAGATTCATATTGCCAAACTGCTGTTACCCATTCACAAAATAATCCCCTAATGCTTCCTATTCGTCGATTTTATAGATCCCATACATCTTTACTATCGTTGTACACTCCCAACCATGAGTTACAACAGAAAATCGATTATCTGATCCCTCCTACTCGTTCATATTAATCATCTCGTCCTTTCCCAATCTAAAATTTCGCCCCCTTCAACTCTCCGAGACAAAGTTACAAACCAGTCTATTGGAAACAAAGATCATGATGTCTATCGAAGCTCACCACATCGATCATATCCATCATAGTAATACCCAATCCACTGGAAATGGCAGAGAATGAGCATGTTTTCGGTTCTACAAATCAAACACAGTCCCAGTAATTCAAGATGTCATGTCGTGCACATGTAACCCCTCGTGCAACTCTTCAGGAACGCCTCGAACCTTAAGACGCCATATCCGGTCCGAGTTGGTCCGCGTCCCAATACAAAAAGGATCTTTTCAGTACACTTGTACGTGATAGGGCGAAATTTCAGAATCATTAGTACATGATCGTAAGTAGAATAATATATTGTAACACGAGTATGCCAAGGATAGATTTCATCGTAACTCAAAAATTTATCAATTAAACACACAAATACACACAAAAGTACAGTAAATATTTTGTATTCTGCTATCTCTTTTCTTTTGTCTTAACGCGCAATGTTTATCACAAAGTACATTTTTTAAGATTATACCTCATGTATCTATTAAGACCATGTGGAATGAAAAATAAATGAGCATCAAAAGAGAAATAGTAATCAGGCTCAATGCATGACCGAAAAACCAACCATTAAACTCCACTATCCCGCAAAAACCAAGCCATTTTTTAAATTTAGTCAACCTCCTCCATAGCACTCTCAACTGGTGCATCCGAAGTTGCCTCAGTGGTAGCGGCGGCATCTTCAGTGGTCTCGGCATCCTCCTCAACGTTCAATCCGAGTGAGACAAGCTTGTGAATACGCTCGGCAAATCCAGCTGGCTCCTCGATGGTGAAACCGGAAACGAGAAGGGAAGTCTCAAACAAAAGTTGAGTGATTGACTTGACGGTACGGTCGTTCTCACCATCGGCCTCAACCTTCTTCTTCAACTCCTTAATGATAGGTGACTTTGGAGAGATTTCGAAAGTCTTCTTGGAGGACATGTATGATGACATAGAGGTGTCACGGAGAGCTTGTGCCTTCATGATACGCTCCATGTTAGCGGACCAACCGAATTGACCAGTACGGATAGCACAAGGAGCGTTGACGAGCTTGTGGCTGACAACAACCTTCTCAACGTTCTCACCGAGGACGTTCTTGAGAGCCTTGGCGAGACCCTCGAATTCCTTCTCCTCTTCCTCACGAGTCTTCTTCTCCTCATCGGTCTCCTCAAGGTCGAAGTCCTTGGTGATATCAACAAGCTTCTTACCCTCGAACTCCTTGAGTTGAGTCATAGCATACTCATCAATGGGGTCAACCAAGAAGAGAACCTCAAAGTTCTTTGCCTTGAGGGAGTCAAGGAATGGTGACTTTTGAACGGCCTTGAGAGACTCTCCGGTGATGTAGTAGAGGTTCTTTTGGTGCTCTGGCATACGGGTAACGTAGTCGGACAGGGAGGTGATGTCATCACCAGACTTGGTGGAGCTGAATCTGAGGAGCTTGGCAAGAGCAGCTCTGTTTTGGGAATCCTCATGGATACCGAGCTTGATGTTCTTGGCAAAAGCAGCGTAGAACTTGTCGAATTGCTCCTTGTCCTCAGAAATCTCTTGGAAGAGCTCAAGAACCTTCTTGACGATGTTCTTCTTGATGACCTTCATGATCTTGTTTTGTTGAAGGGTCTCACGGGACAAGTTAAGTGGAAGATCCTCAGAGTCGACAACACCCTTGACGAAGCTCAACCATTCAGGGATGAGGTCAGTGGCATCATCAGTGATGAAAACACGACGAACGTAAAGCTTGATATTGTTCTTGGTCTTCTTTGTCTCGAAAAGATCAAATGGGGCACGCTTTGGAACGAAAAGGATGGCACGGAATTCAAGTTGACCTTCAACGGAGAAGTGCTTGACAGCCAAGTGATCTTCCCAGTCGTTGGAGAGGGATTTGTAGAATGAACCATACTCCTCAGCGGTGATGTCGGATGGGTTTCTGGTCCAGATTGGCTTTTGTTTGTTGAGCTCTTCCTCCTCAATCTTGGTCTCCTTGACCTTCTTGGTCTTTGGCTTCTTGGCCTCTTCCTCATCATCGACCTCCTCAATCTTGGCCTTCTTCTCCTCATCCTCTTCCTTGGTCTCCTCAGCCTCCTCATCTGGAACTTCGGTCTCAGTCTCCTTGGAGACGTGAAGGTAGATTGGGTATGAGATGAACTCGGAGTGCTTCTTGATGACCTCCTTGATCTTGGACTCGTTCAAGTAATCCATTTGCTCATCCTTCAAGTGAAGAATGATCTTGGTACCACGGCCGAGTTGCTCACCCTCAGAGTCTTGAGTGAGAGTGAAAGTTCCTCCAGCACTGGATTCCCAAATGTATTGTTCATCATCGTTGTTTTTCGAGACGACAGTAACTCTGTCAGCGACGAGGTATGCAGAGTAGAAACCAACACCGAATTGACCAATCATGGAGATATCAGCACCTGCGGTGAGAGCCTCCATAAATTGCTTGGTACCAGATCGTGCAATCGTACCGAGGTTGTTGACGAGATCCTGAATTCTTGATTAGTAAATGATTTTGAGTCTTCGTCCATGAATGTACTTACAGCCTTGGTCATACCAATACCGGTATCGCGGATGGTAAGAGTCTTGTTCTCCTTGTCTGGGATGATGTCGATGCGGAGATCCTTACCGCTGTCGAGCTTGCTGGAATCTGAGAGAGCCTCATAACGGATCTTGTCGAGAGCATCGGAACAGTTGGAAACAAGTTCTCTCAAGAAGATCTCCTTGTTTGAATAAACTGTGTTAATGATGAGAGAGAGCAACTGAGAGATCTCAGCTTGGAACTCGAAAGTTTCGCCAGCCATATTTGTGATTGTGTGTGTGAAAACGGAGAAACTGTAGGAAGAGGGTAGATTAGTATGAATTTCTTGATGAAAATGAAGTTGTGCAAGCAAGCGTATTGAGCTTCTTGTAAATCTTTTGTAGAGTGCAAGTAATCGTCTGAAGGTCTTCAGGATTTCTTTCTCTTTCGAGGCTGAGCTCTCCAAAGAGTTTCTTGGTGGTAGATCGAGGGGTTACTCTGACACAGGAAGGTTGTTGAGAGTAACTTACAGTTGATGGTATTCGTTAAGTCGTTAAGTGTATCGTGTTGTAGAAGTCTAATAGACAGAAAGTAGAAAGAAAGGGTATCTTTGAATGGTTTGAAGAAAAAAAGAGAATCGTCTTTTCGTTGACGGGTATTGGGGATTTTATGGAAAGGCTCGCTATAGAAAATGGTAGAATTGTAAGGAACTTTCTAGTCGCTTAACCTTTTTTAGACCACCTAGCAACGCGCCACTTCTAAATCAACCAATCAATGAAGGAGAAAGCATGACAAGGCAATACAAACGATGTGATGTAGATGGAACTTTTTAGAATTATATAGCTAGGTAGCTGTGAGTTCTTTCAATTGAATGCAAACAGTCAATACATGATCAAAACATCTCTCTCCTTAATAGTTAGGTATATATTGGTAAGATTACTAATACCATTTGAAGAGAGATGAGATTCACATGACTTTACTTTTCCCTATTGTTTTGTATTGTTGGATATTCCTTCAATCAATCAAACACTCAAATTCTATGGATTTCTTCTTTCCCCTCTAGAATCTCATTTTTGTTTATCGGAGTGGCTCATCTTATCAGCGGGGAAAAACTTGGACCGATTTCTGTACTGTGCTTCACAAATGAGGCTGGTGAATGAGGCTCGTGTGGGTAATATCACGTGCCTCAGAAGCTTCTAGTAAGTTTGAGGGAGTCCTTGAAGGTTCCTTTGATTTCGATTTCCATTATAATAGGTAATTCTTACCTATCATATCGTCGTTGCATTGAAGTCTTGATTCGAGATATTTCGATTTGGCTTGAAACTGGTCAATGTAGTGGCGGTGATGAGAATGTTTGACCTTTTGGCCTCTCCCCAAAGCTTCTAAGCCATGAATAGGATTGACGCCCACTGAAGAGAATCCAGACTGCCAGCCTTACTGAAGGCAAGCTAAGTCTTGGCAGCTTAGGTTCCTCTTTTCACATTAGATCATATCACATTTACAATCTAACGGTGCATAGTTGGAGATGACGATCTAAGAGACAAAAGGTGGCTGTTTCACTATTCTCTCTCATAACCTGACATCTAGAATACATACACTAGCATCATGGTCCGGCCCGTTGATTTTCGATTCCACAACAGAATATGCCATGGTCTATAATTGCCATGTGGGAGTGTATGCATCAATATTCAGTGTGTATTTTTCCCATTGAGATCACGCAATCAATACTGTGGGAGACATTCGAACTACTTGTAAAGATATGGCCTCTTTCTGTCAGTCGGTTTCATCCAAAGGTAATGGAGTGCCCAGTTAGTTGCGGGTCACCCAACCAAAAACCAAACCTACCGATTCTTTCGTTTATGTGATGCATTCCAGAAAATGCCTAAAGGTTAGGCTACCATCAAGTTGCATAAACGCTAGCCAGCTGTTGAAGTCCATTGGGTATGCCGGCTTATCAAGATGCAGGTCGGGCAAGCGGGTGCCGGAGGGTCAACAGAAGAGAGAATGATTTTCCTCTTTCCGATGAAACACTCTACCATCGTCGTTATCACCATCATCATAATCAGTGAAAGTTCCTGAATACGTTAATTTGATATTAACAATATCCGAATATTACCATTATCTGTCAATCATTTCTTTGGCATCTACAAACTATTACAAGCTTTACACTGCGTCGTTTTATACATCATATCTATTCCTCAACGCCCGCGTATAAGATAGGCAAAGCGATATTCCACGCAACGCCTGCAAGTCTTCCTTCCGCATTTAAATATTACTTGATGGAGCTACGTAAATCAGCGTCGATGGGCGAAATTCCTTCCACCCTCAGTACCACATCTCAGCTTGATGAAGAAGAAAACGACTCTAGCCTTTCCTCCGACAACTCTATCGATTCTGATATTTTCCAATCCCAAAGGTATAAGTTCATGTGTAAAAGTTCTAGATTTAGTAGGTATTCATGATTAAAGCACCTAGGTACCTAGCCAAAGATCTAATGCTAAATCAATCCAAGCTAGCGAATCTGACAGAATAAAAAAATTCAATATCTTTGTCGAGACAGTCAACAGCATTCCTCAACCTCATCATAGAGCCGATATGGCCTGCTATATATGCGATGACGTGAGGATTCACCAGGAAGAGGTGACTACGAAAGTACCCTTGATCAAAAATACCGAGCTCACTCACTGTTACTCAGACACGGTCGATAAAATCTGTTCTCGAAGCTGCTCGTGAAGGCTGTTGTCTTTGTACACTTGTGGTTCAAGCTATAGCTGCAATGAACAAAGAGCGCTTCCGAGAACGGCTCGAAATCGTATGGTTAAAGGTGAAAGACATTGGTGGTATCCAGAGGTATTCAATAATGCAAATCGGTTGGGACGGAATGTCTTTTATTGAATTATACAGGAATTCTTTTGCGCCTACATCCTGTACGTTGAGGTCAAGAATAAGGATTGATTTTCCTTACGCTGACTTGCATGAATTTCAGCTGACTGTTGCTTTTCTCATACTACAGGTGGCCTTTCGTTACCATTTATCACCGCTGCGCAAGAAATTTCGAACTCCTTGCCTAAATCCTTACAAACAGCGAAAAGCTGGATCGCAAACTGTGAATCACATCGAAAATGCAATTTGGATTACATTGGCGGCCCAAAAATGCCAACGCGTGTTATCGATGTTGGAACCTCAAATGGTTCAGTCAAATTGATCGAAACAAAGAACATAAGCGGAATTTTTGCTGCCCTCAGTTATTGTTGGGGAGATTCAACGATTCTCGAAGACATTAAACTCACTCGGGCTAAATTGTCAATCTACAAGAAAAGCATCCCAATGGATTCCTTGCCAAAGACTTTGTTCGACGCTGTTATGATTACCAGAGGTCTGGGGATACCTTATCTATGGATCGACTCTTTGTGCATAATGCAAGACTCACTGAAAGATTGGCAAATTGAGAGTTCTCGTATGAGCGATGTATATATGTCGGCATTCTTAGTTTTAGCCGCCACGAAAGCAAGAGACTCTAACGGGGGTTTCTATCTTGAGAATCGGACCAAGAGCCTACGATTGCCATATCTCGATGCAGATGACCGCCAGCACTTTCTCTATGCACGTAGAATCCAAGATCAATCTCATGTTCATGATGCAAACGGGCGGCTTGAATCACATGGACTGTATGACAGTGTGCTAAGGAGACGTGGGTGGGTATTGCAAGAGCAAGTGCTTGCGAGACGTACTCTGTCCTTCGCAAAGGATGAGATGCTATGGGATTGCCGGGAGTGTAGCACTTGTGAATGCCGGACAGGATTCTCGAATTTCGAATCAGAAGCAAGTTTCCTTGACATATATTTAGATTTCAAGCTTCAATCCTCACCGAGTAGGGAAGTTTACAAAAATATATATTCTAATTGGTACACTATGGTCGAGGCTTATAGTCACCGTTCCCTCACATATCAGACTGATAAGCTACCCGCCATATCTGGGATAGCAAAACTATTGCATGACATGACTCAAGATGATTATTACGCTGGGTTATGGAGAAGTCAGCTTCCAGAGGCACTCCTCTGGACTTCGATAAAATTCAATGAAGAGGATACAGAAAGCGAGAAGCGCCTGCCTTCTTGGAGCTGGGCTTCTACACGCAGTGGTGGTATAAGATACGCTCATAAAGATAAAGAATTTAAGGCTGGCCTTGAGCTGGTCTCTGTGAGTACTCAGATTTCCGGCAGCAACGCTTTTGGTGGCGTTCTTGGAGGTAAGCTTGAGGTTGAAGCAGTTCTTATACCGATAAACGCTATGGGCTACGCGCCATTTTCGATATCAGCTTACGACACCACTGATCCTAAGGAGAAGAAATGGACTATTGAAAGGCACATAATCTATGTGAATTTAGATCCATATTATTGTGATGCAAACAAGCCCACCGAATCTGCAATTGAAGTCAAGAAGTACGACTCTCTCTTCCTCATGTTTGTTGGAACCTTAAAATCCGAAGAATATACCGACAATCCAATTTTCTTGGCCTTAAGATATCTTGAAGAAGACGAAAAAGGGAATTCAATATTTATGAGAGCAGGTATAGCTCGCGTTGATGACTGGTCGATGTATATGCTCGATCGGGTTCGAGCTGGTACCAAAGAATCGATCGTTCTGATTTAGACTAGGAATACAGCAACCTGTCGTTGGAGCGGATTTTGTGAGTGGACCTGCCCTCTCGCCGCCGACTTTTGATTTGGAAGGCGTTCGTATTTTGATTAAGCCCAACTACTTGTGCAATTCACTTCATGATCATACATTTCACTTTACTCTAATATATCGCTCCCTTTGAGTAGGTAGGTACTGATTACTTCTGAACCATTACTTCAAGACAGATATTCTGTGTAATTGTTATTGTAAGATTTGTAGCAAAACTGCAACGTATTGAATGGGTTAATATTATTGGCGTTGAAATTAGAATACCAAAACGATCGTTATATCAAGCTGCACAATTATATCACATCGCGTCATAGAGAAATGCCGATGTCACACCTCTTATTAAGATTGAAAACTAAAATATTCCTATTAAACACAGATGATATCAAATATGTGATTTTAATGTTCAAAATTATTACAATTGAATACCAGTACGTCAGTAGTCGAAAAAGGGTGAGGTCGGTGAGGCTGGTGAGAAGTGACACCCAAAAAGGTCATGAGAAAGTCTAAAACAAAAGGTCTCTTTTAGGTTAATTGTATGTGAGCACCGGACTTGAGCGCTGCCACCCAATTATTTAGCCAAAATTGGAGCCGATCTGTCACGTGATATCAAGCCACCTCCGCCTCTCATGTAAGTTTCCTCTCTGCGTGTAACAAATCGGTCCTGGGGTGAAGCGATATCTATATTGGAATAACCTCAAAGAAAATTAATAGGGGGCGACGAAACTGCATGGAATACACAAATGGAGCAAAAGTACGAACCCGGTTCATCCAAACAACGGTCCTGCTACATCCCGTGTTTCATAGACGCACCCCTTTGAAGACCCCATGAAACATCCAACAATTATTAACCAACAAAGCCGCGAGCAAAGTTTTTGATTGAAACAAACCAAGAAATGATGCGCATATATTGGGCTGCAAAATAATGCTCTATGGCAGGGGGGAGCTGATAATGGTTATAGGGTTTATCGTTCCTCTTAGCTGCAAGTAGCCTTTCGGCGTAGGAAAACAATTCACGAATTAATTAATCGGGGCAGGCATAATAATACACGGCAACTATGTTGAAACTGCTGTCGATGGGATGAAGTTATATTACATGTCGATTTTGGGTCGTGTTTGTACGACTTCGGAAGGTCGAAAAGGGATTTGGCTTGGAGTATTGAGATTTTTATATTAAAAAGAAGGGGGAGGATCGACGACGCGTTTATGCGATGAGAACCGTCCGTTCTTCTTCCCCATATATTTTGAAAAAGTTCCCGCATTTGAAAGCTTGATCGCGTTTCGAAGATTCTCTTTGGTAGGATAAAAAAGTAGCTTGGGAAATTAAGAGCCGCCACAACAAATGTCCGAAGTACCAATCAAGCTTCAACAACCGCGTATCGTGAAGAAACACCAAGTTTCAACTCTTCTCTGTTTTCGCTCAATCTTTGACCCTCCACATTCTCGGCACTGTCACTAGATGAGACTGTCAAGGGACTACCCAAGTATCCTGATCTATATACAGTGTACACACTCTCTGTCGTCGACTCATCACGGGAGCATTAATGAACCCCTGTTGCACTAACAAACACACCAGGGTAGAACAACCTAAATTATCTCAACAACATCGAATCAAATCGTCCCAAGTGACTGGTTGCGGCTGTACCTTTCCAATACAAGCGGCGATATAGAGTCTTTTGAGGCACTTGCCACTTAATAACCAGATTAAGTTCCCGGGAGAGTGAAGCACTGATATACCCTTAATTGGATTCGGAAGCTTTCCTCCCCAGTCATGAGCCATTCTTCGAACAGTCCGCTTAGACAATATGGAGAGCATACCAAGGAAGCCACTCTTTGTGCTCAAGATGGTTTGTTTGAGATATGGGATGGGAGACCGGATGAAATGAAGAAGGTCGATCTTAAAGATATAAAGATCACGGGCCGCCGCCAACATGTTAATTATCATCATTTTACACCTTTTGGCAGGCCACACATTCATTTCTTCAAACCTTCTTTCTTTTCTCGACGACATAATTCCAAACTTGTGAGTTCATCTCCTTGGCATCAAATGCTAATTTCCATTCCTATTGTTGTTTGAAGGTTTTGATTGTTTGATCATTTGGTGGTTTGATGATATGTTTGTCATGAGGTCGAGTCGTATGATTTGAATAGCTTCAGAATTTCGATTCACCCCCTCAAGGCAATCACAATTCATTCCGCTTAATCCTATTGTTCCTTTCCCCGGCCACGACCACAATAATATAAAATCAGCCACCAATCCTAATCATATCACCCTCATTATCAAACATTGTCTTTCAATCTTGTCTTCTATATGAGATTTGGATTGGAAATTTATTATTACAACATAGCTACTTTTACGAGTGAATGCTGGTATCAAGTCGAACCATCGTTCTTTCCCATAAAAGTGACAAGAAACAAACGAGAGACAGGATTTTATCCTTCATCTTCTTACAACCGCCTCACAACCACCACACAATACCAACATAAATACTGATTGAACTTTTTACCTCTGGCAGAAACGACATTCTTTTACAGATACAACATCAACGTCGACATCCTGCAGCAGCTGGTACTACTTCACGATGGCTTCCTTCTCAATCATTTCCATTTTATTGGCTCTACGCTTCTTCCTCATCGTTTCTGGTGCTCCTACTCCTGTGCCAACTGATGCAGTGGCTTCAACAACAGCTGCTTCCAGCAGTTATTGGCTCGCTTCAGTAAGTTTATTCATCCTTCTTCATCTCTCTCACTATTGGAAATCATCTCTAACTTTATCAGATTCAACGACAAGGTACTGCACCATTTGGTGATGCTTCATATCAGATCTTCCGAAATGTTAAGGACTTTGGTGCTGTTGGTGATGGTAAGTCAATCACTTCTCTTCTCAAATGGTATCATACTAACACTCATATCAAGGTGTAACTGATGACACCGCTGCCATCAACTCTGCCATATCCTCTGGTAACCGTTGTGGTAAAGGCTGTGACTCTACTACTGTTACCCCTGCTCTCGTTTACTTCCCGTAAGTCAACACACCCTGTCTTAACATTACCCAGTTCAACTGGGCCCTCTGTCCCTTTGTCTGCCTGAGTCTTCTCGTACATTACTAACTTTACTCATAGACCTGGAACATATGCTATCTCAGCTCCTATCAAACAACAATATTTCACTCAACTTGTTGGTGATGCTGTTACTCTCCCAACAATTAAAGGTCTTGCCAACTTTGCTGGCATGGCTTTACTCGACGCAGACCCATATGATCCTGAATTCAATTGGTTCACCAATCAGTGAGTTTTCATAATGCATTTATTCTGTAAGCGTGGTCACTAATAAACTTTCAGGAACAACTTCTACCGTCAAATCAGAAACTTTGTCATCGACTTGACTGCCATGCCTGCCTCAACCGGTAGTGGTATTCATTGGCAAGTTGCTCAAGCTACATCATTACAAAACATTGTTTTCAACATGAGAACTGATGGTGGAGAAGGTAACAACCAACAAGGAATCTTCATGGATAATGGCAGTGGTGGTTTCATGGCCGACTTGACATTCAACGGTGGCAAGTATGGTGCTTTCTTGGGTAGCCAACAGTTTACTTCTCGTAACTTGACCTTCAACAACTGCCAAACGGCCATCTACCTAAACTGGGCCTGGCTCTGGACCTTCAAGGACATCAACATCAACAACTGTGGTGTAGGTCTCGATATGTCAGCCGGCGGCGCTAGTTCGCGGGCAGCAGGATCGGCCACATTGATGGACAGTACCATTGTAAACACACCAATCGGTATTTCTACTGTTTACGATGTCAACGAAACCGGAACCAACGGTACTCTCGTCATTGATAACGTCGACTTCTCTTCCAATGTTCCAGTTGCCGTGTATGATGCCACTTCCAAATCGACTGTCCTTGCCGGAAACGCCAAAATTGCATCATGGGCTCAAGGAAAGGTCTACACTGGAGTTAATGTCGGTGCAGCTAGCCAAGGTGTTCAAGATGCTGTCACCAAGCCTGCAGTCCTCTTGGATTCTACTGGCAAGGTATTTGGACGCACCAAGCCACAATATGAGACTTTACCAGCCTCTTCATTCTTGAGTGTCAAGTCTAATGGAGCTAAGGGTGATGGAACTACCGATGATACTGCTGCCATTCAAGCAATCTTTGACAAGGCTACCGCTGATCAAGTTGTTTACTTCGATCACGGTGCTTATGTTGTCACTGACACCATCAAGGTTCCAAAGAACATCAAGATCACTGGTGAGATCTGGCCTATGATCATGGCAAAGGGATTCAATGATCAAGCCAATCCAAAGGCCGTCTTCCAAGTTGGACAAGTTGGTGACACTGGCTCTGTCGAGATCTCCGATATTGTTTTCCAAACCATGGGTCCAGCTGCGGGCGCTATCCTCATCGAATGGAATCTCAAGGAGACTTCTCAAGGCTCAGCAGGAATGTGGGATGTTCACGCAAGAATTGGTGGTAGTGCTGGTACTCAACTTCAATCCAACACTTGCGCCAAGAATCCAAACGCAACTCACAGCAGCAACCCAGACTGCATTGGAGCCTTTATGCTTCTCCACGTTACTGAAAAGGCTTCAATCTACCTTGAGAACAACTGGTTCTGGGTTGCTGATCATGAACTTGATCTTACTGATCATACCCAAATTGACATTTACAACGGCAGAGGAATCTTGATTGCTTCTGAAGAAGGACCTACCTGGATGTATGGTACCGCCAGTGAACATAGCGTTCTTTACAACTATCAATTGGCCAACGCCTCCAATATTTTTATGGGAGCCATCCAAACTGAAACTCCTTACTACCAATCCAATCCCGATTCCACAACACCTTTCACCACCAACTCAGTTTATGGTGATCCTTCTTTCACTGGTGGATCGCTTGCTGATAAAGCATGGGGTGTTCGCATTGTTAACTCTGAGGATGTCTTTATCACTGGTGCTGGTCTCTATTCATTCTTTGATAACTACAGTCAAGACTGCTTGCAGACTTCTAACTGTCAAAGCAACATGCTTTCAATTGAGGGTTCAGGCAATATTCACATCACTGGATTGTCAACCGTCGGTGTTGAAAACATGGTTACAATTGACGGACAGAGTGGCGCAGTGTTCAAAGATAACCGTAACACCTTTGCTTCTACTATTGCAATGTTCAAGGGAGCTGGTACAGGTGTTAAGTGCTAGGTTGGTCCATTTGAGATGGATATGATACGGCTTAATGAGATACGATACATGATTTTGATACCCCGCGGATCTTTCATACTTCTCCTTTTGTCATCTTTTTAATGTTCTTCTTGTACATAGCCTTATTAGGTGGTGTACATTACTACATAGGGCTTAGAATGCGGGCGTTTGTTTTTGATTTTGTCTTTGGTTTCGCGGAGGAATGGAGAGACATGAGATACATATGGGGTATATGCTGTGCATATATGGGATGAATACACTGGAATTACATGATTTTTAGATAGTTACATGAATGAATTTGACATACTTTGAATTCGCATTTTGATTACTTCTTTTGATTGTGAGGTGTGCGAGCGTGATTGTGAAAAGTTTTCGTGTCTCTGTATAGAATTTGAATCATCGGTAAGTAATACCACACCTCTGGTGTTCTCCTTGTTCTAATCTCATGCTATTATAGACGATGAATTTGATACACTTCATTTTCTTTCCTTTTCTTTCTCTCAACTTACCTTGTGATAAGAAGGGAAAGGGAGATAATGGAAACTCGGCTGGATACTGGAAAATAGGGGAGACAAGGTTGGATGGAGTATGCTGATGCGATAGGTTAAACATGGTGGATTGTTGTATGTTAAAAGACTAAGAGTGGTGTTGGACTTGGGGCAGAGGCAGGGATTTTAGTTACGTAGGAATCCAAGTTTGGAAGATAGGGGAAAGGTAAAGGAGGAAGAACTACGAAAGAGAAGGGGGGAAAGAAGCAAGGAGCTGGAGCTGGAGCTGGAGGATTCAATGGGGGAGAGGAGGGTTGAAGGAGAAGGTTCATGAGATTTGAGAATGAGGCCGAGGATGGGATATCAGTGTACCGGTATGGAGGTAACTAGATGGGAAGCAATTGGGAAGCAATTGATCGGGAAAGGAAAGTTATCACGATCGGGTAAGCGCATAATACAATGCGATACAGTGCACCGAGAATCGGAGATCTGAAGTTGGGTGGATACAATGTAAGATCTTACAATAATCTGAGAAATTAGAAGGATCTGCAAATCCCAATACTAGCTGTAGAGATCATCATACCATCATACCTCTTATTCCAAGCCCATTTACCTCGATCTGTCCTATATTTGATCTACCAACCACCTGGAAAGTGGAGGGATGGTTACGATCCGAAGATCAAAAAATAGAAACCCTTGAACAAGTTTCAACCCCGCACGTGGGTTGCGGAGATAGATCGAAAAGAAAGTTTATGTACTAGTATTTTAACTAGCAACGCTAGATCATGACTAGAGTAGCTTTAGATAGGTACCTGTGACTCCTGCATGCTTGAGATATCTTCATATCCACCCTTTTATATCCACTAGTTGTATCGTTGATATTTCCGATATCGATACGTAAAGGCATATAAGCATTCTGCTTTGTTGTGTGTTGTGAGCGTCATATGTTTTTGGTACTCCACACTACCAACAGCGCCGCGTCGCGCTTAACATCCGCTAGTATTCAAATAGGTTAAGCGAGGCTCTTCAAGATTCCAAACCCTGAACTTTGGTACTATCGTTTTCGATTCATGCATAGAGATCCTGCCGACATTTTGATAACGACAGTCTGCCTGTAAATTACCCGTCTGTTGCAAGCTAGAAAGTGGAGATATTTTCCATTGACAATGGTAATCTATTAACCACTAACCCAGCTACTTTATACTAGGACATGGCGAAATACAAAATAAATCGAAGCTGAGTAAAGATCAATGTCAAGTCAACTTCAAGCTCGAAATCATTCCAATATGAGCCTAACTTACCCCGCTGGTTCGAACTTTAACACTGGAATATGCAAATTTGATCGAAGTAGGTTGATTTTAAGTTCAAGCCTAAACACCAAGCTCGTCTTGTTCAAAAGAAAAATCTATCTGGTCCAGATGGAAATATTGCATATAAGTACTAAAATTTCCCTCTCTTGAAGCCATTTCTTTTGGATCATACTCAGACAACGTTTCGAACATATATTCAATATTACAGCCATCTTGACAATCTTTACTTGAATATATCATCGCACACTTCATTTGATATCGATAAGAACGACACATACACATATTTACTGTATACATCATCCCCTTTCTTATCAATTTTCAAACTTCTCCAACAATGTCTGCACCATTGACCCCAACGGCGACTACAACCGCCCCCCACGTTTCTCCCAACCGTATCATACTTCGCACAGGAGAAGAGATGAAACGTATCAGAAGACTCAAAAATAACCTGGCAAAGTATCCTAATGTATCAAAATATGCCCATGATCTAAGATGTCCAGATCCCGAATTCGAAGTTCCTGCCCCAATCGAAAAACGTAAAAGGGACACCACAAGTCTTGGCAAGAATCTTAGAAAGACTCTCTTCCACAGGGAAAGTTTGATGAAACAAATGGGAGTATTTGGAATGGTAGCTGATAGTGAAGAGAGACATCGTTTGTATAAAAATTGGGTACAGTCTACAACAGATGGATTGGAAAAAGATGAAGAAAGCCTCTCCGAAGAGCACAGAATATTAAAATTCCGTTTGATGGTGGAAAGGAATCGAATCCGGAAAAGATACTGTATTAGTCCCAAGGACAGACCTACTTTGAAGAAAAAGTTGGATGAGATACAGGACGAGGAGGAAGAGGCCATGGCAGCTTATTTGAAGGAATGCAAAAAGATTCAGGCGCATCGAGTTAAGATGGAGAACAAAATGAGAAGGATAAAAGATTTGCTTGCTGAGATGGACCAGTACCCTCAAGAAGATCTTCCTAGAATCTTGGGTAATGGTTATGATCAAGCATCCAAAAACATTGGCCGAAAAACCAACCCAGAAGAAAGCGACGAAATCAATAACTTGGTTTAAATTGAGTACTACAAATTCTCAGAGTAACAAGGGGTTATTAAAGCATGTAATTTATTGGATCAACAGAGCATCAGCGGCTTCTGTCAATGTCCTATTTCAGCGCAAAATGTAACGGGGAGTTAGAGCATGTAATTTATTGGATCAACAGAGTATCAGCAACTTCTGTCAATGTCCTATCTCAGCGCAAAAAATGTAACTTTACAAAAACATGACTGATGCGAATGCTTTTCATTGTGTGAACGTGAGAAAATCGATGTATTATGCAAGATAACAACATTGTATATTGATAAGATCTCACTTGCCTGTATCATAATATATAATAGAAAGAGCCCCCCAGGAAGTTGACTTTTGTATAAATCTAAGGCAGGTAAAGTAAGCGCGAAGGACTGTATGCAAAATTGTAATGTGTCGATGTGTTTAAATTCCCTGCAGTCCTGCTGTGATTATGTCGAAAGAGCTAGATGGATGTATAGTACGATAGACTTTTTTGATAACATTTCTATGCGATCAAGCGCCATCGTCGTTTGCAGAATATGAAGCTATTCACATTGGAGAACGAGGTGAGGTTGGGAGGAGGTTGGGCTTAGTCAGCACCGTCATGCACTAGGTAATTTTAGAGAAGGTGATTGATATTTAGCCGAATGCCATCAAGATCTGGATCTGAGACATGATGTTGAAAGATGGAGATACTGTGCATTAAATTGGCGACAGAGATTCATAGCAGACTGTATACGATGTTGCAGAGGGAGAGCATATTCATGTAGAAGCGTGCAGGATCAAGGATAGTTGATCATCTCGTTGGAAGAGATAATTTCACGATGAGTATCTCTTTGATGGAGAAATTTAGAAGCGTGAGAGGTTGGCATGACGGAGTATTCAAGACGATGTAAAGCATGGGTCGTACCTGACATGAGAGGTGTACATAGAATTCTCAACTCCTTGATTCATCCTTTGCAACTGTACTCACATGTACAGCCATGAGGGAGTGGCCTTTTTTTTCCAATCCAACACTTTTCGCTGTAGATTTACATGAAGTGCAACAACCAGTTGATTTGAGGACAGAAAGGAACATACGTGAGTCGCAATAACGCAGGTAATGTTCACAAAAAGATGTAGATTCACAGTGTTCAGCATTATTTTTAGATTTTCCAAGAAATGAAGATGTGGCAGAATCTAAAGGCGGTGAACAGTCCATTCCAAATGACCTCGACAGCCAAACAATCTCCTCCACACTTTAACAATTAAGGTTGGTTGTGAGATGGCTACTACCTCAAAGATAACTAGGCAGCTCTGATATCTACCCTTGCAAGAATCAAGGCTTGAATAATCTATTGATATAATAGATAATTCGGATGAAGTGCAATGTACGTCCAACATACATCAGAGCTGAATCTTCATTATACAAACACATTACCTAGGTAGGTAGATATCACAACATCACATTATCATACATCTTACTCCGCCACAAAAGGCCACCAAGTTGCAGTATCACCCAGATTGATTCTCGCTTGTGCATGAACCTCGGAATCGCCCTCGCAATGTTGGTTCTTGCCGCAAAAGGCGTGGAGCTGGAAATGAGGCATTTTTGTAATACATGAGGGATTTTAGCCTGCTCGAATCCGAAGGCGAGGATAAGAAATTTCATAATTTTGTACCTCATTAAAAAGTTCATGGCTTGAATCCTCTAAGATAAGACGACCAAATCCAGTGATTAATTCAAATTGTCAATGGTATCACAGTGAATCGAGCTCAGGTGTCATTGATAGTTCAATGTCAGCTGTGGGGATGTCAATTGTAGAGATATCTACCCTTGAAGACCCTTGGAATCTAATCAGTGTACCCCTGGCGGATGGGCAATTGGCCAATGGATAGCATTATCTCCAAATCTCGAGGTGGGATGAGACTGAAGAAAAAAAATAGAATCGTTATCAGTGTGTCTAGGTATTGTATAAGTGAATTCAGATTCCCATGGCTAGGTATCAGAAGAAACTTTCTTCTATGCTTAATCTTTTACCATTTCATCGCTTTCTGTACACTTGATTTCCTCTCCGAGTGCAGCTTCTTCAGCACTTGTTCGGATTGCATCAATAGCCCGAGCGGAGGACAAACATAATTCTCGAGCATTAGTACTAAGATGGCAGATTCACCTCAACACATCCAGTTCCGAGATGAAATAAAACCTGTTAGGTCAAACAGATCAAATGGATTGGCATTTGGTGATGTCTTAGCGGAATCCAAAGTATCTCAGATGGCATCTAGTTATGACTTTGAGGAGAAGGCATTAGAGATTGCTAATGAAGATTTGAACAAGAAGAAGAAACAGGTACGTGATTAGTTAACATTCAAGCAATTGCGGGGGTTTAAATTGTATACTTGCGCTTTCGGGGATCTCGCATCTCTCTTCAGCAGGCGAGTCTTCATACTATTCTGCTCATTCTAATCTCTCCTAGACATATACCGGATGGATGCTTATGTGGCTGGCATATCAAAGTACTGGAGTCATTTACGGAGATATAGGTATGTTCTCGCTTCCCCTGCCAAGAAACCACAATAACTTACCATTCTTATCACAGGTACAAGTCCCTTATATGTCTACTCTTCCACTTTTACAAGTCACCCGTCGTATGATGATCTCGTGGGCGCCCTATCCATAATAATCTGGACCCTCACACTTATGGTATCGGTCAAATATGTATTCATCGTATTATCCGCGGACGATGATGGAGAAGGGGGAACATTCGCTCTATACAGTTTACTAGCCCGTTACGCACACATTGTTCGACTAGACCCGAATATCTCAGGAATGGTCAAGATGGAACGTCATGAAACGAATGATTTGAAAGCTTCGAATAAAAATGTGCGAACTTTTATCGAGGGATCCGCAGTTGCTAGAGTGGTTCTAAAATTCTTGGGTGTGCTAGGTGTTAGCATGGTTATGTCGTAAGTTCAAGGTGAAGATACAAGAAGCTACCCCTCTAACAACTACCAGTGATGGAATCTTAACACCCGCCCAATCTGTACTAGGAGCCATCCAAGGAATCGAAGTTGCACAACCGGATATCAGCACCAGTACAATCGTCGGCACTACTTGCGCTATCCTCATTCTACTATTTGCTATTCAACCATTCGGAACTACAAAAATCGCAACCACATTTGCTCCGATCGTTATGATTTGGTTACTATTCAACATGTGCACTGGCATCTACAATTTAGCTCAATACGACCACACTGTTCTCAAAGCATTTTCTCCTTATTTTGCAGGACAATACTTCATGCGAAACAAAGAGGAAGGATGGAAATCACTCGGTGGACTCTTACTCGCATTTACCGGAGTCGAAGCACTCTTTGCAGACTTGGGCGCTTTCAGTAAAAGAGCTGTTCAAATTTCGTGGCTGGGCTTCACTTATCCTTGTTTGTTATTGGCGTATATTGGACAAGCTGCATATATCTCTCAGGATGTTACGAAAACTGCTTACACAAATCCTTTCTTTAATACGGTTCCGCCCGGGACATTCTGTAAGTTTAATAGGCAGGCATCTTCGACCTGTATGGAAGCTTGGCTAACATGATTCAGATTTCTCTCTTGTCATTGCAATTTTAGCCGCGATTGTTGCTTCACAAGCTATGATTACAGCTAGTTTCCAATTGCTATCACAGGTCATGAGATTATCTTATTTCCCTCACATCAAAACCGTTCATACCTCGAAGCTATTTCACGGGCAAGTATATATGCCACTTGCAAACTGGCTACTTATGATCGGTACAGTCGTCGTAACCGCAGTATACAGTAACGTGAGTTCTCCTTTCCATACCAACCCAGCCCAAGACTCAATACATGGTACTAACCCAGCACTAGACAACACGTCTCGGAAACGCCTACGGTGTCTGCGTAATCTTCGTAACCTTCATAACAACCTGCATGGTCTCCCTCGTCGCCATAATCATCTGGCGTGTAAACGTCCTCATAGTCCTCATCTTCTTCCTCGTCTTCGCCGCCCTCGACGGCGTCTACCTTTCCTCAGCCCTCATCAAAGTCCCCACCGGCGCATGGTTCACGCTCCTCCTCGCCTTCATCCTCTCCTGCATCTTCGTGCTCTGGCGCTACGGAAAAGAACAACAATGGACCTCTGAAGCGCAAGACCGCATTCCCCCTTCCAGCTTCATGACTAGCTCTCTCGACTCCGACTCCCGCACCTCCTGGCTCACCGCCGCATACGGTTCGCACCCCATCACCACCGTCCCCAGCGTCGGCATCTTCTTCGACAAAATCGGCGACCAGCTCCCCATCGTCTTCACCCAATTCGTCCGCAAATTCTGCGCCACCCCCGAAATCATCATCTTTCTGCACATGCGTCCGCTGTCCATCCCCCACGTCCCAGACGAGGAACGCTACGTCGTGCAGCGCACCTCCATCCCGGGCTGTTACCGCATCACCATTCGCCACGGCTACACCGACGATATCATCACCCCGTCCATCGGCGCCACCCTGATATCCCAACTCACGCTCTTCATCACGCGGGATCCGGGGACCTTTTCGGGTCTGCAGAGGAGTCTCATTTCCCCCGCTCCATCAACCCCACATTCTCAATCTCAATCCCAATCTCCATCCCAATCCCCAAACCAAACATCTCCCGCAACAAGCATCCTGCACACGCCCGCCATCCAAAAAGAACTCGACAGTATCGCCACCGCAGCCGCGAACCAAATCGTCTACGTGCTCGGCAAAGAACAGATGAAGATTCGCGAGGGGAGCGGCGCGAAGAATTGGATCCGCAGAGCGGTACTGTGGGTTTTCTTGTGGATTCGCGAGAATAGCAGGGGGAAGATGGCGGATTTGGATTTGCCGATGGAGGGATTGGTGGAGGTGGGGTTTGTGAAGGTTATTTAGGGGGGAGGGGGAGCAGGAGAGGGGTAATGGAATGAGTTTATGAATTAATCTAGGGAGAATGTATGGGATGTTATGATATGTTATGATATGATATAATATTAGATAATACAGATAGATACCCACCTTCTCCTCGTCCTTGGGCTTGTCCTTGTCCTGGTCTTTCCAGGTTCCCAGGAAACCATTTTAGCGAAATCTTAATACAATACGAACCACATAATCACATATACAATACCAAAAGATTACATCCAATAATTCAATAATGCAAAATCACAATGACAATACACATACATCTAATCTAATTCACACAGTACACAATTCAACCCCCCCCCCCTTCCCTCCCTCTCCCTCCATTCCCATCCCATCTCCCCAAAACCACAATTATCCTCAATATCCTCAACATCCATCAAAAACAGGATTCCAATACGATTCTCCATTTCACAACTTTCACCTGAATAAAAAAAAGTTCACCAGGAGCTTCTTAGTCAAGACTAGATGGAACTGGAACTATCCGATTTGATTTACTTTAATATTATTGGATTTGAATTTTGGTAATGACAAGTGAAGGAACTTCATATATTTGTATTGCGTCGACTAGTATCTTATGCACAAGTCATTTTACCCCTTACAACTCAGTCGCCTAGCAATCAGTATCCATATCACCATTCCAATCTCTTCCTATGTATTTAATCGCATCTCATCTCACACCTCCATCCACGCACCCTCTCACTTCTGATAGACACTCTTGCCACATCTATCCTTCCATCAATTTCAATGTCACTTCAAAATCTTCTTCTCCAATTTCCCCAACTTATGTTCAAGAGTCCATCCATCCATCAACAACCCATCCATAAAAACACCCAATACGCCAACCAAAACAATTCTCCCATCCTACCCATCCCAACCTATCTCCAAATCCTTCCTTGTCTTACCAACCCAACCCAAGACAAGATAAGAGCATACCAAAACTGCACCGAGCCACCCTTCAATTCAAGTCAACAACATAGGGAACTACACCACACCACGCTATTCATATGTAAACTCCAAGTCCTAACAAGTTCCCACCTCCCAAAAGAAAACATCAGTACGGCGATCCATCTCATGATCAATATCATGCCAAAAGCCTTTATTCAAACTTCCTCTTTCTCACGTTCTCTCAAACTCCTCGTTTCACATACTTTTATTCTGAAAATTCACTCTACGCTAGGTGGTCATGATTGAGAAGGGTTTCCATCACCATGTCGGGCTCGATGACTATCACTTCTTTCTCTTCGATTTCCACTTCTATCTCGATAACTTTGACTTCGATTTCTTTGTGCTACTGCATCATTGTAACTTGGTATTGGTGGGGGTGTAGTTTTTCTTCGTAGCATTGGTGTCCTTTCACTATCTGTACTTCCTCGAGGACTTCCGGCTACTGATGGTAAAGGACTTGTATATTCTGGAGGAGGCTGTGCATTATCGTGTACCCCTAATCCAGTTTGTTGTGTGGCACCTCCTGTAGATGCTGGCGTAGAACTATTCGAGGCCTCACCGGGCTCTTCGTGTGAAGGAAAGTGTGTAAGTTGAGCTAAAGAGATATCTGTGGGTGATCGTATTGGTCCAGGACTTGTAGGTGGACCATGCCTAAAATTTCCACTTCGAGTTCGTCCATGTCTTGGATCTGGTTGGTAATGGCCATTACTACTTTGTGCGCCTTCTCGTCCTGCCTCTAAAAGAATGCTTCCTTGTTCACTACCATATGGAGGTGGAGGAGCAAGACTACCAGTCATAGGTGCTAAACCCCATTTCTTAACGTTTGCTTCAATGAAAACGAAACCAGATTGTCCAAAATTGACGTGTACTGTGCAAGGACCGTTTGCCCCAACAGCTGGGAAAAGATTCTGTGATTTCAGACCGTGTGCTACATCTTCGAGTTTCTTTCCGTTTCGGGTGAAGAATATTGTACCAGTTCGAGGTCGATAACCTACTCCGATAACATCTCCTTGAACGTATTGTGGTCCATATACCGGTCCGCTGAAAGGTTGATTATATCTTCGATGTCCAGTAGATGTATACGCTACAGAATACTTATGCCAGCCTGCTCTACGTCAGTAATTATCCTCAAAATTCATGATCCAAAAAACATACCTGGTAACCTGAACAAAGGATAGGGCTTTGTAGCCACTCCAATACTAATAAGTGTATTTTCCGGCTTATCGTAAATCTTAGACTCCCAATAGTAAACCTCGTTCTGTTTTGGTACTGGTAAGTTCGTCAGAGTGCAGCATTCGCTATCGAAGAATTCAATTTCCGTCCTAGCCTCTACAAAACAATTGGCAATCTCCAACTCTGGTTCAAACTCCCAAGCAGAGACACCTTTCTCCTGGATTGCCAAGTATTGTGAGAGGGATATGTCGGTTGGTAATGAATCGGGTGGGTTTGATTGTACGAACGCTATGGATAGTATCATTAGTATCATCAAGCGGCAGGTAGATAATGATCACACGTACCCTTGGCCCTTAGATATTCAGTTCTTTGTAAATCATCCATTTCTTCCAAGGCTTCCGCCTCTTCCTTTGCGAAAGCCTGTTCATCGTCGTATTCTCCCGGCCTTCCGATCCGATCCAGCAAAATCCTTCCACTACTGGTATATTTGAAGAAGTAAACAATCAGGAAGATAAAAGCTATTAAGATGGCCGAACCAAATGAACTTAATAATCCTATCACCACACCATTTATCGTCGACGAATCAGTGGAGGATGTGAGCTGAACATTGTCGCGAGATGTACTGGTCGCAGCCGCCGCCGCGTGTTGCAGGCTAGTCGCTTGTTGTAGTGTATCTCGAAGAGCTTCCTGAGCGCCAGCGATAATGGGTATCGACGTTGGCGTTGTGAATAAAACCGAGGTGGTGAGAGTTGATTGCTGCATCCCCCGCAGGAAGTCCTCCATCATTATACGGGAACCTTATCGCAACCCTTCCAAATGTTGCTTGCCTGCCTTGTTTGCTTCCTTTTCTCCAATGATCCAACGTAAAGTCGAATATTGAAACCCGTCCGGAAGTTTTCTCGGCCAGCCGGAATAAAACAAAATCGAATCGAATCTTTCGGAGCGTTAAAAGGGATATTTTATCGAGGGCGAAAGCAAAAAAAAATAACAAAATGGGGTTGTAGTTGTTGGTGGTGGTGGTTTGTATGTATTGTGGTGGAGAAGTAAGAACTGAACTCCGATTACAGTACTCGTGGTGTGTAGAAAAGGCCGTAAGGTCTATCTAGGATTGGAATCGGACAGGACAGGATTGGATTGGATTGGATTGGATTGGATTGGGATGTGATGGGATGGGATGAGATGGTTGGATGGATGGATGGTTCGATGAACGGACGTCGGACGCTTTCGGTAAGAATACCTTGATACCTAGGTAGTTCTTCGTAGGGTAGTAGATTGCAGGTGGTGGTGGTGGTAGGGTAGGTAGGTATTGATTTGCTGATAAATTAATTTTTAGTGGCGATAGGCTGAATATATCTTGTTTTCAGTCACTTTTTTCCCTTATTCTTATGCTTATTTCTGATTAATCCGTCTTATGCATTCGCAACTTGACAATTTAATGTTTTAAGCAAGCAATGAAGGGAGGGGAAGAAAGGATGCAATCAATCAATCAATCTATTCTCATCTCTTATCATGCAATGCAATAAACAATTATTTTGTAAAGGGATCAGAATGTAGATAAAGGAAAGGCGTTTTGTCTGGATTTAAGTTTAGAATTGATGTTCTTTGAAGTCTGATGATAATCCCACCAGTGTACCTACGTCTGAGTTCTGAGTTCCAAGTTCCAAGTGCAAAGTGCAAAGTGCAAAGTGCAAAGTGCAAAGTGCAAAGTGCAAAGTGCAAGAGTTTGAAAGTCCTCGTACCGGTATTATGTATTATGAGCCTTAATTCTTCCCATGGATGTTTGACTACCAGGCAGCCTCCCTCCCTCTCATTTGACCTGAATGGAGCACTTGGGTAGAGAGAGGTGGTGAAGGAGAGTGGTTTCAGTTAATTTGATATCAATCAACTATCGTTTCAATTTATTATGGAACATGTCATTAAAGTCGATACCTCCTGATATCTCTAGGTACCTCCTGATATCTCTAGGTACCTCCTGATATCTCTACCTGCCTATTGTATGAGAATAACAGGTACATATGAATGAAAATATCCGAAGGAAGGAGGAAGGAAGGGTTTTTAAATGATTATTGATTGATTAAATAATTGATCTTGATCAGAGTTGCTTTGATGGAATCAATAATACCGGAATCAAGATTCAGTAAGGTCGAACCAACTAGGCAGGTACCAAAATGATACTTACTGACATACTTACATACACACATACATGCATGCATACATACGAACTGACGAAGGGCATCCCATACCCATCAACCGTCAACAGCAAGGACCCAGAGTCTCGTTACATCATCTCCACTCATGCCATGCATTCACCAACAGATGCCAATGGTTAAAGCCGAAGAGGGACGGAGTACGGAGTACGAGAGTCTGGAATACACAATACAATGTAAGGAATACTTCGTTCAATGTAGCATCATTCCATCTGATCGCATATCACGGCTATGTAAAGTTCTCACTGCTGACTGCTGACTGCTGACTGCTTACCTCGATACATTCCTCTCTTGTTACTACCTAGGTACTCTGGTCCATCTTCTCTTAAACTCACGATATTCTTCTTTCGAATTATCTTTCAGAATCATCTCATTAAAATCACTTCAGTATCCAGTCTTCATTTCAAATTTATGCACAGCCTACCTGCCTAACTCGAGATCGGATCCCTCTCATTGCACAGCCAAATCATAGCGTCTTGGGAGGTCGGTGACCGTTGGTTTTATAGTCACGTGATCGGATAGCCATGGAGATGGAAATTCCAGACTCGCTTGACAATTGGCCATGGACAGCCCTTTGAATGTGAAAAGTTTCATGATCAGGTTGTTTGAATCTTGGAATCTTTGAAAGATCTCCTGATATGTTTCGTACTCTTGAATATCTTGGCATTTACAGATGTTATAGCGAATGCAATACCACAAGTATACATCTACTATCCACGATGAGACGACAAAATCTTTATTACATTAAAACTATAACTATCCATGACAGAGCCATATATCAAACGCCAGACTATCCTAATCGCACTTTGACGCCAAATACATTATATCCTTCCGGTACGCTACTAATTCCAAAACATCATCCTTCATTCGCATCTCTCATTAAATATATCCATAAAGTTCGTTCACGTTGGTCCCGATGGGTTCAAGTACCACGTCTGATGTCCAATCCACTCCTCAGTAACGTCATCCGGCCCTCAATTCGAGGGTTGATTTCTCCACTCTCTCAACAATTTCTCATTACCAGAAGTGAACTCTTCCAACGACAATCCTTCCTGGTTTTCGAAAGCTTCTTTGATACTGACTACAGGCTGTGTGCGAAAAAGACCTTCACGACTGATATGAGATTGCCACTTATGATCTTTGGGGTCTAGACCAGCTCCAAGATTGATCCATCTTGTAATTATGAACACAGTTCCTGTCCCATAGTATTTTTGACTCGCCGTAAAGTGCATCCGACAATAGTGGCATCGCGATAGTGTAAAGTAACCAGCACCATCTCGTTCTGAATGTTTACAGACTCTAGTAGTTATTCCACCATAAGCTAGAATCTCGGCGTCTCTGTCTTTGGGGCTCAGGGTGACAAAATCCCAGGTTTGAGACCGCAACACAAGCTCATTGGAAACAAACCGGGCATCAACAGACAATACAGTCGTTACATTCCTTAACCGATTATGTGTAACTTCTTGGTGTCGGAAAGCCTCAAGAGGAAATTCAAGATCGATGCCGGTTCGATGTTGCTTCGCCGCCAAGTAAACTTGAGCGAAATGTATTTCGAAGGGCGACGAAAACTTGAGACAATAAATATTATGCCTCCTCCGAGTGCAAGTTTCACAACCGAGATGGTCTTCAGTGTTATTGGGCCATTTGATTGTTCTGGCTTGATGAATGCGGTCACACTCGAAGCATGCGAAGTGTTGAGGAAGGTCTCGCGCCAAAAGTTCCACAAATGTGATTTCAACTCTAGGAGAGAAATTGAATAGTTTATACGGAATTCTCATAGCTATCAAGTACCGGTCTCCAAGTGTTTCTTTCATACTGCGGCTACAGAGGGTCAAACAGGCAGCGCTTTTTCCCGGAAGAAATTCTGCTATCATCTTGATTATTTCTGCTGGGATGCCAAGCAAGGCTGGTGAGGTTGATGTTCTTTGCTTGTGGGTAAGCACATTGTTGTGAGCAGTTGATTTCTTTTCGGTGATGGCAACTTCGTCGGGTTGAGCAGTTTTCTTCTTTTCGGCGATGGCGATGTTGGTTTGAGCAGTTGTCTTCTTTTCGGTGATGGCGATGTCGGTTTGAGCAGTTGTCTTCTTTTCGGCCATGACAACTGCGTCGGTATGAGTAGTTTGGGTAATTCTATCCATTGTTGTGGTAGGTCTGCGTTTTCCAAAAGGTTTCTTCAACGATGTTCGAGAGAAGAAGGTATGTGGAGGTAAAAATTGAAAAAAAAATCTTTGTGCGTTTCATTCAATTATATATATCTGTCAATTTCTATGAATGACGTTTATATCTAGCTAGTAGCTCATGATCGACGATTATTCAAGCTTCAAGAGGTCTAGCGCCCGTTTCACTCAAGCTAACCTCCAGATTCGTGGCCTCACACTCACTAGCTTGAGCACGTCAGGTTGGTCTTTAAGGATCTTCTGGAAGATGATCAGAATTCCTTCTTTTCGTGGCATAACCAATTATAATTCACTGCTAGACTGTGGTGAAGGTAGCCTCTAGGAGGTGGGTGGGTTAAGGTGAAGAGGATGTTTGAGGATTTTCGTTGGAGAACATGCGGAATTGGATTCAGTAGTAGAGATTCCAAGTTTATCATCATGTTCAATCTCTCGTACTCGGGAGAAGATACTAGTCTGAATAGGAATGTAACGTATCATAAAATCGGTCCTCATACTCTTAAGAATACAATAACCAAATCCATGATGATAAAATCTAATTTCCTTCCTCCTCTTTTCAAGATCAGAGAGTTGCTACAATTTAACAATATATCAATTGTTCAGTCATAAAAAAGGGAAAGTGATGAATGATTCCTGGGACGTGGACCAGCATTCCTTACTCTTCTGGGAAATTATGTAAGTTTGTAGAACTTATACTATTTCCTCCTAAGACTCACTAAACTCGTAGAAACATGCGTATGGCATCCTTAGGTACTCATCTACATAAGCCCCTTCTCCGAGCCAAACATCTCCTACCATTTCAATTTATTCTGAATACATATCGAATCGTGCGTAAAGATTGCCTAGAGATGGATGTGAGATTACTTTTTGGAGACTTCACTTCATCTGTCCAATATTCAATACTCGTATACTCCCTCTCATACCAAACTATATCGAAAAAACCACCCATCCATCCAATTATATATATAAATACATTAATCAAGCTAGATATCTCACCTCATCTCACACACCAACCTACCCACCTACTAACCCTAACAATGAATCTAAGATTCAAGATCTGATAACTTGCTCTGACTTGACTTGATTTGATATGATTTTGACATGAATTAACCGAGATTTTTTTCAAGATGTATGGGATGAGGGGGGGAGGTGGCGAATACTAGTATTCTGTACCATAGTACAATATAGTACAGTACAACAGTATAGGAATCATCACTACTCGCCCACAAACAAGCAGATAGGTAGCTTGGATAAATATACAATATCCATGTGCTCAAAGACTATATTTATATTTCAGATATCGAATCATACACACATACACACATACATACATACACACATACACACACAGTAAGTATCAGATAGATAATTAATCTCACGCCGTGATAACTTCACGCAATAATTTAACGGATGCTGGGAAAGAGTTTACACGTACTAGCGGGTAGGTAGGTAGGCAATTGGATTATCTCACTTCTAGCTTTCTTTTTCCAAGTCTTCATTCAAGATAGGGATAGGGGGAAAGAAAATTTGATTTGATTTGTAAGAAAAGAAGAAAAAAAACTCACCAGTGGAATCTAACAGTGCATATCAAATCCGAATATGCTAACTACTTGTTAGTCAATACCTAATGAAGATACCTAAATAAACTGATGCGAAGTTATTCGGCTCGGTTATTCGGCTCGGTTATTCTCTAAAGTGAATGAATTTCCATGGTGAGTGAGTGAGCGAGTGAGTGAGTGGGTTTACACTCCGCTCCACCAAATAAATGTGTCTAAACGCACGAATCACAACTTACCTACCTACTCAGTTTTCATTCCCATCGATCTCTGCAAACGAGGGACTAAAAACACGTAGAAAATAATAAGAATAAAAAATACCACACAAAGAAAAGAAATCTAAAATAAACACTACCAAGTAAATAAACCTTTTGACTTTCTTTGAACTTCCTTTCCCTCTTCACACCATCCATTCATCTATCCATTCATTCATTCATTCATTCATCGACTAAATACCTAGACAAAAAAGACAACAAACCCCTCCCTAAAAAAAAAAAAAAAAAAAGTTCAAAAATCACAAAAGATTTTGCCTACTACTGGAATCGAACCAATGATCTTAGCATGTCATGTAAATACAAGTGCTACGCGTTACCACTGCGCCAAGCAGGCTTTTCTTAGAAGTTATCTTCTAGTAGTGGTTGCTGACTGAGCGGCAATATTGATATATACATAATAATAAAAATTGCACATGAGCCTGCTATATAACCTAGGTGTACTGTACTTTGGATAATTGAAATCATTGTTTGATATGCGCTTACCTTTATATTTGCAATGTGAAATTGTTTTGCCTACTTACAGTTCACGATTGTACCCTTTATGGTTGATTATTATTCTGGTCAAATTATGTTGCTGCATTTAACAAAAAATGTCAAAACATCTTAATTCTTGATTTCTTATTCTGAGTAAGGAATAAAAGTATACCCATATATCTTATCATTACTTGCAACTATGTGCTTTACTGTCATGGTATCTCGTCATCGCAGTACGCTGTACGTCTTAAATGTATAACTGAAAATCATGCAAACATCTCTTTCCAAGGTCAAACACCTTCGTGTATATCAAGGCTCTCAATTACTCCTTCTTTGCCAAAGAAACATCGTCATTCGAAGCCGTAGCTCCACCAGCAGCTATTGTCAAACCTTGAAGAATTTCACTTCCAGTAACATATATGATGTATGAAGGGACAGCTATCCAAGCACCGCTATAGAATGTTAGATGAGAAGGACATCTAAAATTGAACAATGACTTACTTTGGAATGATCCATAAGAAAATCAAGTCCCGAATACTATTATGGCCAATATTCTCAAATCCCGAGTAATATTCATTCATCCCTATGCCACATTAGCAAAAGCATCAACACCACACAGAATACCAGTCAAACTTACAGTACAACACCGTCTTACTGACTGTCATAACCGCAGCACTATAACCCACCAAAACAGCCAAAGCCCCCATCTTCCCATCCACAGATCTCTGTTCCCCAAGCACCCCCGAATTCTTAGGAGCACCTCTTCCCTGAGCCGTCGATGATTTCCCATAAGCATATAAAATATACAAATAGTAATAATACATCGCACTCTCAATAATATTCAAAAAGGTCTGCGCCATCGTAAATCCATTGTGTTCATTGAAAGCCTTCCATCCATATATATAATCGACCTTTCCATATAATTCATATGGAGCCCAGACTGGCCAATGGAGCGATCCTCCAGGCATAGAAAGAGGTCGAAGCATAACATATCCAGCATCCCATGCTACGAGTGGGAGAGAGATGAAAAGCCAAATGATAGTGAGGTTGGAGGGGGTATGAGCCCATTGTCCTTTGCGGGCAGGATTGCGAGAGGGGATTGTGGGTGTACGGCTGGGAGTTTCGGGGAATTCGGAGGGGTGTCTGCGTGTTGAGACCATTTTGTTGGTATTGTGTTGTTTTCACTAATCAACTTCAAAATCATCGAATAAAGGAATTAATTATTTCTGTCAATATTATATTGAAAGAGAAAACAGACAGTCTGTCCAAATCCCTCTTGAAACTCCAATAATTCGCTCGTTCCCATTGCACGAATTCCATTCAATCAATTGAATCAATCTGGGGAAGGAGCCACTTAACCCCTCGGGCCTTCTTAATTCCGATGCCTGCCCTGTTCGTGGACACACATGGCAAAATCTAGACGGAAAGCGTCAACGTCATAGGCTACATTTTGGGTGTCTTTCAAAATTTCTTGCGTCTGATCAATCTGGCGACTTCCAGCTTTAAATCCTACAGTAACTTGTATATCTCGATCTTGCAACCATCTACGGTCACTCATTCTCTATCCAACTTAAACACGATTTTTCTATGTTATAGTATCTAACAATGGAGTCACCTTCCAAAGCCAAAAGACGATCTCCTAGAATAGTTGAAGCTTCATCAACAACCATTAAAATGGCACCAAGGAGATCACCTTTCCTGCCGACCACTTTCGAAGCAATACTCCTATCGATATATCCTGCAACCTTACTACTAGGCTCAATATTCTCAGTCCTAAGTCCTGACGTACGAGCATCAGTGTACAACCCCGTTCTCCAATCTCATCCCCCAAGCACCGCACCATCATATTTCGCAAAGAAAAGCAACATATTCAACCAATACTTTGTGAAGCAAGGCTGGGCGTGGATATCCGCCAGTTATTTTTTCTTCCTCCTCACACATCCCTCAACCGGTCCTCCAGGTGTCTTTATCCTCACAGCTCGACGAGCACGCGGAACTTTACGCTATTTGGTTGTTACAATCTGGTGGATATTCGTCACGCAATGGTTTTTTGGCCCGCCATTAATCGATCGCGGATTTGTTATAACGGGTGGACAATGCGAGCTGGTTGATGCGGCGGAGAAGGGAAAGATTGATATGGATAATACGCGTCAGTTTGTTACCGGGGTAGCTTGTAAAGCTGTGGGTGGAAAATGGAAGGGCGGTCATGATATAAGTGGACATGTTTTCCTACTTGTTTTGGGTAGTATGTTTCTTTTCCAAGAGGTACTTCATGTGGTTCTGCGAAGTTCTGGAATAAAAGAGGAACGGACGATTGTTATGGCAGATGGAGCGATCAAATCGGCAGAGATTGAGGCCCCCTTGCAGAATGAAGCAGAGGGTTTGAATCAAGATGGGTGGTTGGGATTTAGCGTGAAGATTATACTCGGAGTGGCGGGGTTGAGTTTATTTATGTTGGCTATGACGGCCATTTATTTTCATACCTGGTTTGAGAAGCTAACTGGATTGATTGTCGCGTTCGGAGGAGTGTTTGTTGTATTTTGGCTCCCAAGATTGAACCCTACTGTGAGATCAGTATTAGGGATGCCGGGAATTTAACAGTTGAAAACGATGATTATGAATGAAAGGGAAAGTAGTTTTGATAGAGTATTAGCGGCTTTGTATCTAGTCCATATTTTAGATGATGTTAAATAATACGATTTTGTTTCGTCGAGACTTTCTGCTATTGGGAGAACAAAAACGCGGTGACATCTCGACTTGATTTGCGTAGGTCATGCAATATTGGCATGCAAGATTGGCATGACAGAAGCTGGACACAGAATTATAAACATATACATCTGGGAGCAATGCGTACCTTGTTACACTAGGTGAACATTAAGTTTTATATTTTATTTGCGAAAGTATGGAGTAGTAGTATCATATGATGTTTCAGGGGATGCTCGGTTCGCGAGCCCAATCCGACATGGGGTTTCGCCATTCTCTTGCTCACTTTAGACTTCCAAGGTTTGCATTTCACAACATCACATCACGTGTAAAGATATTCAACGATTGAGAAGTATAAAATAAATAAATGATAGTATTTCCAATCCACTGGTACCAAATGATTGTATGTAATCCATGGCCAGACACGATGCGAAATAATCAAGGATTGATGAAACACCCGGGAACTCATTGATGAAACTAAATGATGACATGAGACCGAACTAGTGCGCGATCGGGGACACAGCGCACAAGTATGCTTGTAAGAAGATTGAGAGATGAAGCAGGATTAGAGGCTTAGACGTTGACTAGGTTTCCATTCTCGTCGATCTCGTTGCCGGCCTCGTCGTATTGGGATTCGTAGTTGAAATCTGTATGGTGTTAGTTGATGTTTGATGTATGGTGTGTGAAATGATGTTTGGATTGGAGAAATAGGAAAAAATAGGAAAGAAGGGGTAGGAGAAGTAAGATCTTACCTCTGCGTGCGGTCTTGGCTTTCTTGTTTTTCTTGTTGTTGGTTTGACGCTCAATGATTTGTCCCTTGGAATCGATTTCATTGCCTCTGAGTAGAAAGTTAGTAATTGCCCAATTTGAAAGGAGTAGGTGTGTGAGAATAGCTGGTTCTACATACTCTGCATCATAACCATCGGTGGAACGGTCGATTAATTGTCCTTTATCGTCGATCTCATTGCCCTGGGCATCATAATCGGTTTCTATTGGATTGTAAGCAGATGTTGTTAAGGGGCTGGTTGGTGAGAGACAGGTTGACTTACCACGTTTCTCGATAGGGTTTCCTTTCTCGTCGATCTCATTGCCCTCGGCATCATAGCTGGTGTCTATTGAATTGTAAGCAGATGTTGTTAAGGGGCTGGTTGGTGAGAGACAGGTTGACTTACCACGTTTCTCGATAGGGTTTCCTTTCTCGTCGATCTCATTGCCCTCGGCATCATAGCTGGTGTCTATTGAATTATAATTAGATATTTTCATGACGCTGGTTGATGAGAGAGACGTTGACTTACCACGTTTATCAACAACCTTTCCGTTGGAGTCCAATTCGTTTCCCCTATAAGATCAAAAGTCAGTAACTAGAAGAGAGACTGAAGGAAGCCAAGCGGTATAGGATGCCGGATGCAGGATCGAATATCTCTTTGAACGAGCAATGCCAAATCAGACGACAGATGAAAGTTCCATCTAATCAATCGGTAGGATCACCGATGTATGCTGATGGATATACAAGACCGGTCGCACCCGTGGAGATTGAAGTGCTAATGCGGAAAGGATATTTTGAAATTAGGCGTTTACTTACTCAGCGTCGTACTCGGTATCACGACGAGCTTTCTTTGCTAGACAACAATTAGTATTTTGAACTAACTCATAGTGAATAAGACAACATACCCTTCTTGTTTTTCTTGGTGTTGGTTTGACGTTTGATGAGGTTTCCGCTGGCATCGATTTCGTTGCCATTGGCATCATACCCATCGTCACCTAGAATTGTTAGAACATATATAGGAGAAGATGAGGAAAGCTGCAACTTACCACGCTCGATCAAGTTGCCATTTGCATCAATCTCTTCGCCTGCAGCGTTGTACTCTGAATCTTTGGATACATTAGCGAGTTTTTCTACCATGCAAATATATGAATGGTACTAACCACGCTCGGTCAAGTTGCCATGTGCATCAATCTCATTGCCTTCCGCATCGTATCCAGTCTCAGCGCGTGCATTGGCTTTCTTGGCTAAAATAATGATATCAATATTGTAAATCTAGTCCAATCCAAATATAGACATACCAGCCTTGTTCTTCTTGGCCCTCTTTTCGATGACATTTCCGTTCTCATCGACTTCATCACCGGCTGCGTTATAACCAGTATCTACGAGTCTGTTAGTAATCGCACTGGTATAAATTATACGAAAAAACTACTCACCACGTTCGATCAAGTTCCCTTTTGCATCGATCTCATTACCCTCCGCATCGTAATCGTTGTCGCGAGCAACAATTCCAAACTCTGCTCTTGCCTCAATACCAGAAACTGAACGAGCGACATTGGTAGTTGTATCCACTGGAGCTGCCTGAACTGCCAACATGGCGCAGAAGGCCAAAATCAAACTTGCTGTTGAGGAACGCATCTTGAATATATGAATAGTACTGTCAAAGTAGTTGAATAAATGAATTAAGGTATAGTTGAATATAAATCAGGCCAGCTGTAGAACAGTGAAAAATGAAAAAAGTAGATTGGAATTGTTTAGAGAGAACATTGTGAAGGGGAAAAAAGCTGTATATATATGTAGAAATACCCAACGATCAATTCCCCATCCTCCATATCGTCTCAAACACTCGCATGTCAGGCAAAGTCAAAGAAAGATCAGACAGCCTAGAATTTCACCATCAGACGAAACAAATGTGTAACAGCCGCTCATACACAGCCTCATTGGAAACAACATTTGTCAGACTCTATACTCTTTGCGAAAACTCCACATGAGAAAGCTTATCACTACTAGTTTCCGTAGACTTAAATAGAAGCAATCCAGACTTAGGGATGTGCACCAAGCATTTCAGTCCCTCAGAATCCAATGGACTGCCTCGCAACATCTGTGCTTTGGTGGAAAGGCTTGAAACAGCTGTGCGTAAAGCCATGGCGGAATAGGGATACCTAGGCCGACTCATTCATTTTACCTTCACTCATAATAAAAGTTATATTATGACAACAGAATTCTAAAAAAACGCCGGATCGTCATTATTGATTATCGGTGACAAATTCCTGTTACAAAGTGAGCAATACGCTGCTAACATAAAGGACTTCCAGAAATTGAAATGCTATTCTCGAACCATCTTAGTCCCGATTTGCCTCCTCACTACCTGCTATTCAGTTCGTATTCATATCAAACAGCTAATAAATATCAAAAATAACCACCAAAAACCCCAGGAACCCAAACGATTGCGAATAAAGGAAACATTGGAAAGATTCCAGCGAAAAATGAGACTGATGTATTAACAAGCACAACCCTCCTTCGAAGCATTATCCCTTGGCCCTGTCAAATTGACCCTAGACTGTTCTTCTCCTCTTGCTGAAGCTGCTTGTGTACCTCCAGGTCCTCGAGCTCCCTTCAATGATGTCTCTGGGATGGCATTTGCGATTGCCGTGAATACCTCTGTTACATTTGTGCCAAGCTTGGCAGAAGTCTCGAAGAACAATAATCCCTCTTCCTCGGCATATGATTTAGCCTCAGCAGTTGATACCTTTCGCGCATCTCCGCCTGAATCCTCCCCTTCGACTGATTCTTCGTCTCCCAAGTTATTACTGGAATCATCGGATTCATTTGTCAAATCAAGTTTGTTGCCTACAAGTGCGATGACGATGCCCGGTGACGCCTGTCTTTGAAGCTCTGCTACCCAATGCTTCGCTTTAGCCAGTGATGTAGGTTTTGTGAGGTCATAAACGACGAGAGCGGATTGAGCATTTCGATAGTACATGGGAGCAAGAGAGGCGAAACGTTCTTGTCCAGCGGTATCCCATATCTCGAATTTGATCGTTCTGGTTGGTAAATTACATTTTTGCGTTAAGAATGCAGCTGCAATGATAACTGTTAGTAAAGGTCATATAAATGTCAGAGTAATATAAATGAAAATATATGTACCTCCAATAGTAGGTTCCTTGTTTTCTTGAAAGTCATTGTTCACAAACCGCAATACAAGGGAAGACTAGACAAGAGTCAACATGATGTGCTATAATTTGTTCCAAATCTATACATGCCTTTCCTACAGCTGCCTCACCAAGAAGAACCAACTTGACGCTGGAACTTGGCTTTGGAGCCGATGTAGTTGAGTCCGCCATATGTTACAAAACCGGTTTGTGGATCGTGTTTCTCGAATGTAAGATGGACCTCCAAAAATCGCCGACTATTTTCGGATTTATTTGTTGGGAGCGACGATATTTGAAAGAGATTTGAAAATTATCTTGACTCCCTTTTACTGTTGATAACTTAGTAGATGTCAATAAATAGGCTCGGTGGGTAGCTCTGCTTTTAGAGCAAGATGGATATGAATGGAGGAATGGCGGGTTGTGAATAGAGCGAATCATGATCCTGGGCTGCAGCCGATTAGCGCCGGAACTTCTGGCTCACGTTCACCGACCGAGATTTTATTTTTTGATTTTGATTTTCAAGCTTAAAGAATTGATTCGATCAATTTGGGAAGAACATTTTCACAACTACAATTGAATTCTACAAAATGGGGAAAAGAAAGGCTGAATCGCAAGATCAACTTGTGACTAAGAATGGCACGAAAAAGGCCAAGCAAGAACCTATCGCAAAGGTCGAAAAGGTTGAAAAGTCTAAGATGATGCTAGATGACAGCGATTCTAGCAGTGAAGACGATTCCGTTGGAGGTGCCCCGCTTGAATCTGGATTCAAAGTCAATCAAGAATATGCAAAAAGATTCGAGCATAATAAGAAACGTGAAGAGCTTCAGAGATGTGAGTAAAGACGCTTCCCAAGGGTGTCAATCATATTGACTTATCATTTTCTTAGTGGAGGAAAAGTATACGAAGAAACCTGGACCAACAGTTGGAAGAAATGGAGAGAAGAAATACGGCGATAAATACGATGAGGATTCTTCGTCATCCGATGATGAAGATGAAGATGATGAAGGATTTTTAGCAACCGAAGATTTGGACAAGGAGATTTCAGCTACATTACAAGCTCTACGTTCGAAGGACCCTCGAGTATACGATGAGAAGGTTACATTTTATACCCCAATTGAGGAAGACGCAGAGGAAGGAACCACGACAGAAAAGAAGGAGAAGCCTATGTACTTGAAAGATTATCATCGAGAAAATTTATTGGCTGGCCATGCAGGCGGGGAGGACGAAGATGAAAACGTCCCACAAACATTCGCCCAAGAACAAGAAGCTTTGAAAAAGAAAATTGTTAGTGAAATGCATGCAGCTGCCGATGGGTCAGCTTCGGACGAAGATGAAGGATTCCTTGTTAGAAAGGATAAGAATCAAGTTCTTTCAAGTTCAGGTATCCATCCATCCAGAGCTTCAAAGGTTGAAGTCGATATCGCCATTGCCGACAAGGATCCGGAGACATTTCTATCGAATTTCATGGCAGCTCGCGCATGGGTTCCTAGTGATGGTGCACGCTTCCAACCCATGGAATCAGACGACGAAGACGATGACAACCGAGCCGAGCAATTCGAGGCAGCTTACAACTTGCGTTTTGAAAATGCTGAAGGAAGCAATGAGAATTTGAAATCATATGCCAGAGATGTTGTCGCTGCAAAGTCCGTTCGTCGTGATGAGGTCAGCGGCAGGAAGAAGCAAAGAGATGCTGCAAGAGAGAAGAAAGAGGCCGAGAAGAAGGAGAGGGAAGAAGAGAGAGCACGATTGAAGAGGTTGAAGATTGATGAGATGGAGGAGAGGCTCCAAAAGATCAAGAAAGCTGCGGGTATAAGTGGTAAAACATTGAAGGATGAAGAATGGGCACAGTTCTTAGATGCGGCCTGGGATGATGAAAATTGGGAGGCTGAGATGAACAAACGCTTTGGAGAGAGCTATTATGCTGAGCAAGAAGGTGGATCCGAGAGTGACGGCGAAACAGAGGGGAAAAAGAAGAAGAAGGTCAAGAAGCCAAAGTGGGACGACGATATCGACATCGGAGATATTGTTTCCGATTTTGATGACGACGAAAACTCCTCAAAACCTGTTTACTCTCTATCGGATCTTGAAGATGACGCAGAGGAGGAATCGGGCGACGAAGAGGGGTCGTCTAAGAAGTCGAAAAGCAATAAAGAACGACAATTGGAGAAGCAAAACAAAAAGAAAGCCGCGCGCTTGGAAAGAAGAAAGATTGAGGATCTTGTGGAAAGTAAGCTTGATGTTGATCTTTCTTTGGCTTCCAAAAAGGCATCAGTATTCAGATATCGCGAAACTTCACCTACCTCGTTCGGTTTAACGGCTAGAGATATTCTAATGGCACCTGATTCATCCCTCAATGAATTCGCCGGCTTGAAAAAGATGGCTACTTTCAGAGATGCAGAGAAGAAACGCAAAGACAAGAAGCATCTCGGTAAGAAAGCTAGGTTAAGGCAGTGGAGAAAGGAGACATTCGGTAACGAGGATGGACCGGAAATCATTATTGGCCCTGATGCCGGGGAAGGAGCAGATGCTATGGAAGGTGTAGAAATTCCAGAAAAGAAGAAGAAGAAGAGGTCTAGAAAGAATAAGGGAGCTGTTGGAAAAGCTACAGCTGAGGAATAATTGGAGTCTCTATATTCATAGCCAATGTAGGAGTTATGGTGTACTCGAGTGTATTAATAGATTTCACCGAGGTGGAGCATTCAATTCAATGATTTTCGCAATGTTTCTGGCTTTTAATCTATTTAAAGTAGAAATCCATATCAAATCCAAAAATGAAGTTAATCTGCGTATATATCGAACAATAATTATCCTACCATCTCCCCACTGGTCTCTTGTAAATCATTAATCCTGGCGTAATCCTGGGCTAAATATTGGGCTCATCAGGGAAGGAAACCACCTCCCCACACTAATGCATGCGTCCGATGAGAGACATGAAGAGCCGGAAAAAGAACATTGATCAATATTAAAATAATTTCTTTCTGGAACTTTTGGAATTGAGGATTGGGGTAACAATTGAATGTATTCATGGTGCCTTTTGCTATATGAAAAGCTTTGATTTTATATATAGTATTTGAGTAATTTAAACATCCAACCCTCAGTTGTTTTATCAAGTTATTTACCATCACATTATGAGTTTATTGGTTGACAACAAACTTACAGTTTAAAGCCCCTTATACTTTCCCCCTCAAATAATCCAGCCGCTAACCCCAACTTTCTGTGCCACCTCTCAAGACGACTTCTAGATTTTCATATATGATACAACCCTTTACAGCTTTTTAACATAATGAGGTTGGGATTTATTCTATCTTTTACTCTGCGTAGAGTTTAATCAACATGTCGGACGTCGTGCCGCCCGTTATACCACAGCTCAATAGGCAATTGAGCTTAATACCAGTAGGCTTAAAAGAAGCAGCCCTCGATTCACCCACCTTTCGCGCGACAGCAGTACATTTCTCTGATCAAGTGGAGATACTTGAGAAATGGCTCGATGCCTATGTCAAATCCATAACCAAACTTGTTCACGACGCTTCGTCATTAGAAGATGCATTCAATAGCTTTCTATTTCGATCGATCCCTCCTGCGAACGTTTCCGAAGCTGTCCTCGATCATGACTACACTTTATTGGCAATGCAAAGATTTGGAGAAGGGTCGAAGGAATGGTGGTCGCAGATTATGGCTGGCACTAGGAAGATTGATACAAATATATGCGAGCCCATCAAAGCATTCATGGCTTCAGAACTACGGAATTTTAAAGATGCTCGAAGATATTTAGAGCAATCGCAGAAGACATTTGACTCTACACTGGCAAGATACGTGGCTCAATCGAAAACTAAAGAGCCTTCGGCGCTGCGAGAAGATGCCTTCCAAGTACACGAAACTAGAAAAGCATATTTGAAAGCATCTCTGGACTTTTGTTTACTTGCGCCCCAACTACGATATACGATCGACAAATTACTTGTGAGAATATCAACTGATCAATGGAAGGAGATGAAGAGAACAAGAGAGGCCTCTTCGTTAACTCTTGCTAAATGGGGTCATGAGATGGATCGTGTGCGAGGATGGAGCAAAGAAATGGAAGCTGGTGAGGCAACATTCCGTCGTGAATTGCAGCTTGCCAGGCGAGATATTGCGGAAACTGCATCCCAGGCATCAAAACCATCCAGAGAGTTGGAAGACTACAATCTTTCAACGGTTGCATACCTTGGCTCAAGAGGTCCTTCGACTGGACTTATCCAACCTCAAAGCAAACATACTGAACGATCGGAAAAACAAGATTGGCTGTTCTTACGAACAATGTCTGGTAAGCCCGCAAGAACTTTGTGGGTCCGTCGATGGTTTTATGTCAAAGACGGGATCTTTGGTTGGCTAGTTCAAGGAATACAATCTGGGGGAGTAGAGGAGAGTGAGAAGATTGGAGTCCTTCTTTGTAATGTGAAACCGGCTGTTCAGGAAGATCGAAGATTCTGTTTCGAGGTCAAAACTAAAAATCAAACAATTCTCGTTCAAGCAGAGACCCAAGCTATCCTTATGGAATGGCTTGAGGCTTTTGAACTTGCTAAAAATAAAGCTCTCGAGGCCAGTGCAAATCCTAGAACGTTCCGCGCTGGAGGAATTGATCCCGCATTCGCTATTACTCCACCTTCTATTCCCGAATTTGCTGCCAAAAATGCAGATGGTCAAATTTTGTATGGTAGTGAAGATGTGATCGAAAGGTCCGGCACACTACCTATCCCTGGAGCAGAGTTTGCTGGAAGGCCCAGTTCCGATATTGTCCCTCCTCGTCGTTCCGTAACTTCAAGAGAAGAGGGCGAAACTGGTCGAGAACATGCTGCTAGAATCATGCAAAAACTGGACCTGCACAGAAAGTCGACTAGTATGCAGTCAAACGAAACTCCAAGTGCATCTCAACCTGCATCAGGTGGTATCGCTAGTTTGATATCGGCTAGTCATACGATTCTTCCAATTTCTGCACCTTCAACCTCAACAAATAACCTGCCCAATCCACAAATAACCTTACAGTCACCAACTCAAGATTATGCTGCAAGTACCTTGGCGCCATCAACACTCATAAACCCGCCTGCTCCTACGAACTTGAGTAAATCGGCAGTGATTGTTAGCGGAGAGCGTGGAATTAGTATTGGTCAGGGTGACGCTAGTGGAGGAATGCCTAGTGGTATAATGGCCAATTTATGGGGCACTAGCAATTGGGGATATATCAATCGCCTTGAAAAGGGAGAAATAAAAACCCCAAGCTTAGGATCGCGCTCGGCGCCTGGGAGCCCACGTATAAAGCCGTTAGAACCATCTCCAAAGATAGGTACGGACGAGAACTTAAAACCCGATAATGGACTTGGGTCTGCAAAGAGCCCCATTAGTCCATTGACTGATTCTTTAGCAACCCCAGTTTCCTCACCCGTGGTTCACCGAAAGTCCGCTAGTGCTAGTATCGGCATTGAAGTCGCGCGTGCAGCGAATCAATCTGCATCCAAACCAGAAGTATATCCCAGCAATTACCCAATCCAGCTGAAAACTCAAGATGCACAATTTCGAATGCTATTTCCAAATATTCCGCGAGAGGACAAAGTTATACTTGTCTTTCGTGCGACTTGGAATCCAAACGAGCAGCATGATTTTCCTGGAAGGGTTTACGTCACTCAAAGAGATATATACTTTTATAGTCATCATTTAGGCCTTGTTTTGATAACTGGCGTTAAGTTAGCTAGTATTAGTGAAGTTACAGCTGCTCCAGGCAGAGATTGTGACTTTCTATTCCTACATCTCCTCGATACATCACCCGATACAGGATTTACTAGGATCACCATTAAAACATTCCTTGAGCCTCTTCGATTGCTTCAATCAAGACTGAATTTTTTGGTTGATATAAATCAAGCCGAGAATCGAATGAGTTTAGAGGATATCATGACAGCATTAATTAAAATGGAGCATGAAGACCCTACTAGAAGTCCCAGCATGGAGAGTTGGGAGGATGTTGACGTCAATACACCAATCGATGATGGAACGATCTCGGGTCGTACTCACAGTCGTAAAGATCGTGATCTCAGAGCCTCCTTGCATGTTGAGCGCGGGCTTAATTTCAATAGAAAAGGGAAGGAAGTGCAGAAATTCCAACTTCCTTCTCAACCTGTTATCTACGAGCCACCCGATATGCAACGAAAGACGGTCGAGCGAGAATTTGGTATCAGTCCAAAGGCCCTTTTCCACCTCATGTTTGGTGACAAAAGTGCAGTTTTTCAACTACTTTACCATGAACGGAGAGCACAAAAGATTGCTCAAGGTCCATGGGTTCATCTTGATGGTAACCACATGCGTCGAGACTTCGAATTTCAAATTGACTACGTTGATTCCTGGCGAAGATCACGACAAGCAAATGTTGTTGATCATCAAATCATTGATATCATGAACGACCATGTATGTTATGTTGTTACGGATTCCAAGACCCCTTGGCATTTACCTCATTTTCAAGATTTTATGCTGGTCTCGAAGATCGTTATTACACATGTTGCCAAATCAAAGTGCAAATTGGCAATCTATACAAAGGTTGAATGGTCGAAATCCCCTAAAATTGGAAAAGGTCTAGTTGAGAGACAGGCTCTCGATGATTGTGCAATGGATGCTGAAGATTTGGCCGATGTGATTGCTGATCAAGTTCGAAAGTTGGGACCCAACAGCAGGACAAAGAAGGCTATTCACATTTACGGACATGTAGGACACCAGAAAACAGTCTCACTTTTTTCGGCAAACGACGCAAGCAAGTCAAAGCGACCACAAATTAAGCAACGTACACTCACAAATATGTTGTTCGAGACACTCAGTTCATTTGGTGAGAGTTGTATATCATCGGTGATGATGTGGACGTTTGCGGTATTCCGATCCATATGGAAAATTTCCAGTGCCCACACTATCATTTTAACTGCATTGATATTGAGCATGTTGGTAAACGCATTCCTTACTGGTCGCGATACATCAGAATGGTGGACAGAACGGAACGCAGCAAAATTCATGAGTCGAATGGGAGTTGGTCCCAATCCTAGCATGAGCAAAGCAATTTATTTGAAAGATCTTGACGAAGCTGTGAATAGCCTATCGACGGGAGTCCATAGTCACCATGAAAGCAAATGGTAGGCATTCAGCATCTCCCAAATCTTTGAAAATATGCTAATATGATTCAATAGTTACTCGCAATTTATGGAAATTGCCAATGTTACGGATCTGAACGCTCCTTATGAGATGGCAGGGACAGCCTTCACCAAAACATCAACAAAGTCAACAGCTAAAAGACTTCGAAGAACCCGTCAGCATCTGGGCTCATACAGATACGATCTAATGATCGCTATGAGAGTGGTCAACAATATCGAGAGAAATGTGCTAAAAGCAGAATGGGAGAATTGGCTCCTGGATGAGAACATGAGATGCAAACAAGCTCACATGATGTTGCGAGAGAACCAGACAAATAGTCTACCAAGGAGTAAAGTCAAGGGAGGATTAAGTCAACAAGTTCTACAGGTAGACGATAAAATGAATGAACTCAGAAAGTGGCATCAGGAGTATTGTGGTAGTTGTAAAGCAGAACAGGACTTGCTCACGCAAGGAGAGGAGGGTGTAACATTCGGTTGAGAGCAGTAAATACCTGTGTATCTACACTGCGATATCTTTGGCATCATTATTTACCTAATTAGCCTTATCGGCAGCATATGTATTGAGCACGGCGTTGGGTACAAGAACATTGGGTTTTGGTGGATGGATAGAGTCCAATTTTTTGCATAGCCAAGGATGGATTTTATGGTATGGTAAAAGTAGTTATTCTCACTCACTCACTACCTTTACTTTGTAAGATTACATAAATGAACAATACATAACAAATAATCCTCCAAGACTTTCACAAGACTTTCATACCTACTCAAAGCAAGATTCTCGTTCACAAACATCGGATGAAATCAATCATTTGACCACTTTTCTTTCCGGAGGTTTTCCCCCTCTTAATGTAAAATTCCATGTTAATTTCCATTTCGGAACTCCCATCCAAACTTGTCGACACTTGAAATTCCGCGTACTGACTGACGTATTCACGTATTCACGCATTCATGTATTTTTATCTATTTCATTGTCTGTGCTTGAAAAATGACGTCAAGCGTTCTATATAATAAGACCTGGTGGACCGAAATCTAGTTTCTACTTCAAATAATGAAGAGCTAGACCAATCATATTGTGAATGATTTGTATTTAACCCCGCACTACTCGTACCACCATACCTTACGATATAAATGAATAAATATTCGATGGAGTACTACTTAGGTAGGTAGTTTTATTGATGTTCTACTTTATTTAATGATGTATTGATGCCGGTGCATTGAATTTACACATACTGTACTAGGTAATTGAATGCTAACTTGGAAGGGGGCAATGGTAAATCTATCCGGAATCCAGATGCCTCCGGAATTTCATGAATTACCTACCTACCTACATATACCTACCTCCCCATCCCTGGCAATCTCACATCCTTTGTTAAATGCCATTCACATAATCCATTCAAATCTCAAATCCCATGTGCCTGCCGCATCTTGCTCATTACTAAATCGCTACTTATTGATCTTAACCGCATACATCATATATTCCAACCCTCCACGACTCTCGAGACTCACTCCACATATTGCCTCGAATTCCTCAGTAGTATTTTCAGCTTTCTTGTCTACATCTCCATACATCCATAGCCTTGTGTCGGAGGCAGAGATCACACATTTCATTTTTGATTGAAGAAACAAAGAATCCAAACAGCAAACGAAATGTCAGCTCTTCATGAAGCTCTCAAATCGCTGGGCGCTGTGAAGTACGACGATACCCCTACCGATAATTTAAAACCGTTTCTATCAGATGCATTCAGCAGCGCTCAATTGATAGTCGATTCAGTCCCCATACCCGACAGTATTGAGTCTTCCAACAGTCGTCCGCGATCGAATACAACATCCTCAATTGCATCCTCAGCATCTGAAATCGCCGCATCCAATGCTAGATCTCCGCCCCCACCTCACGATATCGAATCTCTTCAGAAGGAGTGGAAACAAATAAAATTAAAGCCAGCTGATAATCCACTGGGTATAAGTGTATATTCTTGTAAGGGAAAGGATGGAAAGGGCACTTGGTTTGCGAGGAGGAGTGTACATGAGGGACTAGGATTTACAAAATGGAAGAGGGGTTTAGAGAGGGAATTTCCCGAAACCCTAAAGGTTCAGGGGGGTCCAGGTGAAGGTAATATTAGAGGTATTGGCGGAGAGAAGAGAGTAGCGTATAATAATGTTGCTGGGACTGGAAAAATGGAAGGTATGTTTATAAAAAATTGGAATGGGGGACAACGGTCTAATGAATACCAGTATATCTTTTGTCGGCACAATTTCCAGGACCAACCACTCCGAGAGATTTTGTTACCATGTTCATTTCCTCAGATCAAGCGCTCAAAGAACAAAATAACAACGAAATACCCCGCCATTTCATGGTAATATCGAGACCATGTCAACATCCAGATACTCCATCGCGTGATGGATATATCAGAGGATATTATGAATCTGTTGAATTTATTCGAGAAATACCGATTAAAAAACCACCTCCCAAGAAATCAGCATCTTCATCTGATCTTACAAAGGGACATACAAGAGATAGGTCCGCTTCGACTTTAGGTAAAGAGGCCGTTTTGAGGAATGCTCATCAAAAGCATGATTCATCCAGTACAGAGGAAGAAAGAGAGGAAATTCATAAACAAGCTTCACGTTCTGATAGTAATCTGGCTCAAGCTGTAAAGGAGAATTCGTCTATACCAAGTGAGGATGATGAATGGGAACAAAATCCAATTGAGTGGATTATGGTTACCAGAAGTGATCCTGGTGGGGGTATACCACGATTTATGATTGATCGTGGAACACCATCAGCTATTGTTTCGGATGCAGGTAAATTTTTGGACTGGGCATGTTCGAAAACAATCGAGGATTTGGATAGTGATGATGATGAACCTACTGAAGAACTTGTTGGAGAAAATGACACAGCGGAGCCAGAGAAACGTGAACATCAGCATCGCCATCACCATAATCACGAAAAAGATTTACATAACTACCAAACCAACGGCCATCTTGCGGGTATAGATAGTCAAGGAGAAAAGCCTACACCTGTGACTGCTGGTTCAGCAAGGTTTGCAGTGCCAACACAACAGCAAGCACCCGCAAATAGTGGTGGAATATACGACATGGTAGCAGGAGTAGCAACTACAGCCGGAGCTTTAATCGCTCCATATGCACCAGCGATGATTGCGGATCATCTACCTCATGCCACCGAATCTCCCTCAGCCCAAAACCCCGGGCCTCTACAACTTACTAGTGACCAATCTTCTGCTCAAACTTCCGCTCCTATTACTCGCTCTCGATCATTATCCACCTCATCTATTTCTAGCGAATCCACAGTTGATACTTTTGAATCAGCTCTGTCATTCCGAAAGGTATCATCGCAGGATTCAACTGCAGTCGAAAAGGTAAACTTACAACAGGACAAAGAGCTCCAGAAACTCGAGGATAAGAAGCGAAAACTCTACGAGAAATTGGAGAAAGCGAAACAAAAAGAAGCGGATAAGAAAAGTGAAGATGGTGAGAAAGAGAAAGAAGCAATTCGTAAAGCGGAAGAGAAACATGAGAAAGAGGTCAAGAAGATAGAAGAGAAACATAAAAAGGAAATGGAGAAATTGGAGAGGAGAAGATTGAGGGAGGAACAGAAACAAGAGGAGAAAAAGAAGAAGAGAGAGGAAAAGGAAAAAGGAGAGGAGTTGCAACAGATTAATGCTAGTTTGAGGGCGGAGATTGAAGTATTGAAGAGGGAGAGAGAGGTTTTGAGAGATCAGGTGGGTAGTGTACAGAGAGAAAATACACTGTTAGTCGGAAGGATGGGGAGATTGGGAATACCCGGAGAGGAAGTCTTGAGGGAGGTGAGAGAAGAGTTGACGGGAAGCTTGAAGGGGGCGGGGAGGAAGAGGGGAAGTAGTATGGGGAGTGCGAGTGGCAGTCAAAGGGGCGGTGTTGGTGGTGGGGGTGCGAAGAGCGGGTTGGGTATGGGAAGTAAGATTGCGGGAGAGGGTGCTAGGGTTAGTGTGGACAGTGAGAAGCCGGTTATACCGGTGGTAGGGGATAGGAATGGAGACGTTTTAGCAAATGTGTGAAGTGTGGAAGTTTAAGAGGAGAGAGGGGATGGGATGGGATGGATGGATGGATGGATAAATCTGGAATAGCATTTCCAGGATGGATGAGCTGAGGGCGTCTGGTGTCCGGTACTCGGTTCTCGGTTCTACAATCTAGGAGGAAACATGGTAAACAGTACATAGTCGCGAAATTTCAAACACACATATACTCATACATAGGTACATATAATGATCGTTCAGCATAGAAACTTGTCATAAGAAAACCGATCCTCGTCAATCACATCCATTCAACATTAAACATCATGCGAAAATCCATTGCCATGCTAAATTTCACACCGTCTGCTCCGCTAAACAACTGACCTCCCTTTCCGAGTTCCCCCAAACCCTCATAAGTAAATAAATCCACCCTCCCTATACCCTCCCAAAGGAGAACAAAATTCACAAACCAATCTCAACCAACCTCTCATTGAGCCATTTAACATCTTCCTTTGAATCACCTGGCCCTCCGGCCCAATGTCCCCATATGCTAGGGAAAACATCGAGTTTACCGATACCGGGGCGCATGAGGGAGACTTCTATTTCGGAGTCTTCGGGTCTAGGGGGTGTTAGTGTGGTTTGTTGGTGGAGGAGAAGGGAGGAGAGTAGATAGAGGAAGGGGGGAAAGAAAAGAAAAGAAAGGAATGAGAATAAACATACGGGAAATACAGATCAGTTTTTCCGGGTAGAACAAGCATCTGGGCTTTGATAGCTCCCATTGCAGCGGCGAAATCGCCATTGTAGGGAGATTGGTTGGAGACGTCGCCCGAGGCCCAGGTGTGGAGCATTGTTAGGAGGTTTTCTGGATCTGGTTTTTGGGGGAAGTGTTAGATTGGAAGAGGAGGTGGGGGTTGACGAATTGGGTGGGAATGGGGGGGTAATGAGAGGGAGGGACAAGAAAGAGAATTAATAGAAAGTACCTTTTGAAAGGGCCCATTTCTCCCAGAAATTTTGCATGAAATCTTCTAGATTTTTGAATCCCAGAACGGTCTTGAAGAGTTCCTCTCTGTAAAAAGCCTACAATAGTATTAGTATGCTCTTGCAGTCAAATCACACTGTGATTCCATCCACTATATTACCAATATCAACTCACCTGACTAAATCCCCAACCAGCATAACCCCTCCCAAAAGCCTTCAATCCCACCTCCCTTTCCTCTTGACTCCAAACTCTCACTTCATCTCCTCCCTCTCCTTTCACAGCAACACCTTCCTTGGATCCTGCGCTCGAAAGACTCTTAGCAGCTAACAATGCAGATTTCACACCTTCTAAAAAGACCTGATTGTGAAGAGCTGTTTTTGCAGATCCGCAAAAGGGAATGCAGATGTCCATGAAGGAGGGATACATGGTGGCCCATTGATAAGTTTGACCTGCGCCCATGGACCACCCGATCACAGCGCGTGCATGGGTGATTTGGAGATGGGAAGTCACGAGGGTATGTTGAGCGCGGACGTTGTCATAGAAGGTTACTTTTGGGAAAGGAGAGATGGAGGAATTGGATGGAGACTATCTTCGTGTGAGTATTGAGGATCATGAGGAGTAGGAATGGAGAATGGGGAAGGGAGACTTACGGTTGATTCTCCATTTCCGAAAAGTGCGGTGATGATTATAAAGTATTTTTTGGGATTCAATACTTGCTCTTCTCCGATGAGCCACTCGTTGTCCGCGATTGCTATTTACTTTCAGCATAAAAATACTTTGCATACCTATCTTCCCTTTTAACATGACTCTAGACTCCAAAGCTACTATCATGTAGAGATATAGGTAGATAGCGCCATTTTCAACACTCACCTCCAGAAAACCAAGAAGGATAAATGATAGCAGGGGAACTTGGGTCTCCAAATGTCTTGAATGCAATATGAGCATCAGGAATTTCTTGGCCAGATTGAAGCTTCCAATCTCCAAGAGAGTATCTTTGGACACCGGGTGCTAATTTGAGGGAAGAGAGTTGAGGAGTTAGAGAGTCCATTTTATAAAGCTTCTTGTGTTGTCTACTGTGTTTGCTTGGCTGTGGATGTTTTTCTTTGCCTTTAATGATTGATCAGCTTCTAAGTAGCTCTCAGATCTACTTGTGATAGCCGACGAGTAGATAAGTAGATAGTAGATAGGTATATCGACAGATACGAAGCCAATTTGTATTTGTCAGGAATGGAGAGTAGTGCTGACCAATTGACTATGATTTCAAATGTTCGGAGTTTAAGGTTAACCTTACTGTCGTTCTCTGAATAGCTTCAAGAATAAATAAATTGAAGATTAACTCATTCTCTTCATAATGGTCTTTATGTAACTAGATTACCCCATCATCTATCGATATCCTTCCCTTCCCTGCCCGCTTCACAGCTTCCCGAGCTTCTCCCTCTGTTCCTCCCTCCTCTTATCATTGCGGGGTCATCAACCTTATCAGCTAAATCCCCACTGCTTCTCAACGCGGAATGAAAGCCGCTGTGACGAAATATGATGGCGGAACAACAGTCACGTCAATTATTTGCATCGGTTTTAGAGAACCCATACCGGGTATTCTCCAAGTTTGCGTTGCAGATATATATTTTGTGTTTCCCTTGTATTAGATCCATTGCCCATCATCAATGTCAGTTACGAGATTGAGAGTCAGGCAAGTCTTTAAAACTTCAATCCGGTACGTACGCAGATATCCATCCACTTCCGACTGCGTTCTCTGTAGTACCTCCCCGCTATTTAGTTCACTTACTAATTGTAACTCACATCAACAAGTCCCTCGCTGCAATCAAACCCCAACCACTGCTTCTCAACCACAAAACCCATCTCCATCTCCAATCTCCATCCTTCAGCAACCATGTCCTCCACAACCCAACAACGTGCCGACGCCGAAAAGCTCATAAACCGCAATCCACATCGTGATTTCAAAGCCGTCGAGGCATCTCGTTCACCGTGGGACGCGTCCCGATCCTGGAATGTAACGCAAACGATTTCTCCCTCCTGGAAACTCGGTTCCGGCGCCAACGATAACGGCGAATCTCTCAAGGTTCCACATGTCGAAATCGACCCCTATGAAGAAGGTCGTCCCGCAGTCTACAACTACAAGTTGATGATTTCCTCCATCATTCCGCGGCCCATCGGATTCGTCAGTACTCGCAGCGCGGACGGGAAATCGACAAATCTAGCCCCGTTCAGCTACTTCAACATGATTAATCACGATCCCCCACTTTTCACACTGGGGTATACGGGAGGATTAGACAATGCGAAAGATTCGTTGAGGAATCTCAAGGAGACGGGTGAATGCACCATCAACATCATCTCCGAACATTTCATCGAAGCGGCAAACTCGACTGCGATTAATGCACCGTATGGCGAATCCGAATGGGCGCTTAGTGGACTTACACCCGCTCCTTGTACAACTGTAAAGACGAGTAGAGTACTAGAATCACATTTCAGTGTCGAGGGAAAGCTAGAGAGTTTGAAGGAATTCGAGAGTAAAGCGACGCCAGGCAAGAAAACAGGAGTTTTGGCAATTATAGAGGGAACAAGATTCTGGGTCAGGGAAAATGCTATTAATGAAGAGAAGAATATTGTTGATCCCGCAGTCCTAAAGCCAATCTCGAGATTGGGAGGGATTACTTATGGAAGGACTGTAGATGGAACTGAAATTCCAAGACCGGATTACGATACTGCGGTTGGAAAAGATGAGGAGGCGAAGAAATTGGTGAAGCCCAAGCTTGAAGACCAATGATTCGCTTATACACGGTTGAAAGAATGGGGTTACAAACTGTTGGTGGTTCATGAGAGAAGGATAGAATATCAAGTAAGAAATCATGTAGTTACATATCAAACCGATTGTATATAGAAACCACGCTGCGCAAGTTGCAAACACATACTCTGTTACAAACCCTTCACACCTATATACCTTGTCTTGAGACTTGCAAGAAATTTAAGCAACGAACCATCCTTTAATGAAATGTTCTTCCATAAACAGCCTCCAACCAAGATAAACAAGGGTACTACCTTCCCACGAGACAAAAAAGTTCATACTTGAAGCAAGCAAGCAACTATCCAGCCCTCAAACGCCCAGCCTCATTCACTCCCTAGAATAACAGTCCAAAACCAAACGCGCACTACAGGAAAACACTCATCCCTTTCTTGCTAACCACAAACTCACACCCAAAGTTAAGTTCCTCCTCATATTCCCGCAACTCCTCCGATATATTCACCCTCGGATCCTCTTTATCATCCAACTTATCCTTCACATGAATAACTATAATCTTGACCCCCTTCAAGACACCTGAGCCGAAGGCTCTCCGGTGTGAAGAAATGTAATTAGCCGAAGTAGCTAGAGGCGGGTGTGAATTCTTATCTTTCTCCCTTGTCGTGATCGATTTCCTCAATTGATCCAAATTGCCCGTTGGAGAAGAACTGCTCAAAGCACGATCGCTCCCACGTCTCCGCAGATCCTCGCGACATTTTTCCGTTTCGGCGGCGAGAACCTTTAATTCTTCAACGACGTAGCGCGGTGTTAAGTGTCCGAATAATAAATCATCCGGTCTACTATCGTCATACGAACACTCGATAAAAATACCCTTGAGTATTCCAGCCGCGATTTTGGGGGCGGCGTCTTGCCATACTTGTTTATTGCGTGGGAAGAGAGAAAGTGAATCGGGTTCTACGTCGCCCCAAACGAGAATTTCGTTACCAGATGTAATATCATGGATGAAGCAGGCAGAACTGGTGTACGCGCGGGCAGCCTCAGCGGGGGAAAAGTTGAGACCCTCTGATGGAACGTGGGGTATGGTGATCGGGGAGTAGTGGCTGCGGTAGGAGTGGCTGCTGGATTTTTGGATTGGGGTACGAGGACTGCCGCTTTCGTTGATGTGGCTGCTTCCTGATTGATCTGGAAATGAAGTAATTTTAGTATACTGTGGAAGTGGAAGGCAAAAAGAAATTGATGGAGTCAGTTACGTAGTTTAACAAAACTAACATCCGATCCGCAATTCGAAATTCTCAAAAAGTAAAATGGGGAATACATACAAGGAAAGCTTCCAATGCAAGGTCCATGACTAACAGCCCAAGACTTAACGGCCAGTCCATCTACAACCTCCATATAGCCCTTCGTAGGCCCGTCTCCCAATACCGACGATCCCCCCGAAATCAACCTCATGAAAGTTACTAATCCCACACCACCATTCTCATCTGACAAATTCGGCCAAATAACATCATTGAAGATATGATCTTTCAACGCCTCAATCGTACTTGCCAATCCCGCAATTTTTCTCGGTTTAGAACTGGGACTGGCGGTACTTATTACCCCACCCGAGATGTGATCAAGATGCGGATGAGTGATGAGATGAGCCCCAACCAGATTGCGTGCTATGTGAGCAGCATTTGCCCCGGTAGTTTTGAATGGAAGTTCTAGGCCTGCAAATGCCCCTTCTCTTAGCAAATATGGTCGTTCGGTTGTTGAGGGGTTGTGGCCTTGGAGCATTCGGTCGATGGCCGAGAGGTGGACTCCGGCATCTACAGCCAGAACGGACCCTTTACTCCATCCTAATGATACTGATCGTACTAGTAATGAGGTACAATCATCTTCCAAAGGGCCTCCGCTGGCTCCCTATTGATATTGATTATTAGCATTTTCCCTAGCAAATGGTATGCTACATATCGTAAAAACGCCCAGAACGGTTTCAAGAACAGGTCTTGATAATAGCAGTAGATTCTCGAACCCAACAAAGAGTGAGCGTCTCCCAATGGAAGATGTCTTCAAGATAGCAGATGTGCAGCACGTGACTTCTTACCAAAGTACCTGCAAATCGGCAAATGCCTAGACTTGGGTATAAATGTATGCACCCGCATCTGAACAAAGCCATTCAACCGGCACCGATCATCCATCACGCAAAAAAGGGATTCGAAATAAGCACCAACTGCATATAATGACAAACCCATGATCCCTTGCCCCTCCATGCAGTCTCCCGCTTTGCATACTCAGAAAGAACGGACACAAACATTACATGAACAGTCAAAAGAAAGACAACCCTCGGAATACTTACTAAAACAATAACCTGCATAGACTTCCCGGCGCCACTTTCTTGTTCCATGTTTGCCTATTTTCTTGTACTCTGCTTTATTGCCCTCGATCACGATTCTTTCAAATCAGTCAATAATCTCCAAATGCAACAAATATGGTGATGTTCGCGAATCTCGCCTCAAGAAATATATGTATCAAGACTTCCCTCGGAAATAAAAAATCGAGGAAAAAACAAAAGTCGCAGTAGATATACCAATAGCGATACTGCTGCAGCCGTATCTTCGTCAAGCAGTATAACAATAGTATCCGTATATATGTTGTGATCAAGAAAAGAACCAGAACTTCTCGTCGGCTTTTTAACTTTTTTTCTTTCCCTCCCTCTTCCCTTACTTCTCCTATCCTCTTTGTCTTCTCTCGACCGGTGGGACACGCACGAGATTCGTCGCTGCATTCCAATTTCTTTGTTCTTTGCTATCTTTTGAGCACGAGTATGGCGAGGGGGTTTGCTACAGTTCCTTTGTTCGAGAGAGAGACTTGTTGAGGCTTTCCATAAACGGATGCGTAACGGTAGGTTCCACGTGATATTTAGGGTGTGCATTAGTTAGATATTCTGATCACTAATTCCGAACCCGTACGATATTCATTGCATTGTATTGTGTTACACATATCGATTTTCGACTCTTGTTTTATCCATCTAATTCATATTTGTAGGATCGAAACCTACAATCCATATCTCAATTCGGGAAATTCGAGACCGAGAGTCGGGCATCGGGATCGCCGTCAACACACTACTGCAACTATTTGATGCATAAATGTTAGGCATGCATGGTGGCATCACCGACTAGACTACAAGTAGAATCATGATTATTGCCTGCAAGCTTGAGGCTTTCTCAGGCTGTTTCACTATGGATTTGTAGGTACGAAATATATTCACAACTCTTGCATCAACCATGCTGTGACGAGTCTAGTCCGTCTACACATAATCTTACCTCAGCAAATACGCATCAATAACTATCCCATCTCATCTCATTTCATTTACAAACATTCACAAGCGCAGACATATTGATAATAGTACTTTTTATTTATATCTTGAACCAAGTGTTTTGCTCCATCAATGATCTCGCTCTTCCAAATGCTATCAACCCATGCAATATATAGTCCCGGTCTAGGATATTATCGCTCAAAAAATCCATAAGGGTAGTCAAGTCCCTTATATTCATCCCCTCTCTCTCTGAGAATCGCGCTTCTCTACCTACCCCCTCCCCAATATAGATCCACATACGCCTCAGCTCAATCACTCTATTGATTAGCCCGGTTATAATGCATTAAAGTATCCTTCCAGTCATCATCATCATCCATATTATGAACCCTCAATCCCCCAAATCCACTTGCTCCCTGTGCACCTCCTTGCTGCTGCTGACTCGGTAAACTCCATTGATCATTCCCTCCATCACTGGGTCCACCTACATCCATTCCTATATCCATCCCCAGTTTCGGACCAATCGCTGGAGGTTGACCAGCACTAGGTCCAAATCCTGGAACTACAAAATCAGAATACGGACTATCAAAATTGATATTTCCACCATCAAAATTATGACCCGACATCTCGAAATGATTTGGTTGTGGATTTGCAGGTGTATCATCATTATTTCTCATGCCGAAATTAACTTCATGAGATGATCTCATTGGAGGTTCATCATAATTATCCGCTGGCATTTCTGAAATGCCAGTTGGGAGAGGCGCAAAGCTGTGTTGTGAGACGGCACGCTGACGTTCGCGTTCCTGCTGTTCAACAATCTGAGGTGCAGGTTCAACATTACGAAGACTGCTAGCGATTACGCTGCCATTTCGGACACTAGGGATACCGCTTCGTGGCTCCATTGTCTCTGTAACATCCGACAGACCCCCTTCGGCATCTCGGATACCGAATTGTGCCATTGTACGCATTTTGCGTGTGACCCAAGTCGCTAAAATCTTACCCCTTTGCTTTTCTCCCAGTCTAGATCTGGGAAAATCGCCTTTGTTGACAAAAGCAACTATATCGACGACGATTTGATGTTCGTTAAGAATTGCGTTTACGATGACAGGTACGATGGAGGCAAGGTAGGATTTTCTTCCTACTTCCACAAGCACAACAATAAGCCCGCCTGCTTGAAATACGGCACTAAGTTTTATTAGTCTCTAAGGCTTTGGTAGATCAATAGGGGGAAAAAACTTACGATCCTCCAGGAACAATGTTACGATGACATTTTTCCACAGAGCTCTCAATATCCATAGGGAAATGACTCAGGCCGTTGATTTCGAATGTTTCTCCAACACTGCCTAGAACGAATAGTACTTGCATCTCGACTTGCGCACCATTTGGCCCTATAGGTCGACTAACAGTGTGTAGAAAGCCTAGATCTCCTGTTCGAACATACTGTACATTAGGATCACCATCCACAGTACGTCCATCAAATCTTTCCGAGTCAAAAGCATCTTTAGACCCATAGAAAGCTCTGACGCACGCTTCTGACTCTACCCAAATTTCACCGTATTCACCTTCATGACAAAGACAACGGCTCTCTGGGTTGACAATGGCTATTTGAGTCGATACAGGCACCATACCGGAATCTTGAACCAATAGGGCCTTTGGATTAGACTCTGGATCGACAGGATAGATCATACCTCTGCGTAAGGCTTGAGTGTCTAGCCATAACTCAATCGGCTCAATACACATATATGAACGAGATGCAATCATTGGATTCAAAACGTGCGAATAGACCGTATTGATAGCGGTGCGGTCTAAACCAGTCGCAGCGAAATGGAGGCGTACTTTTTGGAAAACGTCAACTCGAGGTCTTCCCTCGGCAGAAATCATCATGTTTTTTAATTCGTGGAGGGTGAATCCCTTCCCTGGCATAACGGCCATCGCATGGTCAAGCATTTGTGGTGTGGCATAAGTATCTTTGATCTTGTACCGCGAAAGAGTTAAGAACAAGGATACTGGATTTTGTGCAAACTCGACAGGAGAGACCAGGTAAGTTGGTGCCCCAACAAAAATACCCATAAGGACACTGTGGATGAAACCTAAACCAGTTGTACTTCTCACACAACCTAGAACAGGCCTCGAGCTTGTCATTTGACAAGTTTCTTTTTGTACTTTGCACATACCCATGATGGTATCATGACCTAATTGCACTGCGATCCTACGTTGATCAGGAGTCCAATATGTCCAAACAAGAGCTGGATACCCTGGCTGAACCCAACTTGGTAACATCGTAAGGCCAAGATCTCTGCAGCCACTGTTTTGCTTAGGTGGTTTTGAAGTATTGTATATGCTCGGTACCGATACCTTAAGAACTTGTGCTGATTGTTTAAGATGTTGAGAAACTGCCTTTTGTTTCATCAGATGGTCAACATCTTGATTAACCAAAACTGCCTTCACACGGTAGTCTGAGACCATATGTAAAAATGCCGGTGCGTCTTCGTTCAGTCGATTCTGATCAAGAGGAGCCATAGGTATGGCTGTCGCTCCTAAGCAAAAGCATGCGTGTGTTGCATAAACAAAATCTTCTGAATGCGTATACATGAGTATTAGATGATCACCATGTCTTATCTTGACCTTATTCTTGAGATACATAGCTACAGCAGCCACTTTCGTGTCGAATTTCTTCCAGGTAATTCCTTTTCCTTCTTTACCTCGGCCATCTATAGTGCAGTAGGATAATTCATCAGCTTGTCGCGCCACACGCCATTGCAATAAGTCGACTATGCTTAAAAAGTTGTTGAGTGGTGTAGACGTCCGGTCATCAATTACCACTTCGCGACGATCAATTCCAGAGTATTGTTTGTCGCCAGGAGATAAAATATCTTCACGAGCTTGCGCAGCCAGTGGTGACCATATGCCGCCGATTGGATCCACGCCAATAGGTAGATTAAGTACTGCGCGTTCGACTCCGAATTTAACATGGACGCAAGGAAGATTACCAAGATCAAACTCTCGACGACAAAGCATGTTACCAATCTCTCTTCTCCCACACTTCAAAACTTTTGGGAGAGTATTTGGTGCTGTAATCATAACACAATAGACTCTCAAATGGTGCTCTTGCATTAAGACTTCCATGCATCTCTCTGATAGTGAGTCTAGAAGCGCAGTATCAAGTTGACGTGGAGGTCCACCAGAAGTGGCAGGTGCTGTTGACGCTGATGGCGACTCTAACAGAACTATTGGAAGATGTTCGTCATTGACGAAAACATCAAATGCCGAACAATCGTAAATTTTAGGTACATTCTTCATGATGCTCACAATTATATGTTGCACAAAGAAGTATCGATGTTCTGCAACTTCATGACCATGCTCGACCCATTCAACCTTCTGACGAAGACGGTCCTCATACAGACCAAGAACGAAGATCTTGCCCTCAATTACTGTTCCAAGGAGTCCTGTTCGAAGAAATTCTGGCTCTACCATCATCGGAGTTGGATCTCCTTGCTCGAATTTGTATGGTCGGGCATGGAAGATTTGTTCTGTGTGTTTTGGTAAGGCCCAGAAGCCCCCTGATAATGATGGAGAGTCTACCCAAATTTCTCCCACTGAATGTGGTGAGGCTAAAAGACCAGTTTCGGGATCTACTACCGCCAGGGTTGCATCAGGTATTGGGAAACCAAAAGCACCGCAACGAACTGTCCCTGGCTCGCTACTAGCTTTCTTGCGTGCTTCTTCGCCGATAGCGACCACAACAACTTCATTGGTTTTGAGTGCTTCCCGATCAAGAAGAACTTCGCTTAATTCTGTTCTTCCTTTTTGTTCGGCAGGAGCTACTGTTCCGCCTCCTATAAGACTTCCAAAGCCATTACCAGCTGCCTTCTCCTTCTCTTCGGATTTTTCCTCTATAGAATCTCCATCTGATCCTATGTCTAATTTCAAAGGGCACCCCATACGCTCTTCGCCACCCAACCAATCTCGCATACTGATTACCATTCCACCATGTTCTGGTAGACATAGCATAGGAGCCACTAATTCTCGTGCACGAGGATTTCGCATTGGTCGTAACCATCGATCTGCTAAAACTTCGTGAAATTCGCTGTCGACTGTCAAAGTATCTATTAGACATAACCTGACATTCTGAAAGTTTGGCTCCATTCCCTTTTTGAAATTTCGCGTCGTCATGGGATCTTGTTGGTAGTTATAAGCTGCCCGTTTTAGACCTGGGTAATCGGCTACCATGAGGGTTGCTCTGTATTTTGTGATGAGATGCGCATAGAGACCAGGCGTCTCAACAGCCTTACTTTCAAGCCAGACAGTCGTGTGACCACCGTATACAGTCAACAAGACACCCAGAATCATACCAATACCTTGTCGTGGGTCTAGATAAGAGAGTAAGATCTCGCCGCGACTGCTACCGCCAGCCATTAACCTTCCACTTTTGTCTCTTAATTCGGGATTGAAAGTGTCGCCATGCCCTCCAACCGGCACTGTTGATATGATAGCACTGAGACATGCCATCTGATGCATGATTGTTCGATGGCTCATCACCACACCGCGAAGATCGCCCGTGGGGGCTCGAGAAAATTCAATATAAGCCAAATCTGGGACAGTCAAAGGTGGTGCATCATCCTTTTTCTTTGGATGCCAGCTTCCAAACTCATTCGTCTTCCACCATTCTACCCCTCTTGGCCAATTGAGCTTCTGTGTCGTAATATCTCGTTGGAAAGTTTTCAAATTGTTGTCAGTAGTCAGTGCAAGATGTGCTTGTGTAGAGGTCAGGATCGTATTAAGTTTTGCATAATCGTCAAGATCATTAATAGGGACTGCCACTACTCCAGCAATAAAACATCCAAGCAAAGCAATTGCAAATTCGATGATTTCGGATTCGCGATATATCAAAGCGACTCGATCACCTCTGTAAAGAGAACTCTTGTCTCTGATTACTTGCGCAACTTTCTCGGCTCGGCTAGTAAGTTTCTCCCAAGTTATAGAAGCAATTTCTTTTCCTTTATTGTCCAAAACCCAGTATGCTGGCATCTTTGCTCTCGCCTTTCCCCGGTGCCTTAACACGGCTGCAATGTTGTCGAATTTAGACATGGGAGTATTTCTATCATGCGGGTCATAGACAGCAAATGGGACATCTCGAGGTTCAAGGGGCATCTGATATTCTAGGGCATCAGGAGGGGGTAAATCGCTGGTGGTCAGCATCGGTGGTGCCATCGCTGCTGTTGGAGAGAATGCGTCACTAGAAGAATATCGATGTGGCCCTCCACCATAGGAAATTGGTCCATTGATATCATATCCTTGTTGTCCTGCGAAATCCGAGAAATATCCTTGTTGCGACTCTCCAAGCATGGTGCCATGAGAATCCATCATCGGCCCTCCGAGATTTGGATCGTAAACTTCTCCCGGATGCTCCACATACCCAGTTTGGTGAGTCGGATTAAAAGCATAATTTGTACCCGAAGCCATGGATCCTATTCTCATACTTGGCTCATTTGGACGGTCTTGTTGATAGTCTCCAGTCGCTGGAGAGCCAGGCTGATATGCGGAGTTCTGGCTATAAGAGCTATGCCTTTGGGTGGGATTATGCACTGCCAGTCTTAAATCTTGAGGTCTACCGGCGTATGAAAAAGTCCGCCCATCTTGCACTCTATTGGCCCCAAAGCTTTCTGCATCACTCGCCATCGTAGCTGTTCGACCGGAAAGTTGTGATGCGCCATAATTTTGTGAGGGGTAGAAATCGCTCCCACTTGGGGTGTTTAAGTTCGAATTGAGGGCAGCAAGCGATGCAGAGCGTGAACCATCATTCGAGGGATGTATGCTGTCATCAGGAGCATGTATGCGCAGCCCTTTTAGTTCCGCAGATATCGTCGAAGATCCCATATATTGTGAAAGTAGAAATGTGCGTCGCTTTTGATACCTGTGTTCGATAAATCAGAAATGTTGGGATGGCATTGAATGATTCTAGCATAGCCTGGGGAAAACATACCCCTTCTCCGTGATATCCCCTTCCTAAAGCAAAAGTTGTATCAGCAAACTGGCTCTAGAATCCATTTAATCTATCCCGAAAAATGACATCCTGCACATATCTGGCACAAGAGACACGCGACGCTGCTAATTCAAGTCCCCTGTTGTTGGAAACGCCATCACTAACCTCCAGCTCATGTTCCAATTCCTGCAGCTTTGCCTGCAATTCCGGGTTATTCTCCTCCATCTTTGGTGTAAATTGTATCAAGCGGTATGAGCAAACGAGGGTACAAGAAGTCGAGAAGAAAGTCGCAAAATTAAGGTTTCAAGGAGGGATTAAAGTATGGTAGGTGGATAGAAACATGAAGCTTGAAGCTTAGATAGAGAGAAGGATAGAGAGGATGGTAGGGAAGATGCAAATAATGGATGGTTACTCAAAAATGAAAATCGGCAGCAGAAGCATACTGAATAAGGATTTAGATCTTCACACTTTCACACTTTCGTCATGCCCTGATTTTCTATTCTACTCTGTACCTATTCTGAATGGACCGACCTACCGACCGTTGATGTTTGCATTCGTATACAGGGACTCGGGAATTCGGACAAATAGGTACAAGAATAGCCGATCAGGTTGCCAGTCGTCCAGTCTACCAGTCAGCAGTCAACTGTACGAGTGCTGTGTGGAGTGAAGTATATTTCGAGAAGAAGTGGAGGGAACCTTGGAAGGAATGGATAATTCTGATTTTGGAGGTCACACGTTTTCTATTTCTCAAAGTAAATCACGACAAAAGAAAGGTTCATGTTGGCTTATATCATATGCAAGAAGATCATGTGGGTAGGTAGGTAGAGTAGACATAACAAACTTTCTTCAAGTCAATCAATTTTTCCCATGGGGAAAAGGTACCTACCCCCTTACTTACATTACAGCATACATATGGGATATTATCAATACATGGGGAATTTCATGTTGCTGAAGTCGATCAGGGAGACCGGTGACTACCTATGTCTTAGAATTATGAACCAATCAAATTTCCATGACTTTTCATCCATCCTCGAGCCAATTCATTCATACATTCCAAGGCTCAATTTATCACCATCGTTATCACGTGACTCTGAAAATATCAAGCTAACTCAGCACGGACCGCAACCCTTGAAAAGCTTTTATAATTTCTTCTCATCTATAAATTTTTGTGGTAGACAACTTCACATTCCTTTCTATACTTCTCCAACAACCTTCAATTTCAATGATTGCACCTTCAACAATATAAGTTCATATTGTTGGTTGATACATCCTTCAAATATATATCTTTGCTCCATTCTCAATTGTTACAATCTCCGAGATGGATTCATTCTATTGTTGCAATTGCGGAGAAGCTCCTGTATCAATTTTGTTTATATTTTCGCCTTGAATATCTGCGAAACCTCAATTGGAGGCTTTACTAATAGGACTCCGACTTTTGATCATAAGATCCGTGCTATAGTGCTAATTTCATGACTTGCTCAATCATGTTCACAGCTCCTTTATTATTGGTATGTCTATATTTATTACACCTTTGTCCGTACTTTCTTCTTTCCCATTTTGGGTTGCAACAACATGATGTTACAAACAAGATACACAGACCTGTTCTGAACGGCCTTGTGCTGTATGTTGATTATCTTGGAGACCTTCTGATTATTGTTGTTCAAACCTCATTCTGAATTGCCTCATTCATATTGATGAAACGCAAGCTAATTCTCAAAAGTTCTCCAACTAGTAAACTTTTTATCGCAATTCTTGCAACCCGTTTGATCGGAATTACGGGCGCACAATTGCGTTTTCTGCCGCATATATTTTGGCACTATATTGAGCTAGTACATACTGCAAATTTGAATCAAGCCTTTTTGATTCAACAGTATGGCTCAGTCGTATCAAGACGCCAGTTCTATATCGGTATCATCTTGGCTATATACAACAATCAAACAGGTAGGTCGGAAGATCGAAGGAAACATCAAGAGACTGTATCTTTGTCCATAATGATGGATATTGGATTCGAGAGAAGACAATGTCGTCTCTCCTGCCAGTGGTCAAGGTATAAAGAAAATCAGTGCTCTCCTTTATTGACCGAGTCAAACCCATTGTTGTTTTCTGGTGACCATCTGCCATAGTTCACATCTCTTTATAAAGTAGAGGACCCGCTCAACGGGCTCTTTGTCAATGTATATACAAAGAAATAACAATACAATCGAGAAACAAAGCATCAATTTCAGCATATAAGCTCGTTGACAATCCCTATTGTCCTCTCTTTTCTTTCCTCATATACAACTACCTCTCTCATCTACAATCCTCTAGCAGCCTCAAACACACTTCTCTAGCATTGCCTTTTGAGATAATTCCCCAAAAACATAAATCTTTTACTACATTCAATCCATTTAGTACAGCTGAGCTGCTAAATTAACAACATGTCGGAAATTTACTACAACGATTATTTTCTCGACGATCAATATCAATTCCTCGATGGAGTTGATCTCCACTCTCCTATCTACCCCGTCGAAGATCATCAAGCCGTTCAAGCTCCTCCTCAAGCCTTCCAGTTTGAAGATTACCTCGACCTTCCAGATGAAGAGATGCAAGGAAATCCCACTCAAGTTGAGTTACCCCTTCCTCACATTACTGACAATGCAGCAGTCAATCCTCAGTTCTTTAACCAAGGCTTCACTGGCACCATGCAACCAGTTCAACACGTCCCCGCTCCTTTTGAGTTTCCCCCTCATTATCACAACTCTGTCTTGAATGACTTTCCTGACGCAGCTTATCCTTTACACATCATTGATCAAGCTGGTCGATTACCCCGACACGTCACGGCGGCACTTCTGCAAGGAGTCAAACGACGCAGAGAATTTGACGATCAAATCCTTCAAGTCATAGCTAGCGGCATTGACACCAGTGGGCCCTTTGGGCTCGAGCAACAGCCAAACAAAAAGCGCGAGACATCCAAGGGTAAGGGCAAGGCTCTTGCCATCTCCATCGAACAAGATCCAGAAGATCTTGCCTTATCGGACTACGAATATGACCCAGAGAATTTCGCGCTCTCAGACAACGAAGATGAGCCCGAGTCAACACAAGCAGCAGGACCTGCACCAAAAGAACGTGAAACTCCCGTCAGACCCATCAAGGTACCTGGAAAGAAATGGATCAAACCCAACGCGACAACACAAGGTAAAAACAAGCGCAGCAAGAATATCCAGTCGATGAACCCATCCAGGTTCTACACTCCGCTCGCACAACCACCTAGAAGTTGGGGAACGCCCAACCGTGCCGGCGTGCATCCGTTCCAGTACACCAAGGATGGAGAGTTAAAGCCACATGTTCGCTACACGGTCAATCAGATACAAGAGTTCATCTTCAACCATCCGGGTCACACAGGTCAGGGACAAAGACACACCAAAAACTCTGGACTCACACTCTGGGTTCAAAGCGTCCCATCCGATTCCGCCGCACGCTACTCGCATCAAAACTCCGACAAATGCCGCTTTGAAGACTGCCCAGTCCGCAACGGCACCATTCATAAGGGACATTACCGAGTCGCCTTTGATGAACAGTCATCCGATCCAGTTATCACCGATCCTTTCCACAACGCCGGACATGTTCATCTCTACTGCCTCGAAAAATTCCTCGACTTCTCCTTCATCTGCGCCAATTTCAACGTTAGACCTGATTATCGTATCCTCCCCGAGGGCCGAAACAAGATGGCTATCACACGAGATCACCTCGAGATGAAGAAAGTCGTCGGGAAGTTCATCCGCCACGCAGAGAGAAACTTCGCAAGCCAAGGTACCACCGCCCCTCGCACAAGATATAGCTACGAGAATACCCTTAGCTATACTTTGACCGCCAAGGCCTTGGAGCTTGAACCCCGCAACCGACAAAAGTTCCGGGACAGTCGTCCAAATGCAAACTCCATCGACAAGCACATGAACAACCTTGATCTTTTTGTTGCTGGTCTCAACAACAGAAAGGACAAGCAAGTTTGGGAAATTGCATCGGATTCCGAAGCTCCACTCGTCAGACAACCCAGAAAGAAGGACAACAAGCGAAAGGCAGCTGAGGTTGACGAGAACGATGATGCTGATTTTGAAATCGATGAGACGATCTTAGATGCTGACAACGACACCATTCTTGTTGACACTGGAGGACGCTCACCACAGTTCAAGCCTAGCCCCAGGCCAGTCAAGAAATCTCGGATCGAGATTAAGAGAAATGCAAGAAAGGCTATCGCGATCTCCAGCGATAGCTCTAGCGACAACGACTCCGGCGATGACAGCGATGTCTCGGAATGGGCTCCAGCAGTCAAGCGAAGTCGTTCAAGGTAAGTCGTCCTCCCTCGCCCGACACACTCGAGAGGTAAGTGAGTATCTCATTTGTCTAGAAGAAGAAGAAGAAGAAGAGGTAAGACCCGATAGATTTCGGTAAGTATTATTTCTTTACATCGCGTCAAGATTGTCAGAGCTGGACTTTGACAATTGTATTTCCTTAATCTCCTAATGTAATTCATTTCTTTAATATATAATCTAATTCCTATAATATGCTTTGCAAGTGACATGAATCTGTAAAGTGAAAGAGTGACTAGTACTGATCAATCGATCTCCCTTTCCCGCAATGGACTTTGAAATGAAATTAGAGTTGCCCAGGTGAACTGAGTATCTACATAATCAATTTACTAAGACTTCAACATTGAGAATTGGCAACTCTACCAAGAAAACTGGTAAAGATGAACCCCACCTCCGTTGACTTTCTCTATAAAGACTAAGAAGTATTGCAGCTCAGGAGGGTATATGGTTTACCATTTCTCCAGCCCATCTACAGCTACCTACTATCTACGAATGAAGTTCAAAGACAAAAATCCTATGAATATAAAGACAACAATAAGCACCATCCAAATTTCTATCTCATCTCATCTCATTTTATCTTCAACTATCTGTCAATATCATTCGATTCAATCCTCCCAAACTTGCTACGAAAATCTGCGATGCGGAGAACCGGTTATACTAGGTAGCCACCTATCTACATACCTACATGCAATAAACCCAACAATTTCCATCTCATCTCCGTACCTCCACAACGCAGAATGTAGAAAGGAATGCAATGTATCGTCCGACCTATAGGGAAGTTGTAAAAACCTGGTGGCTTTGTGCTAAATATAGATGATGGGATGGGATAGGATGGGATGAAAGATTAAAACAAGCATGAGCAATAAAGATATTTATTCACTCTCTTTGAAGACGTGCTTCGCATTGCGCCTTTGACACAGAATTGAGTTGGATGACCTTGGAATAGGATATAGCGAGACATGAGTTATGCGGGAAGTAATCTAGTTGTAGGGTATATATCTCGGAGCCTTTGTTTTGAATTGTGAGTTCGGGTTGGACAGCAGCGGTCTGTGAAGATTTTGGGGCTTTGATAGTTGAAAGATGGAATTCCATATACATGAATGGTATGATCCTTTCGCGGTACATTAGATGCACCAAAAGAAGCGAGGGAAAGTGTAGTTGTTTGATCATAATTAGAGTAATAATCTCCTTGCCTATGATCTACACGTTCTACTCGCATGCACGCATCCCTTCCTATCCTATCCACGTTTCCCACTGTCCCAAATAAGCATTTCACATTTCCGAGTATTGAGACTGAGTGACGCTAGCATCTTCATCTTCAAGTCGCCAGGAAACGAAATAAAGAGAGCTTATTCAAAATGCCTGTATTCCAAACAAAGAATTTCTTGTAATTTTTATTCTCTAGTTCTTCATTGTTCCTGAAATAGGATCGATTGATCAGGAAAAAGGAATTCGAAAACGGGAAATGCGTACACATTTCGCATCAAATAGAAACTTGCAGATAGCGTTGTACTTCGGGTTCATTTCAGATTGAGAGTGTCTATTGGACGAGGATGCATGAACTCGATTAAACATTGTGAGGTCTTGCTATCCCGCGTAAGAGGAGAATGATAAGATGAAAAATCAAGATATGATGAGATGAAATGCCACCAAATTTTTGCGTAGCAAGTAGTATCCCTAAATCTACGAACGAGCCCTCGTCTCATAGTACACTCAGATGTCCCGCAGCAAACTATTGTTGCGCCGTGAACCGCCTCACCTTGCCTGGTCTTGATCAGGTTGAGGCAACTTGGATCTCAATGATAGAGATTATATCTCCCCGCACAGTGATTCTTATACAAAAAAGTAATTCACTAAGCTTTCAAGCCATTGACATGAATGTAACATCAAATAGGGACACATATCTCTATTTTAGAAGAGTATCATTAATTCACACCCGCCCGACATTCTAGCCACCACGGAGAGAATCGCATCTCCACATCTTTCTCGCCCGAAAACAATACTCATTAGGTATCAACTATAAAAACTTCGCATACATCCTATAATGACGATTCTACCATAAAATTATCAGGAGGCGAGCATGATGTCGACAGGCGTGGTGTTTGAATGTGGATAAATTCCAAGGGTAATACTGCGAATGAAGATAATTATCTGAGGAGATCGCAGTGAGAAATAGGGCTGATTTGAAGATGATATTATATGGGAATATGATAATAATAACACTAAGCGACAGTGAAACCGGAACGAATGAGACGTTGAATGGCAGCAAAACTGTTATGCAAAGCCCGCGTGGATAAACGATGAATTTTATACAATCGAATTCAAAATCTGATAGTCCTATTTCCATGAGTTGACAAGGACTCGTTACACTGCGCAAGACCTTAGTCGAATCGATTTGCATTTCCTACTTCTTTACCCAGTAAAGATTATTAAGTTGGGGGGGGTAATATAAAGATCCGGGGGCATTACAGTGTGAGAATTGAGAAGGAATGTTAGATCCGCGCTTGTTGGGACCAGCAGAGGATTAAACATTCACCAGAGAGGATGTTGTGAATAATATCTACATCTACATCAGTATCAGTATCAGTATCAATCCCGAAAGAGCCTCTGTAGGAAGATGGGGTATTAAAAAGTGAATATCAAGAACCCCAAGATGTCAAGTACCTAATACCCTCTTTTGGGAGCTCCTCCATCTCTTTACTTATTTAAAGACACCCTGAACCGGACATCTTACAACCAACAAGGCAGAAAGAGAAAACAAAGGGCACACATTAGATAAGCACAACGCAATTTCAATACGGAACTCGTTTTGACAAATTGTCACAATGGGGTCTTGAAGTGGTTGCCAAAATAAAACTAACACGGGAGATTGCGACGGGCATACAGTAGTAACAAGCATACTTTATTGCCTTGACAGTCGGGTCCTAAGAATCATGAATCAAATGATGGAGAATGACAATACATGGTCAGAGTTGAGTGGCAGGCATTTTCCAAAGGTTTCATGAGAAAATCGATTGTTCTCACACTCGAGATTTCCCGTTATACAGGCAAACTGGTACCATGATGCGATGCACCTATTTCATTCACAAAGTGAAAGAAAATGGCAAAGGAATGGAAGACACAAGGTTCCATGTAATGCGCACTCAAACCCGTCGACCAGAGGTATGACACAGACACAGGCCTTCTCACTGAATAAAGAGACATGAACGAAACAAGCGAGGTGTCTTTCGCATGAGGTTGAACTCGACAAGTAGGACAAACCAAGGGAAAACGGATTGGGATGGACAGACTGTACATACAGAAGTATAACATAAGAAAATGAGGACAACAAGTGTTTGACAGTGAATTTAGACTCCGTCTCCATGATTACTTACGTTAATCCAGAAACATGGGATACCCTTCTTAGTGACCTCCGGCACTGCATAGCATAAACTTCTGCGATGATGGTAGATTCGCAGCGAAATAATGCAAGGAACGCATCTCTGTTGTAGCGGAGATCTGGTGGCGATACTGCTATAAATAAACTGATATAGAACCTTAAGTTGCTTCTCTGATCACGCAAAAAATCTACCCGACATCCATCAGGAAAAGGGACAAAGGTGGAACACGAGCAAAAAAACAAAAGTCAGCACCTCCCGTCAGCAGAAACAAGGCAAATGGCATGCACTTGTAACAATGAGGCTCGGTGACTCTCATTCCAGCATGTAAATTTCTGACCAGGGACGACTCGACGACCCAAAAATGAGTTATGACTAGGTAGCAAAACAAATATTGACATACAACAGTGGGGATTCGCTGGTGGTCACCCACCCAACTACTAATCCACCGATCTGAAGCTTGTGTATGGCAGAGCGGACGGGATGCCCAATTCTCTTCAGTCTATGGTCGTATGTGGTAGAGCGTGTGTTGTGAGAAAATATGTACCCTTTGTACGACGCGCAAATCTAACCATGATGCCCAGACGGCCGTTTGTCGTTGGACTGAATGTTGATGATGATATATGTAGAGGCATAATTAACAGGACTCGCAGATTCATGAATATGTTTTGAGATTAAAATAGCAGAACTCTACCGTAAGTACCATGTACCTAGGTTATATATATATCTTGCCCTCGGATTGCTGTATTATTCTCGGGCGCAGTATGAATTAATCGAGTACACACGGGAACTTTGTCAATCAATTGACGTATGTCGTCTTGTATCGTGTTGTAAGACCATGGATAGTGATAGTAAATGCATTATTATCTGTCGATCGTTTTGTTATAATGTAGTGATTTGCATTCGGGGACATGATCGTGGCGTTGAATACAAGTTGTTGTCGTCATACACTGCGAAAAGTAAGTAAAACCAATGTACGGGATGGTAAGACTTGAATTTTATCCAGACTACGATAAGATGAACGTTGAAAAGTATGTACGATGAGAATATCCCAGAAATAGAAAAAATTCCACGTTGATAACTCGTAGATGATGACGAACTTGCACAGGTGCATAAACCATTTCCATGGATTTCTATTCTCAAAGCATATATGAAAAGTTCACCGTCATGCCCCTTTTCACGAGTGTATACAATCCACCGGCGAATCTTCGATATCTTGGCATTGGTCGATAAGCTGGAAACTACTAGGTAGTTCGCTGGTGTCGGTAAAGACGCCAGTGTATCAAATCAGTCGATCCAGTAAAAGCCATATCGGCTTTTCGACAGCGATAGTAGATGCCCTCATTTCTGTTGTAGAAATAATGGAGTTGACAAAAGCCGAAAGAGATCTTTAATGAATGAATACGGCAACATTATCTTGGTTGAAATTAGAACCCTAGGTAATTCGACCACGATGAAGCTCGTATTGTAAATTTTGCAATTTACAAAGCAAATCTAAACGATTTCGTTCCGAGGAAGGTTAATCAAATCACATCGCATCATTTGCGGGTTCATTCCATGGACCATGATGGAGATACGAAAATAGACATCTTTGAAGAGAGGTACGGTGATTAAATCTCCTTCAAGATACTCCGTACAATTATCATTGAAATTATGATCAACCAATTTTGGAGCCTCTGATCCCGATGAGGACTGAGAAATGAATATATTTGGAAATTGAGTCGACAATTTTCTACCAGGTTCAAGAAGATGCTTAAATGGAAAGCAGACGACTGGGAGAGGGAGACTGGGACTGGGAGTGGGAGAGGGAGACTGGGAGTCTGGGACGAAGCACGGTCTGATCATTTTGGATTAAAGAATGGGATTTGAATCATGAGTGACTGGGACTGTGAGTGGAAATGGGAATATATGGAGCATCTACTTCATCGAGCCTATCAAATTTGGGGATTGAATCGTAATGATTTGAAGATGGATGAAGAGAACTTATTTACTGTCCTGACTCCTGTGAATTTCTACTCGAGTAACGTGCGTGTGAAACAATCATCTAAAGTAAACTGGAGCTACACAGCATCCGCCATCCATATTGATATTTTGTACATGATGATTTGATTGATGACATGATAGAACGGCAACAGCAACGGCAACCTTGGAACAGCAAAAGCAAACCCATCAGCCTCAGCCACAGCCACATCATCAGGAATACCCATGGATCCATCCATCCATCCAATCCATATCCATGGATGAGATGATCTGGAAATAGAAGCTTTGAACCGTTAAATGTGACTTTGGATAATGATAAGTCTTAGGATGAGATGGTGAGATGGTGAGGTAGAAGGATTTCAAGAAGATTAAACAATTGATCCAAAACCTGGAGTCAATCGAGATACAGAAGGGACCTACGCCTTAAAGTTACATTTGCAGGAGCTTTTGGGATGGATAATCATTCCTAGAGCTCCTGGTCAGACAAATGTCAGGCTTAGGTTGAAGTAAAATTTATAGGGGTTCTCACTTGTGTTCTCACTTGTTGAACTACAACCAATTCAACCGCTAATTGGTCTTGTTCCTGCATTAGATGAATTTAGATCGTCCCTGTAGAATGCGCTACTCCGGCACAAAGCCACCAAGCCTTCCAAACCATGCATTCCAAGGTTTTCTCTGGTCCGGCATTCCTTCGGTGCGCATGAAAATCAAGCGACGAAACGTCAAATCGCAAGGAACGGATGAACTAGGCCTACGGCTTCTCATAGGTTGAATGTTTGGATTTCCCCGAAACCAAACGCGAGAAATGGGAAAAACATCCATCACCCTCCTGTTAATTAGAGTGGATGTCAAATGGAGGCTAACTTTGCCTTTGGCTCAGCGGTGTATACATTGGTCACCAAATGGCTACACATATTAGCCCTAGCAAAAGTTACTTTGCACGACTACCGGTTTGAGAGTGATTCCCCTGTCAATCCAACTACGAATTGGGTATTCTTTGCTAGCCTAGTGGTGGGAAAGTGTGGAAAGTCTCTCCACATGGGACCGCTGAAAAGCAGCTCTTCCTTGTCAACCTCCTAAGTGGCCAAGCCCATCTCCCATCTTTGTTTAATCTCCCAAGCTTATATGGGGTTGGCTTGCCCCTCCTCTATTCACTTTTCTTCTTCATCCAAACAGTCAATCTTCCAGATCATACATATCTTCTTTTGACTTCGGTCGTCCATTCTTTACAGAACATACTCTACAGATCACATTCAGTAAACCCTCTATCACCGCTCTTCAGCACCTTTAACCCCCCAAAAACTCAAATAATATTCAAAATGCGTTTCTCCGTCGTCGCCGTTTCCATGTTCGCTGGTGCCGCCATGGCTGCCACCTCCACTGACTACGTGAGTTTGAACAAGATTGTATTGAAGAAATTTGAGGGCACCTGACTAATATTTCACAGGTCACTGAGGAAGTCACCATCACCTCTTGCGCCGCAACTGTTACCGACTGCCCAGCTCGCAGCACCCAGGTTTCCACCACCATCTACTCAAGAACCTCCACTGAAGCTGCTCCTTCATCTGTTACCCCAGCCGGTCAGCCATCCAACAGTGGACCAGTTGCCTCCGGCCCAGCTTCAAGCGCACCAGTAGCTTCCGCTCCAGCTTCAAGTGCACCAGCTGTTTCTTCCCCAGCACCAAGTGCTCCGGCCTCAAGCGCTCCAGCTACCAGCGTTTTGGTTCCAGTTTCATCTGCCCCAGCACCATCAGCCTCTGCTGATGTATGCGCTGCAACCTGCACCACTGAGTACAACACCTGCCGAAGTGCTCCAAATGCAAACCGAGCCCTTTGCGCTTCCAGCTATGCATCATGCCTTGGATATTCTCCATATGATAGCAATGGATCATTGGTCACTCCAACTGCCTGCTCAGGAGCACCAGCAACATCTGCCCCAGCCTCCAGCGCACCAGCTTCCAGCGCACCAGCCTCTGATGTATGCGCTGCAACCTGCACCACTGAGTACAACACCTGCCGAAGTGCTCCAAATGCAAACCGAGCCGTTTGCGCTTCCAGCTATGCATCATGCCTTGGATATTCTCCATATGATAGCAACGGATCGTTGATCACTCCAACTGCCTGTTCCTCAGGAGCATCAGCAACATCTGCCCCAGCCTCCAGCGCACCAGCTTCCGGCGCACCAGCCAGCTTCACCCCAACCTACGCCACCCCAGCTGCCTCTTCCGCTGGCTCTTCCCTCGGTGTTGTTGCTTCCTCCCCAGCTCCATCCGTCTCTGTCGTTGCCATCACCACCTGTATCCCAACCGTCATCTACTCCACCATCTCCCTCTCTGGACTTGAGACCAGTGCTCCAGGTGTCCCAGCTGCCTCCGCCAAGCCATCTTCCACTGGATACATCTCAGTCCCAGCCAACGGTACCACCCCAGCTGCTACCCAAACCCCACTTACCTTCACCGGTGCTGCCGCCAACCTTCAAGTTGGAGGAGCTGCCATCGCCGCCGTCTTCGGACTCGCTGCTTTCCTTTTGTAAGCATCTGAGCGCTCATCTATCGACAATTTTCACGCATTTGCATCACAATGGAATTTCCGGGCGCCGGTACAAGTTATTTTTGGCTTGGGTCTACGAAAAAGGGGATAGATACCTTAGGGGGGTGTTGATGTTTACTTTGTTTATTCTATTAGAGTCTGGTCTGGGCAACGACAGTTTGGATCAGAAGTTTTTTCTTCCTATGCGCATTTTTTTCCTCACAATCAACATTTATTTCTTAATTCTGGATAGTTACATGATGGATTGGTATGGACCGTGGGATGGAAACATTTCAAGGAAATATCCCGAATTGGAATTGCTCGAGAGGTAATGGGTAGAGAGTTGGGCTGAGCCATCCCTCCTGCTTGTCTTGAAGTAATTGAGTAAATTAATTCAGAATCAAGATTATTTGTTTGATATACTGTATCTATTTTGCATTTCAATATTGCCTTCAATTTCATCTTCCATCTCGCGTGAAATGAATTGAGTGAAGAAGATCAGATTAAATCGTGATTCCCTAGGTAGTACATGATAACATTGAATGAATGAAACCTTGAGAGACATTCCCGTTTCGGGTGAATAACTATGATGAATGATGAAACAAAATGAACCACTTAAAAATACGAGAAATTCATTAAAAAAAAGTTTCCCCGGATCGCCAAGGATGAGTGTTTCACTTGTGAGAGTGAATTTTTTGTTTTCACGCATAAGGAAATTATGTTGATCTCGCCCCTGAAAACGTGAGGGGCTGTGTACGGAGTACTCGATTTGGATTGGATTGGATTGGATTGGATTGGATTGGATTGGATTGGATGGGATGGGATGAGATGGGATGAGATGGGATGGGATGAGATGGGATGAGAGGACGGGATCATGGAGATGGATGGGATCAGGGAATCCTTGTATTATCATTGGATGAAAACTCGAATCGGATTATGGAATCCAATTACATTATCCGCTTTCAGTCTGAATAAGCCGGATTCAATTGTACCCGTGGACCCTTGAGATATGAGAGTTTCTTCAATATAGAAACGATGAAGATATATAGAGAGATGCATATATATAAATACTCCGAATAATCCAATGCGGATATGGATATACCTCGTATGTTAAAGTAAAGGTAATTGGCGGGAAAGGAGGTTCATTCATTGATCGCTTTTGAGTTCGGTGAGTCCGGTAATTTCGGGTGCGGGATTTTGTTTGGTGTCCGCTGCAACCGGTCGTTGGGAGACATTTATTGTGGGTGGGTTAAGAAGATAATGCATAGGTACTTCATAGGTAGTAGGTATTAGGTAAGGTTCTTCAAGGTCGGTCCACCAGTGGTCCCTAGATTTGGTCGGTAGTAGAAAATGCTGTGCGAACGGTGTATATATATACAGTATTACTATATGAGCATGAGATGGGTATGATGTATGTATGGACTAGGTAGGCAGGCACGGCAGGTAGGTAGGTATTCGGTAGCTATAAGTCGTATGCGTATTCTTGATAGATTTAGGTAAGGCTGGCTACACAACATTCAAGGGATGAATCTAATTGGCTCTTTCGTATCAGTCGTATTAGTTAATCGTATGAAAAAAACGTTGATGAAAAATAACGATACAGATACATCATACAGGTAGGTAACCTTACACAGAATTCTTAAGGGTCCATTCACATGATTTCACATGCAATTTCCTTTCCTTCCTTCCTATGCATCCCTTCACTTGACATAATCTTCAATCTTCAATCTTCAATCTTCAATCTTCAATCTTCAATCTTCAATCTTTTCATATCTTCTCCACTCGAGATATGGATGAAAATGCTATCGTCTCTGATTATTCGTCTTCTCTAAATAGGTAGGTAGGAAGAAGAGGTAGGTTTGGTGGTTCATTCAATCAACCAATGAAGTATGAAAGTCTTGAAACTTTCACAATTGACAAACTCCGCGAGTCCGTCTATCCCCACTGCCACTCCTCGATTACGTCAACTACAAGTGGAATTGACCTTGCTGGCACGCACTGGTAGCATGAACAACGAGCTATCAAAGCTATGGACTGACTTCTTGATGCTCGTTGTTTACGGCGCAACCAATCTCCCACAGAGAATTCGAGCTCTAGACTGTAAGCAAATTTCACATTCTCACGAATCATAATATCAAACATCTCTCTCAAACAGGAAATATCCTAGTAAATGGTTAAACAATTGTTGGAGGCTCCATAAGGCGGCTTATCGTATCTACCGTATCGCATCCGGAAACAGCGGAAAACGTCTTCGGCTTTCTCTTCCTTCTCTTTTCTGCCACATCTCAAATTTATATTGCAAATCATAACAATCATGGATTAGAAATTATTGATGTAAACAGGTCATAAAGCAGGAAATAATCGGGAACAAAGACGGAACCGGACAATGGCTTCAAAACCCTCCCCTCAGAATGGCCACGAGCCAGTGCATGCTCCAACGTCAACTACCATTGCGGCAGATCAATACGAATTCAGCGATGATTTTTCGGACGAAGCAGAAACCATGGCAGTTCCTCATATATCAGACGAGGATGCACAATCTATCATTGGAGTTTCACTCAGTCATGCAGCTTCACGTTTGAGAACTTCGAGAACACCTGCTGCAGAGAAGGCTGCTGCCATGGATAATTTAGAAGGTGGTTATTTTGACAGCGATCCTGAGACTCCGCTAGCATTAGAGCCAACTGCGAATGGGCCATTCGATGAAGAGTTACCAACAAATACCAAGGGAGAGGGATTGACATTGGAGACATCACCATCACCGAACCTTTCACAAAAACCACTTCCTCCTCTACCTCTGCCATCTCCTCCTTCGCCGTGGCGGGCAGGACCGAAGCCAATTGTCGTTACAGAACCACCAAATGATAGTCGCACGTCAGCAATGGCTAGTGTATTCAATAACGGGAATGGGAGGAAACGTCAAAGTTCATTATCTAGTAGTGCTGATGCGCTTAAAAAACTGCTGCCGAAGGGGCTACCTTCCATGGCTCAAGTAGGAAACTTATTTAGTACATCAACGAGTTCGACTCACAAGTCTCGGTCATCTATTAGTTCGCCAAGAAGCGCCACGTTCTCCCCCTTTTCTACCTCGCCTAGTCATTTAAAAGGTGAGGGGCAATCATCTATGAATAACAATCAGGTAAAGGGGCGCCTCACAACTCAATACCATCCATCACAACGTCATAGTAACTCACAACTTCAAAATGCAAGTACAGCGAGCAATAACAACACAACAGAACGGCCATTAGTTCTTCGCAGAGCAACATCTGATGATTCATTACTATATCACAGCTTATCTCGAAGTTCCTCACTGGGTGATGATACACGATTCGAAAATCACCGCGAACAAGTTAATTCTCGAGTCAAAGCTATCAGAGACTCTTTTCAAGATCGATCGACTTTTCGGATGCCACAACTTCCCAGTATGCCAAGTATGCCCCGCGTACCCAGTTTTGGCTTTAGCATGAACTTTTTGAATTCCAGCCCAGCGTCGTACAGATCAAGGTCAATTACTGATGCACATTCAGACGTATTACCAGCAGTTATAAAAAAGAAACCACTCGAATCGAGTCCCTCCTTTTCGAAATCCGATTCGTTTTTTGGCGGTGAGAATACTCGGTCGTCGACGAAACCTACAAGTGCTTTAGACAAGGCTATGGAACATTTGACGGGCGATGTCGTAATTATGGGTGGGTATCGAGGATCGATACTCCGATCTGCCAAAGCACCAAATCATCAACTTTGGGTACCTGTCAAGGTAGGACTCAACCTCCGTAAAGTGGACCTGGAAGTTGGTCTGGATCCAGAGGACGAGGAAAGAATGGAAGAAAATATAATCCCATCTGGGATGCTTAAAAATATTGGACCAGTGGATATCTCCAGGCGGTTATTCAAACGACTTCGCAATTGCGAAAATGCACAAAATGGGAAACTCAGAGTATGGGATTATGGTTATGATTGGAGGTTGAGTCCGCATCTTTTGAGTAGAAAGCTGAAAGCCTTCTTGGAGACATTACCTTCCAATCAGCCAGGTCCTAATGGAGAAAAGCCTACTGGCGCTCTGGTAATTGCTCATTCACTGGGAGGTTTGATTACGAGACATGTTGTGAATCAAAAGCCTGAGTTGTTTAGTGGAGTTATATATGCTGGTGTTCCACAATCATGTATAAACATTCTTGGTCCCTTTAGAAATGGAGATGCTGTCCTATTGAGTTCAAGAGTGTTAACCGCTCAAGTCAATTTTACACTACGGACTAGTTTTGTACTCCTGCCTGAAAATGGGGAGTGTTTCTTTGATCTCCATACAAGAGAAAGATATCCCGTCGACTTTTTCAATTTGGATGATTGGATCAAATATCGTTGGTCACCTGTTACAGATCCACCACTACCACCAATCTCTCAATCTGGTAGTGGACTTGGCAGTATTCTCAATCTTCAACTACCAAACAGTCTATCAAGTCTAACGATAACTGGAAAGAAAACTGGCTCAGGTTCGAACTCTGGCTCGGGCTCCGGTACAAATACTCCTCAACCCTCTTCACCATACCTCGGATCTAATTCTCGCAACGAAAATGATGATCGACATCACTCAACCGACCAATCCAAAACTAGTCGAGCAGCAGAAGCTCTCCGTGGAGTAGATGGTACGGATCGTACCCTTGCACCTCAAATGGATAACTCCCTTGGTAAACCTTATAACCCTGCTCCCTCGGTGTCGACTCTTGTCACTCTTCCCCGCGACAAAGCAATTGCATATCTACGACGCACGCTAGCCGAAACACTCCAATTTAAAAAAGAACTTCATCACAGACCCGAAATCTCGGAAGCAAATCGTTACCCTCCATTGGCAGTCATTTATGGAAAGTCAATACCCACGGTTTATGGAGCGAAGGTTGCAGGCAAAGAAGGAATTCCATGCGCGGATGTTTATGACAATCTGGCTTTTGCAAGTGGAGATGGTGTTTGTCTGGCGAAAGAGGCAATGCTACCAGAAGGATATCAATTAGTTAGGGGAGGGAAAGTGAGGAGTGATAGAGGGCACGTCACTTTGTTGGGGGATTTAAATGCGGTGGGGAGAGCAATGGAGGTGATCAGAAAGGGGAGAGGAAAGGGTATTGGATTAGGGGTTTCGCAGGACTGACGAGTTGGGCATTGGTACCAGTTGGGTTGCATTTTTAGCGAGGTTGTATGGGAAATGAAAAAGGAGGGTGTCTATGGGAAGACGGAGTTGGCATATATGTCTCATTTTCGATTTCACGTTTACATTGCATAAGTATAGGCATAGGAGCGGGCGGCATGGTTATTGTATACCTATTGTTTATTTCAGTTTCAACTGTCAGTTGGTGTTATATTTTCTATCGTTTTGTTTGATGGATGGGTGTATAGCGTGGAGGAGGGCGTTTGGGTGTTGGATCTTTGCCGAAAAGAACGGGAAAGTTGGATTAGGATATTTGATTTCATTCTGAGGGAAAAAAACAAGAAGCGGTGAAGTGGAGAATTAAAAAAAAAAATGATAGATGTGTCGGCAACGATTCATATGAAGTTATACGATATGATATGAGTGATGAATAGAGCAGATACATACATGGAATGTTTATCATGTTGAAAATACGTGCTAGTCGCATTAGCTTTTCCCAAGTATATATATTTTGCTATAAGATACATACCTACATGTTTTGCAAGATGCAATGATTGTATCGCATTGTTCACTTGTTATATAAGTAGTTATGATTTTACGTAGGTCCTTCGATGTATCACTTACCACCTTCTACGAGAAGTCGATTTCGAAAGCTGGAGCAATTCTTAAGCGATGTAAAATCAAGTGATATATATGATCGACTGTCGGTTCTATATGATTGAGTTGAACGGTAACTACCTAGGTTAGTATCTATTGGTGAAAAGAAGGAGCGTAGTGCTGTCACAGTGTCAGTTACTCGGCCAGAGTGAAAGAGGTAGAAGTCGTCTTCGCGCAAGCATTCTTTTTTTGTTATATGTGGAAAGGTGCACATGCATATATGTATATGCAAACGCACTTGGAGCTCTAGTATCAGATGCGTTTCCGGTCGATAGGATGGCTTTTGTGGATATAAATGGGAATGGGAATGGGAATTAGATATGTGCTGGGAAGCGGAAGCACGACGCATGGTGTCCGATTTTCTTTGCTTGTGCATGCGTGCGTGCATCTTCTCGTTTGTTGAGAGTTATTGTGGTTTTTGATATTTGGATGTTGGGATGTTGGGATGGAGAGAGTCGCAAGATCGATAAGTCCTGGGGAATGAGAATCATTCATTGCGAGTGAGTCTGGGTGTTAGGGTTGTGAAATGATCGTCGGTTTGTAGTTTGTATTGTACTGGCGGATTGTATTGGCTCATTACCTTTTCTGAGATCATTTGTTTAATCCAAAATGATGTGATACTATCAAAGAATGATTTCTTTTTGAATTGTATAATTCGTTTCATTTGAAGATCACAATTCAAGCTAGAGGTTTCAGATCGTATGGTGATTTATGATTTGATGTCGAGTGATTGCTTCTGTTAGGTTAGATTGGATGAAGGTATATTGCTGGTTGTGAGATGGTCGTTGTGTTGAATTTACATCAGTAATTGGTGGTGGTGGTGGTGGTGTATGCAGGATTACGGAGGGAAAGGGGGATTTAGGATAGCAGATGCATGGAGTTGATGGGGTGGTGTTGCTTTTCTTTTCTTTCTTCGTGGCAAACGGGTTTTGTGCGAGGTGAGGCGAGGATTGTTTTGTTTTGGGGGGAGGGGTTGGAGTGGAAAGAAGGGGAAAGAAAGGAGGGGAAGGTATGCTGATGGTGTGTTGAGTTGAGTTGAGTTTGTTTTTTATATAAGTTCGTATCCTCCCTCTTCTCTGGCTTATCTCGAATGGAGGTCAAGTAATTACGAACGTGATCCGAATCTTTGATTGCTATCAATATCGTATTGTTAGTTGTGCGGAAATCATCCTTATTTATGTTTTGGGAAGATCAAGAGATCAAGAAGGTAGTAGATTTCTCTTCTTAATACTAAACAGAAAACAAACGCAAAACGAAAGTCTCGCTAGATTCCTCATGCATACTCGTCCTCTTCAATGGCACCGCACACTCAGCACAACATTGCTTCATAAGCTCCCTCTACCCAACTTCTTCATCCGCAAAATCAACATGCCCCAGCGACTCTACACAATCCCAACACCCAAAAACAGATGGTCCATATATCCCTCTCTCCACGACAGCGTAGCCCGTCTCTTAGCAGAACACAATCTCCATTTCGCATTCCACCCCATCGATGACCCGATCAGCTGTACCAAAGAATACGACACCAACATTATGGGGAAATTCAAATGTCATAACCGTGCATGTCCCTCTCATGGATGGTCGAGTAAGAAAATTGCAATCACGATACGTATGTATGCTGGGGAGAAATATAACGGGAGAGTGTATTATCAGCGATGCAAGAGCTGTAATGCGCTCAGTCAACCTATTTTGGATGATTCGTATGCGGAGAGAGTCGCGTATCGCATTCAGAAGTGGAGTGGGGTTGAGATGGATAGGCCGGTGTATTATGGGACTGGAGAGAGTAATGGTCCGCATAATGCGGATTTGTGTGAGGGTTGTAAGGAGGGTCATTGTCGTGCGTTTGATGTTGATTGATGAGGTGGTAGGCTCTTTACATTGTATTGAATTGTTGATTTATTTAATGGTAGCTGATTGCGCGGTAATAGGATGGTGGAATAGAAATAGTTGAGAGGGATGGAGATAGTTTGTTGGTCGTCTTGATGATATGGATGTTCACCAGCTTTGAGGGTACATGAGGCTTTTTTCGCTTGCTATGGTAGTGATGGATTCTTTCCAGGTGTATAATAGTGTACGGGAATCATCAAGGTTTGGAGATGAATGCAGAGCATGTTTGGAGTTTCCTTTTCCATCACTTTCAAGCTGATGGGTCAGGCAACTTTTCTGGATACGGCAGTTTGTATTTTTCAATTCATGTTTCTCTGGAAAAATCACTTGGCTCTGTGAAGCGTACTAGAGATATTATAATGATTCATGCTGTTTCAAATACAGGGTCCTCTATCTTCCCTCCATTCGCCTTGGATTATAGTCACTAGTCTCGCATGCACGTGAAGTCTCTGTTCTTTCCGTACTGCATAACTGTCTACGGAGAGCACAGGAAATGCAGAGATGTATGCTCAGGGTAATATACAGGAGGCATATATGTATCTATCTTTCAGAAGTGCCATACGAAGAAAATCATCCATAAACTAGCCAAGTGAAAATGCGCATAGAATTGACTCTAGCAGAAGTACAAGAACCGCTGCATTTTTGTTTCGGAAAAAGAAAGAAGCGACCTAGAAGAACAGAACTACCTGCATCCAGACTGACACTATCAGACTCGGAATCACATCCCATCAAAATCGACAATCAGGTAAGATCCAAATCGTATCAATCGAACAGTTAACGCTGCGCCCGTTCAACAACCTTCGCATCCGTTCCCGCTATGATGCATCCCCTAAATTACACACGAAGTCATCCAACACGATTTACATCGGTAAAAGTAAAATTACACCTTCAACCACATACCATCTAAGCGCAATCATAGCAACCTAACATTCCTAAAAATCCATATCCAAAAGTCCCCTCGACCCGCATCCCCATCACAGTCACATTACCCATCTCATCCCCATTCCCAAAGAAATAATTCATGCTCAAAATCCCTGCACGCGAAAAGGAGAATCGACTCATAACAACCAACACCGTTTCTCGGCTGCGGCTATTCGCCACTATGTTGGGACTGTTGGTGACAATCTGCATGCGGCGGGGGCTAATTTGGGGGCCGTAAGGTTATGATATATCTTTAACTAACAAAATCACAGTTTTCACCCCTCACAAATTAATGCAGAGAATGGAACCAACAGTTGGTTCCATCCATCCATTTATCCCCGTCCGAAAACCCACCGGTAGGTAAAAAAACCCTCCGGGAACCAAATACATAAGCAACATACTATACTGGGTCTTCGTATCCGCACCCACAGGGCCGGGTATCTTTGCAAGCCTAGAGCGAGGGAAGTGAGGTACGGAGATACATCTCATCGAGTGATGGTATGGTATGGTGAGATAGTAAGGCTGCATGTCTGTCTACTCATCCGGGGCATACTAATTCCCTACCCTATCCTACCCATCCTTACCAGTAAGCGCTTTCCATCCGGAGTCCGTAAGCAGAGCGTGGGTGAGTGGTGTGATCGGAATCCCGAGACTATGGTTAGGTACCTACCTATCTATAAATTTCATCTCTATCAGCAGCCATGGCTAAAGAGCGGAGAGTTACATTGCAACGTCTTTCCCTTCCCATCCCAAGCTAGCTAACTAACTAGATAAATAATAACTCGGAGTCGTTTTTTTACTCGATAAATAACTGTCTACCTAGGTACGAGGGTACCTACCTACAACAATTAGTGATTGTTGGAAACAAACAGACAAACAAAAAAGCGAAATAATTAGCCGCTCGTATCCATAGTAAAGTATACAATGTAACTTTATTACCGCGAAACTACACCATCACTCCGCACCGCATCGGACAAATCGCCGCATCTGATGTTGTACGAGTGAGTGACCTACGAGCAAGACGAGTTTCTTTTCTCTTCTGAAAAGGAAAGCCTTACAAATAGATGGATGGATACGAGTACATACATACCTAGCACTTTTTGATTCTAAGTCCCTAGGCAATCAATTTACTCACCCACTCTAAGGTTATCCCCCAACATGTGATTTCTGACTCCGACTCTGATGTTCTCTCTTGATTTTTTCTCTTGATTCTTGATTCATACCATCCATGTCATATACCAGATATGGTATAGTGAAGCACCATTATGATTGCCTCCAAACCGGCTCTGATCTACCTTTCGCTGCGAGCAAGTATCTTGTGAAACTCTATTGAAGATTCTAAATCTCACCTCACTCTACCTCACCTCATCCTTTTTACTCCAAAAGCAACCCGTACTACACTATCCTATCCCTCCTGCACAAACAAAAATCCATCCATCCAATGACCTCATAAAGCCAACCCATCCGCCCCCAATCCCCAATCCCAAACACCAAACACATTACACCCATCATGCACCCATTCCCTCCCTGCACACAAAACTCGTTTCAAAGTGTCAGACCATTACCAGGGTCTGCACCAAAGTATTGGGTACTCGTTCGTAAGACTTCCTTATTCATATCTACACCTAGTCCCTACGTAACCCTCGTGGCATTAAAGAAAATGAAATGTCCTCTTTATAAAATGCAATTAATATGTAAAAATGTTTCATGTTCAATAGCCTCTGCACTAAATATATGACTTCAAGTAATCATCTATCTTTATAACTTTGTAATTCTTTACAGCCACTATAAATACGCTAGTTGATACAAAACTGGTAAGGTTTCTGCTATCCCCATAATCTGTCTCTCCACCCTCCACACTTCTCTGCTACATCACAGCATAGCCGAGCCCAAGCTGTCAGACTCAAAGATAACCTTATGCCATGTCATGTATGTAAAGTATAACGTCAGAGTTATGCTTGGGCTAATATATTATGCTTAAGCCTTAGGCCTATCCATAGCATGTTACGTAGAAAATGCGCCAATCCATTCCTCAATCCCAGGAGAATTCCTTCCCCAAACGCCCTTAATATATCTCTAACTGGATTCCATTTGATCTCTGGCTTCATGCACCATGCACGATAAGCAATGTGCACGTGAATGTCGGATGAAATCCTAAAATTATTCAACGTACTTTTCATCTCACATGATGTCTCCTCACTCTTCTTCATCCACTATATCCTCCACCGTCACCGCCTTGGCTTTCCCTTTCTCTCGTCTCCTCATTTCGCCATCTTCATCTCCCCTTGGCTCACTATGCTCGGCTGAACTACTAGTTGATTCACCAGTACCTGTCATGGTATCAAGAGAAACATGAGGATTTATCTCCTCACTACGATCATGTGGAGGCGAAGTTGACACTGAATGAGCGCCATCAAGATTGTGATTACCAGCCAAGCTTGATCCTGTAAATAGTTGTGAATTTCCCCAATTAGGTAAACTAGGAGGGTCAACAAATGGATTTGTATTTGTAGAAGCTGGTTCTGTAGATGTGGGAATTGTTGATGCCGATTGGTCAGCCGAGATAGAAGGCGGAGTTTCAATGGCGTTTGTTTCAGAAGAGCCAACCGAGCCGGCTTGCGAATTGACTTGTCCAGTGTTGATTGGCGTGGCGCTATTATTAGAAACATCACTTCTCTCAATTGTAGGGCTGACTACATTTTGCGTAGATGTAGAGGCTATAATAGGGTCATTAGATGTCAATGCTGCTGCAGGTCCTGGTGTTGCTGCTTGGCCCGGTAATGACGCGTTATGTAGTCTTTCTAATGGGAGAAGTGACCAGCCCTCTGGTATGACTACTCCAGGTGGAAGGTCAGCACTGCCGGATGGTATTGCTGAGGTATTGGACCGTGCGCTATGTCTGTGCACTTGTGGTTGAGTTGATGGTCTACTGAATGAGGGGACGATTTGCGGCGGATTTTGAAAAGTAGGCATCTGCGGCAAGGGAAAGTTTGCTGCCAAAGGATCCGCGGCGTTATTTTGTAAATTTCTCAATCTTGTCAACTCGTTTTGTAACAATTGGACAATTAATAACTGCTGCTGACTCAATTGCAAGTTTCGAATTTCCTGCGCGACTTGCTGCTCGAGTTCTTCTAAGTGTTGTGGTAATTGGTCAAGTGGAAACACGCCATTCTGTCCAGGATCCAAAAGCACTGGTGGGGCTTGAGGTTGAGCTCGACGAGGAATACCTAGTTCTAAGCCATAAACTCTAGGTCCTGCACCTGCGGCATTCGCTTGACCTCCTGGGGGGTTTTGAAAGGCAGCGAAATCATTCAGGTTTGCCTGACCAAAGCCGACTCTAATTGGTCCAAGATTAAGCATACGCATACCGCGGCCACGAGCAGGAGCTGCTACAGGTCCAGCACCAGCTCCAGCACCAGCGGGTCCATCTTGTTGGCCGGGAGCGGGTTGATTAGCTCTTGCATTTCGATTTGCATTGGCTTGTGCGTCTTGAGGTGTTTCTACCACAGGATTTCTACATGTTGGGCATACTTGTTGTCGTTCAAGCCAGCTCTTCAAGCATCCTAGATGGAGAATATGACCACAAGGTAACTTCTTTGGCCTTGTACGCTCGTTGACAGTGCCTGGCCTGGGTTGTGCGCCAGCAGGTACTGCTGGGTTTGTTACAGACCAAGGTCGCATCTCTTCTCGACATATAATACATGTGTCTTCCCTTTGAATATCCTCAACAGTCGCATCTTCATACCTTGTGTTCATATCATGAGTTGCTCTACGGTATCTCAAGAATGCAGTGAGTCGTTTGATGAATGATCTTGCCGTAACAAATAGATCTCGCATAATGTGGATAGGAAGGCCGTAGAATGTGAAAAGGATGAAAAAGAATGAAGAGTAAATGGATAACTTGAGGAAGTCTATTTCAATGTTAGTAAAAGGAAAAAGATCAAATACAAATATAAACTTGCCTGTTATCAAATCAAGGGTCAAAACCCATTGACCCTTTGCTTCCCACCCGGGAACCTCGATATCCATTTCTTCAACATCGTCCTCCGAAGGTAAGGGAGTTGTAGGCTCTTGATAATTTTCGCCAGCTTCCGCGCGCGCAATTTCCCTCTGCCTGATCATTTCTGCCCTCTCCTCTCTAACCTCTCTCTTCCTCTCAATTAATCTCTCCTCTGTCTGCTTTTTGACTACTCTCATCTCCATCACAGAAATGAGATATCTACAAGCGGTGGAAGAACTTGAGACGGTCAATACCGCAAATTCAAACAAGAACATAACCATCATATTCGGCCTTGCTTGTTGAATCACCGTGTTAATTGTATAACTCATCAACCACGCATCGTAAATGACCGAGACCGCCAAGGATATCGACAATCGAATGTGGAAGAGTTTTGGATTAGCAGGTGGTTGCTGCTCTAGAATCTCAACTCGACCATCTCCTATCCAGCCCCAAACTTTGCCGGTAAGAAGAGCGACAAACATGACGAGAAACCAAGCTCCAACCTCTTCCCTGAATATGGTCATGGCGAGACATGTTTCTGTGATGGCGAACCAAGCTTTCTCATATAACTGCTCGATTTCGATGGGACGCAGAGGGCCATAGCAAAGTCGTTGAAGTCCGTACATGAAACTAGAAAAGACGAATAGAATCTAAGAACCTGTCAGCAACCGGAAGTTTCGGCGGGGTGACATCGCAGATCGTAGAAGTGAGAGATATAGGTTCAAAGCATACCAGATTGATCAGGATCTATCGGGAGTTAGCCATGTTCATCGATTAAAGGGTTTGAAGCTCGAAAACTACATACCATAAGACACAAATTACTCTGCGCCAGATAAACACATGCTGAATAGAAGTTTGCGCGCTGATTAAACGCAGAAAGAACCACTGCAGCTGCCAGACCAGTGGATATACCGGCATACCAAGCGAGTCTTGAGCCCATTGTGCCTATGTTGAGCTTTCCACCTATGTCCACGTAAAGTTGGTAGACGGGCAGCTCTGTAGCTCTCCAGCTGTAGCTTCAAGCTATATGTATATGTGGCGTGCTCTACGCTAAACGCTCAAAAGACACGCGACAACCGGATGAGTTCAAAAATGACAGTATACTCTTTGCCGATATTCTCAGAAGTGAATCAAGTACCCATTCTCATACTCATCATTTTCTTGTGAATGAAATTGATTTGTCCTAATTGAAGTTCATATGATGATGCTGTGCTGTAGCATACTAGGTAGCTGGAGGTAGGTAGGTAGAACTGGCCACTTCTGCGGATAAGAGCTGTGGCGTTAACAAACTGTGAGAAAGTGTGGCTCGTGCTTTTCTTTATCTTAGCCGACTGTGGTGAAGAAGAGAAGACAAAACGATTAATAATTAAGTCATCTTGCATTCTCGTATTTGTATATATTTGTATATATTTGTATATATTTGCATATATTTGTATATATTTGTATATATTTGTATATATTTGTATACGAGATAGGTAGGTGGGTGCTTGGATATTTGTGTATTCATCTACATTTACATATTTCCAGCACAAAAGATGAGGGCAGCAACATTACCAGAATATGAAGATATACATCGCATCTACTGTACTCGGTCATTAGTTGCAAGGCCATCACATTTCACAACTCATTGCCCTCTTTCCATATCTTCCGACCATGTAGATTCAATACTACCTAGGGACGTACTCGGAATCATTACCAGCGTAGGATAATCATCGCTGTCGGCATTCCATCAGGCTGAGAATACATTGCATTGAGTGAAATCCAGTCAAAATGTAGACATTTAGAAGATCAAGATTTCATTGATAAACCTTGTATGCCCCCTCGAGGCCCGTCCCATATTTCATTCCCCACTGTATGAAGTACCTTCCGTCCCGACAACTACCAACCCAGCAGTATAATCTATACTCCTTTCGTCTCATCGTCAATCAATCCAATATCTATCTACAATACTTCGTACATCTACCAATTAGCCCACCTACCTTACCCTACCTCGAGCATACCTGGCAGAGCCAACTATTCTGCATCAAGATAAATTACCATTTTCCACAACTTTGATCCACTCAAACAGACCACACCACCACACCACACCACGCACCCATCCATCACACTTCATCACATCAAAGTATTCCGAGAGATCTTATGCCTTGACCTCGCTATCCCCAACCCAACCCAATACCACCTTACCACTATCACATTGTTACCAACCAATAAATTTGCTTTCCATCCCTTCCCAGCTCTCCTCTCTTAGCCCTTTTTAACCCCTCACAATGCATCCTCGGGCATCTCCTTTCAATCAATCGTTTCTCATGACCACCAAAACGCAGCCACCAAAACTCAATTCAACCATCTGCATGAGACTATGCATAAGCCCACACTTACGATATGCACGCCGCAAGATGAACCCGGATACCCGCTTGCCCTACACCTTCCTTACGTCTCCGGCCGGATCTCGCTTCACTCTTGGACTTGGACTGATGATGTATGTTTACCCATATGTTTACCCATATTTGCAAGGCAGAGCTAGCTTTACGTCAATCTATCCATCAATTCATCACATCAATGCCGATCATGATCTACATGGCGTGCAGTCCCAACAATCGGATCTCAGCGCGATAGGCATAATGCAAGGCGATCTACGCACACAGACAGCTACTTGTGCTTTTCATCAATTTTCAGAAAGGAAAAAAAACAAGCATACATGTCACATTCAATGCAGTATAAAATTTGAGCTGAGAGACCATTGCTCTTTATTCTTTCCTAGATTCCTTTCCTAGATTGACTAGCTATTACTTTACTTTCAATTCTTCCACATACAGTAAGTAGCGCAATAATGCCATGACACATCCCCTCCTCCAATGCAACCGCCTTCCCCGCTTCCGAAATATACCACAAAAAATGGGCCAGCCAAAGTAGTGATCTTACACATCCTCCCTTTCCTCATTTATCTCCTAATTCACATGAAAGAAAAACTCCCATAACAAAACTCTCTCTGATGCATATGCAAATAGATAATGCAAGTAGATCGAAATAGAAAGAAAAGAGCACACCGCGACTTTTGTCTTGTCCTCAAATCCATATCGCCCATACATGTATATGATATTGTATAAAATTTTCCAAATAAAAAAAGATAAAAGAAAATTAGAGTAGAAAAATGGTATCGTCCCGTCCCGTTAAAGTATATCTCCCTTAGATATATGTAAATGGTATCCAAAGCGCCGATATAAAACATATGCAAAATGCCCCAAATCATTTGAGCAAATCATAAAAAAAGTCCATCTCGTAACCTCATAAACAAAAGTGGAGTCTGGAAAGGTAAAGTAAGAAGAGGAATTACATCTCTCTCTTAACCTCCATCAACTTCTCCAAATCCATTCCCGTCAGATCATCTGCGATCCAAGGCCCCTTTTCCTCTTCAGTAGCATTGTGGAAAGCCTCCGCTCTTCTCATAGTCTGCACATCGAGATCGGTAACGTAAGCTTTTTCATCACCGAGCTTGATGCGTACCTCGTAATCGGTGTCGAGCATCATATCGTCTTTCCAGAGACGACGAGGTCCATCAAAGACAGTGAGAACACGCTTCTTCATCTTCATTTGAGATGTAGGACATCCCCATGATGAAGGATAGTCCTTGCGCTTCTTACGTCCTTTGGTATTTAGAGTGACGCCACCTTTAGAGTGAGTCATGCCTCTGGACTTTTGGACACCGTTGACTGGGTTACGATTCTGACGGCCTTTGCGGGATGTACGGACACGGAGGGAGTAGTCGTCGTCTTTTTCATCGTCAACTTCCTCATCATCATCTTCTTCGGCTGTTGAGTAAACGTTGGTGGTGACTGGAAGGGCGTTGTTGCGGAGAGTTTCATGAACATCGTGATCTTGTTCGACCTCTGCAAGGCGACGAGCGTTGATCGCCTCGGAAGGTTCCTCTTGTTGAACAATGCGGAGAACACAGTCATCGAGATGCTCATAGAAGTCTTGAGCATTGCTGAAAGTAGCCGAACAGGTAGAGCACTTTCCAGTGGCATCTGGTGCATATCCCGAGAGCTTCTTTCCACTGTTGATGCTTGCGGAAGTCTTCTTACGGCTATTTGGTGGGGTTTGTTCTACGGCATGTACTGAAGTGAGATGTCTCTTGAAGACATCAGCACGGTTGAAGGATTTTTCTGCCGCAGATCCGGAACCTGGGCAGAAACCACATACCATTGTCCCTTTGTAATGGGTCAAGGTGTGGCGGTTTTTATCGTATTTTCGAGCGAAGCCCTTGACGTGGTAGTCACATGTCTGTATGGGACATTTTTCCGGGCGCTCATTTTGATGGGTTAACATGTGAGCTTTAAGATCTTTGAAGATCTTTCCACATTCTGGCCAGGTGCAGCGGCCCTTTTCTCTTGATTCTTCACCACTAAAGTTGCCATCTTGGGAACCATAAGATTGGTGAGAAATGGTCAAAGATGGCCGTCTGATCATTGGTGCTGGATATGGATAATATTGAGAGCTCAAGTAAGGGCTTGCGCTGTCGGCCTTGGCAGGTCCAGGACTTCTTGAGGAGTGTTGGGATGGTGATGGTGATGTAGGATACATTGGTGCTTGGTAAGGAGACAATTCGGATTGTCCGACAGCTGATGTTGGGCGAGTAGCGGAGAAAGGAGCATGTAAAATGGATGGGTCTAGAAATTTATGTTAGAATGTAATCCTTTTTGAGTTTGCTTGGCGAAGAAAAGTGTATGAAGCCAGCGCGGGAATTGACAGAGAGAAAACACACAAGAAGATTGAAGTGGAGCAACAAAATTGCCACTAGACTGAGAAAAGAAAGGAGATTGTTGAAATGAAGAATATGATGTTGTCGGTTCCGAAGTGAATGCTTGCGCTATTGAAGTAGTAACGGGAGATAACCTTATCTCGTTACTACGACCGGCGCTAGTTGGAGACTTAAAGCTTGAAATTGGTCGACCAGATACAGGAGAAATTGAAAGTGCAGAGACATGAGGACATTTCAAACATTCTTCTCTAAATTCTTTTCGAAACGCACTGACGGGTGTGATTGGTGAAGCAATTGATCGCGAAGAATCCATTGGAGTATGAAAATCATGAATAGAAGAGGATGAAGAAGAAATGGAACGGTTCTGACGAGGTGTAGATCTAGAGATATTTTCACACTCACCAACAAAGCCTGGTTTGGCCGAATTGAAATCTACAGTAAAGTCTTCCATACCTGCAGAGAAGTTGTAGTCGGTTCCTTGACCAAAGTTATCGTAATTCACGATACTTGGGTTGATGCCAAGTCCAGAGCCCCACTCAGATACTGAAACCATGTGGCCGTGGTTTGAATTGGGAGAGCCAATGGTCGAGGATGTCGCGGAAGGTCCACTGGCTGTGGAGTAATTTGATGGCGCAGCTCCTCTAAGTTCTGGTGACTCAACAAAATGTTGGGGAACTTCACTATACATAGTTGTGGAATCGAATCCGGTGCTGGTAGGGTAGATATCTTGTGTTCTCGGGTATGCATACGCAGCGTCGTGTTCGATCTGAAAGTTTGGCATGCTATTATATGGATATTGAGGAGAATACATATTTGTTTCGGGGAAAAGTGGAAAGTCGTTTTCGTTTTGATTCCCCATGTGTCGCGATAGCATATGGAATGAGTGATCAGATACCGAGACCATGTTGTGTTGTGAGAGTTTGTTTCGAAGACGGTGATGGCTGGCTATTTTGGATTGGGGTGATAGCCACACTTATCGCCGACTAGATATACCGATCAGTAAACTGCTTCACGGACCATCTACCAAAGGCTGTATGCGAAATACCTTTGGTTCCTTTGCAGTTCCAGTATAAGATAGTGTGCTATATATCGAAGAGGGTTGCAATGTATGAATACTTGGTGAGGATGTCGTTGTGCAAGTTGATGTAGATACTTTGGAATAGTTGAATCAAGGTAGTATTTGAGGATTGGAGATGTGATCTGAGACAGGAAGCCGATGAAGGAAGCCGACGTAAGAAGAGGGCGAGGCGCGGAGAATATATATATATATATATATATATAAAAGGTATGATGACTGAGAATGTGGTTGACGAGAGACAAAATAGTAATGTAGGGTTTAGTTTAGGTAGAAGGTGTAAGATTAGGTATGATGCATTAGTTCGGGGAGGATGATCGAAGCCTTTCAAGGTTGATGTGTTTATTGCCAAGCGGGAGAGCGGGACATGTATCAATGTTTGTAGTAGTTTGGTAAGGCCTGTCTAGGTGTTCTTGAATCCTAGTGGTATGATATGGAGTAGATATGGGGTGGAGAGTGTAGATGTGTATGATGAAGGATGAGCATGAACATGTTCCTTTTCTAGAAAGTTGGGGGCATCTTGAGGATTAATATTATATTGTAATATTGGTGGTATGGAGATGTAATGGGACTGTCTAGTGAGATCAAAAAATAAAAAATTACCAGGTATGGAGTAGTTCTGCACGGGAATGGATAAGAAGGCTTCAAAATGGTCGACCCAGAAAAATGCAAGATGCTAAGCCCGGACATGGGAACATGGATAAAGGAGACATGGGGTTGAAGTTGAACCTTGAGATTGGGACATGGGCACTTTGAGCAAATCATTTTCAGGGATTCTGTTACTTTGGAGCGAAATGTTTCTTTTTCTTTTTTTTTCTTGTTTGCCCTAACCTGTTACTGTCAATTAACCCTTGATAAGTTGCGATTTGACTTCAATACCCCCAAAAGACCCTATAGAAGGTATCTTTACTTTATTGATTATCTAGTCAAAAAAATGTTTACTTTACACACACACACACACACACACACATCTAGACGTATCTAATTGGTAAGGTTGATACAATACGTACGATAGACAGCACTAGTAAGGTACGAGTCCAGTCTAGATCCAAAATTAAGAAGAAAAACCCGCTGGAAATTCCCGTAGATAGGATAGTATTACGTCTGTTGAGATTAGTTCCCGGTAGATAGTACTATAGTAAGCACATTAGACTAACAGTCACTAATTGACTAATTGACTAAAATGTTTCTTTAGACGAAAGTCATCACAGACCTCATCTAGAGTGACAGATTGACAGAACGGTCGTTGAATAAAAATATATTCTTACGATCCGATCCAATAACTATGTCCACAATTTACCTAGGCTCAGATTCCTCTTCACAGAAGTAGTATTCAAACAGCATAGCACAGCACATTGTGGCTTCTTTTTTCCGTGGCCTCGGTCTGGTCGCTCCTCCACCGACCTTGTAACCTTACAACTTTACCTTACCTCACCGCAGTGTATGCATAATGATTAGTGCATCAAAACCAAGCAATGCACTTGAATCCACAAAATTCATTTCACACGCCATTATTCCATACACAACACAACAGGCACCTTGAAAAATCATACACAGCCTTACCCGAATGCATCTGGCAAATGTATGGCGGACTTTCCACTTTGCTGGGCATGCCCATCTTACAACCTTGCACCTACCTCGCACACAGGATCTCAATAACCTTACAAGGGATGTGGGTAACTTGCAGCACTGGCACTGCGTGCATTATTAGTGGCCGCCTGGAATCTCCGTCCCACCATCGCCATCTCCGTCTAGTCGGTCAAGACTCAAGACTCACTCCACTTTCATTATCTATTTGCCAAACCAGTTTGGAACACACACACACACACACACATACCCACTCACCTAATATACAAGGACAAAAGTTTAATTGTAGTTTGGGGTAAGATTACGAAAGATGCTTAGGCCAGAAGTGAGAGATGAGATATCGTAGAATAAGCCAACCAGATCATGAGTACCGGAAATCCCTAGACGAACGTGCTAAGAATCATGGCCCCCCTGTCGCTGGTTGTTCCCGAGACTTTAAAGATTGATTACCATCACAAATCTACTAGGGGCAGGGAACATTTGAGGATTTACGATATGGGATGTGTGGACATGTACCGTACAACCAACTACAGAGTTGTATTCCCTCCAAGCACAATCAACTTTTTTAAAGATTCGATATCATGATGTCAAGAGTCCATGGATAAAAGCATGGAAAGGGGAGATTTTTGCGAGCGAATAGTCTATAGATCGCAACAAGATGATATTCGCTCACCCTCGTCGACTCCTCAATTCAAGTTCAACATATCAAGTGATGTGCGACGAATGAAAACATCCTCTTCCCCTCTCATGTAGATCTTCCTTTCTTTCCCAGTCTCCTCCCAATCCGGGTGGGGAAATCCCATTAAAGTTAAATGAACCCTGTCTCATTCGCTTGATTTCGCTACTCTCAGACAAATAAGGCGAATTGAGTGGGGTGCAATGCTTGTGAATCGACGGCTAGATCTTCATTCATTAGCAGGCTCCCTAGCACACTTCTCAAAAGAGACATTTTTCGTCTTTAGGACATTTCATTTTGGCGAAGGAGTCGAAATCTTGAGTTACATCGCTCCATTCGACGAAACAATAAACTCAATATCTATCTGTACATATATGCTTTTAATTTATTTAACCATGCACTCCTCGGATGATCGACGAAAGGTACATTTTGTTGTTGCCTGGATGCAATAGTACCGAGACTGATCGATTGATTGATCGATTGAAATTGAATGAACACATGGTGACAGGAATAGATCTGGACTTTTACCGGTTGAATATGATGGTGACAATAATTCCATAAAAGTGCCTTGGTCAGGATTGAGGGGTTATAGGATCAATCTTTTGGACTAATTATTGAAATCCACCTAGACATGTACTAATCCAAACCTCTCGCAACCGCCGACACCACCCGAATACAAAAAGGCGTATCTGTAGATGTATTCGAACTAGCATAGCATTACCACTGTGTCGATCAAACCCAATGACAAAAAGGAAATAGAGAACTTTGGTCACCCCAGAGCTCTCTTGATGAGTAAAATGGTCTGTGGCTAGGTTAGTCAGGGGTCCACAGCAAATGATTGGCCCGAGTACGAAGGATTAACGAAAACGCACGCCCAGGAGTGGCTACTGCATTCTCTACAGTCTAGGTACTCGGCCACACATATTCACATATTCTCGTCTCATGTGCCCCAAATTCCCCACCGAAATAACCACGAGTATGTCCCTTTCTTCTACATGTTGCACAGCCTCGAGAGCACAGCCATCTCTCTCATCTCCAGCTCTTCACATCGTCATAATTGCTCGATATGGTAACGAACCCAAATAGAAGCCTTGAAACGCATATGAAATTCCTCTGCATTATGACGGATACTATTAGTCGCTATCAGGCCTCTCGTAAACTGATCGTTTCGTTGATGATAGCCTCGATGGCCATCACATTCTATCACGTACCAGGTCCCGAGGTCATTGTAGATATGCACGAGCCACATGCCCCGGTCCAACAGTTGTAAACCTGGAACAGACCAAAAGTTCGTCCGGACTCTATACACTACGGAAACGGACGGCACGGCAGGACCCATTTCACGAGGCAGATTTCCATCATAGTTATCTTTCCTGTCCGTTCATCTCCTCTCTCAAGATGAATCATTGCTCTCTATACAACACACAACGTCCGCCCCTGATTTCAAATCATGCATGGGATCTCCACAACATCTTTCTTTGGGTCGTGTCACAGAAGGATTGAACCATCTGACCAGATGTGTGGATATTATATTGATCGACCTGGTCTTGATATAATGTCCTGTTTTGTGTATATGTGTATCCTGGGTTTTGTGAAAGCATCGTCGTTGTTATCGAAGGATCAAATCCTTCTGGAAGCCCTTCAAGTCACCCAAAATACCTCTTCTACACACATAGTTCATCTTACCCCCAGGAGCTTCATGCCCTCAAACAAAGCATAACCCTTTGGTTTCACGTTCTTCTGCAACTCTTCGGAATTCAGCCCTATGAACCCCTTTTCTTCGAGTTCGATCATCAGTGATTGGCTAAAAATCCTGGTAATAGTAATCCTCGCCGCCTTGGCACCGAGTTCTCAAAATTATAGTCGGGTCCTAACGATGGAATTGGCTGGTAAATTTAATTCTCAAACGCAGACCCGTTGAAGTAGCTATTATCAGAACATCTTGCGAATCTTCTCCATGTGGTACCCCTTGATACAGTGAGGGCGTCTAATTTTTATAGCACATCGTGAAGGTGTGCTATGGCTTATTTGATAGATATGTTCCTGTACCAAAGCAATGCACTCCCGGAGACGAAAGGAGTTAATATTACCTACCGGCTCCATGGTGTTCCTCCGGCATTTGAGAATGAAGGAGTTTGTGGCATTTTTTCAATGCCTCCATTACTCAGACGCAAGGGAGGTGGTGCAGAGAATCCACTTCATTATCTAGTCAGCACGAAGAAACATTCGAGTACATTAGACCCATACAAATTTGTTGTCAGATGTTTCCAGTCTCGCCAGTATACATCGCAATTGTGTTGCACAGCCTCACAGCCTGGTGCATTGTAGCTAGCCATAATTCACAATGCCTAGCTTTGAACTTTGTAGCCCTGGAAAGGGCGTCTCTGCTATAGGGCTGAGTAATTGACCAATTGATCATTGCGCATGCTCTCGGTCATCACCGTCATTGGTAATCTCTCCACCGCTAGTTGTAGATTTTCGTACTGTAGCCAATCGCGCTCCTTCTGTCGTCACAGTGACGCTTGACATTTTGGAAGCGATAGTCAATGCAGATTTCAGTACAGACACAGTGCAGAAATTTCTGTCGATGTGGGTGTGGTTGATCAAGAATAATTATAACCAACGATTCTACGCAATTGAGATTTATTAATGTAACTTCAATCTGCAGTGAGCTGCTACCGAGGAGCAACGTTTCAATCGAAAAGGGTTCCTCAGCTTCCATATGATGGTTGGCGTCGCCCACTTTGTCGATATCTACCTTAGTTGTCCATCCATTGTGTTTATCATTGCAACGACGATGACCTTATTTGCCTCCCAAACATCTCAATCATTGGAGACGAATTAACCTCGGGACAAAAGGTATAGTGAAAATTGTTATTTTTTTTGAGCGGTGTATCCTTTGGATATTAATTAGATTATGCAAACAATATTGAATTTATGCTGCCAAAGAATCTGTGCCAACCCAACGGAAAAATATGATCGCGATAATGACTGCTTGGAAAAGCATGTTGTTTGGGCGACGAGATGAGACAAAAAAGAGCAAACCTTCAGGGTTCGTCCGAAACTTTTATGATACCGAAGAAACTATGGAGAGACTTTTCGACTCTTCGACAGCGGGGGAAACATCCCAACCACGTCTATTCGCTAAGTTCTACCACCATCGCAAGGTTTTGAATGAGGGGTTAATGTACCACATCCAAATAGTCTATTGAACTAACTATGATGAGTTGATATAAGAGCAATTTGCTTTTTGTGAAGAGATTGCCAAGATTTGTGAAGATGTGTGGTTACACTAATTTGGAATGGAAAAATGTCCTGGGTTACGGGTAAGTATCTCAGTATCTTGTCCAATAGGATAAATTGAAGCTGATACAAGGCTAGTAACCCTCTTGCAGGCAGATGCTTAAGCTCCAAAGTTGACTTCCGCTTGCAGTACCGTGTCCTAGTTCCCATGAACTGGGTCTAAAATGAAATAGTTCGCTTGGAATCTCATTCCTCCTAGATATCAACGGGTAGCATTTTCAAGATTCTTTTAGGTCATGTTGTTACCAAGTGAACTGTTAAAGTGATTACCTCGCGTGGGTTCTGCCCCGGTTGGGCTCTCTGACCCTGTCAGATTTTGAAGATCTTCATACTATACCCCTTGCTATACCTCGTGTCATATAGAAATACTGATGCAAGATGCTCAGGGTGGGTATTTTTGGACATGATCATGAGGCTCTGCTTGCCAATCAAATAAGCTTCAGGTCGTAAGGGTAACCAATCAACGTTCCATAAGATCGCTTCCCCTGTGCCATTAACATTTCCTTCTACAAGCATTTTAGTCAAAGCGGGATTTGCTTTCATCAAAATCCCAGTTGAATGATCTGTGCTACCCACTTCCTCGGGCTCAAAAAAGTAGATTTGATAGACACTTTGATTTGCAACTAAAAGCGGAGTAGATATCTTGAAATAGAATGGTCTTCGAATGTCGTTATCCGTCTCGCATAGAGGGCTTCTCAAAACCGTACCCATGGTTCAAAAAAGCTACGACCTCCTGGGTGTGAATTAATTCGTTATCCGCAAGAGCCACGTGAAAAGTGCACAACAGTACGACCTTTTTTGTGGCCCCCGATGCATCTTGATGCATTCAATCTTGGGAATCTCCGCCAAGTCGCCGACTTGAAGATCAGTGAAAATCAGGAACTACCATTGATCCGATTCGGAATTCGATCAAATCTGTTACCAGTCAATATCATGATAATTCAGAGTACGTACATAGCATACTTTCAGAGGTTTCGGACACTCACAGTTTCTCCAAGGCTCTTAGGTTCCAGATTCTTACATTTCTTTACCGATGAAAACCGGAGTCCGTGGCCTTCGATTACCTGTAACGGTACCCCATGAATGAATATAGCACTTTAGCATCTTTAGTAATGTCTTAGCATCTTAGCAATGAAACTAGACGGGCCGGGGCAAAATCTTAGCTTACCCCAAAAGTTTAATCAAAATCCTCGATAATAATGGATATTCACCCCAATGCTTTCAGTCTGCTCGAACGGGAAATCGTTCGCTTAAATCTTCTTGATTGTGTTTGGTGTGTATACCCTCTCCCCCGGGGCACCATTCCGTTGTTGGATCGACTTCAAAAACGTGGCAGGCTTGCTCACCAACAAGGAAGCTCACAATTGCCCATTGGATGTCACTCGAAAGGCAACAAAGTTCGCTTCATTTCAAGGCGCCATAGAGTTACAGTCTGTACCATGGAAGGAAGTTAATTGTCTCGAAAAGTCGTATGAGTAGGGTTACAAGAGCAGTATCATGATTATGGGTGGAAGAGTTCCCACTTATGGTCATGGTTATGAGAATAGTCTTGCCATGGTCAGAAGTTTGTGGTGTGTTGAGGCTTGAGGCTTGCCTTTCTCCAGTCGCGAATCGAAATCGAATATGCAGAATATGCAACGGCAGGTCATTTGTAACTATAAATGGTAGCATTCTTGTATTGTGGCTCTCTTTCGTGCAACTTCAACAGTCTTAAACTCTAGGCTCCAGCATTTTTCTCACTCCTACCAGCATGAAATGATCAAAATTGTTCAATTTTTCAAATCTCGAATGCATTGATAATTTGATTTGCTTCAACCATCCATCTCTTTGATCGTGAGTTGCATTTTCCCCTGCAGAAGTCCATTCCATGGCTTGATTCTAAGAAGATTCGTCGCATTGCCGTTTTTTTGCTTTTATCATCATTCAATTCAACCTGGGTACTGATCGACTGGATCGATGCAAGTATGAACAGGGAACAAAACTAGAGGCGTCACATTCTGTATTTTCGGTACGAAAAAGAAAGAAATGAAACTTCGAGAAGAGGATCCGTGAAGAAAGAGAATCTCGATTTTATTGGGTGGCAATTGTCAAACTGATTCGGTATGGTTTGTTATTTCCTTTTTATTTTTAATTTCGAAAAGGAGAGAAGAGAATTAGAACGAAGCACGAGAAGGATTTCGATGGAGCATCACGAGAAAAGCACATCCCCCCCTCTTCATCAATTCATCAATGCGCATGATTTCCTATGCGCCATCAAGGCTTCAATTATGATCCCTTCTCGCAAACTTTTGCTGCATCCGTATCCTGTCTTGCCCTGTAGCATGTGTCGAAGTGTCGGCTCTTCGTTGGCGGGGCCGGGTCACCGCAACAGGACACCGAGTGGTAGTCGTTGTCCTACAACCGTATTGTAAGAGTCAGGTTTTGGTCGATATCAATTGCCTTATCGCAGGACATGATTTGAAATCACTTAGTCGAGTCACTACAACATTGCTGGCGGTGATGTGTATTGTACAAGTCGTTCATTCATGCTCACCGATCAAATTTGAGTGAGTAGTACAAAGAAATCACCCCACATCTGTGAATTAGGGCGTTTTGCTTCAAGATTTCTTTCTTCCTTTCAATCTTTATTATTGAATCTTGAATCATGGAATGGTAGATTGTTAAGGATTATACATTTTTAAATTTTAAATCAATGGCCATGAGAAGTCTTCGAATTTCTGTTTGCTAGGTGTACTATCTCGTCCCTGCATATGTACCTTTTTCTTTTACCTATATCAAATTCCGAGCTTTATTTCCCGACAACTCGGTCTACTTTCTCTATATTCTAGTGTATATGTTCTATCTACATCTTGCCTCCTATTCAACTCAGTAATACCAGAATCATGTCATGAGAGTTGAAGGTGGCTATGCATGTGGTATGCACCGCCATGGGATCTAAAGAGTGTGAAGAGACCGCCTTTTCACATTGCATGGTTATTTCACGGACTGTTAAGCATATCTGATACTAGAATGTTGGTAGTGTTTTCAACAATTGATCGATTTGTTGTTTGATTTTTAATTATTAATTCTTTAACAAAATATTATTCCGATTCCCGAAACTAGGATTTCTTTTGCAGGGCAATATCCCTATATTATATGATTGATATGACTATACTCCAGAAGCATTTTAATTCGTTCATCCCATGATGTCAGCTCATGTCTTGTGAACTAACGGCTAGTTCAAAAGTCCCTCCCCAATTTGGTCTTGTTCATCATTCTCAGGGCTGTATCCCACATGACATTGAACCGCCTTACAATTTCGAAAAGGCTATGTAGATCACTCATAATGGGATCCAGGGAAAAGGAATATCCCACAGCTAACGGTCTGACTATGCTGCCAGTCATCTTCAGACTCCGGTCCGTCTTCCTCTTTACCCCTGACCCCTTCACGCCTCACTTGGTTTATCTTAATTCCTAAATCCCTCAAACCTTCACTCCATCGTTCACTAGAGAAAACCTACCGCGTTAACAGCTCTTTGCTTCAGTCAACGGGCGATCTGTTCCTCATCATTTATTTTTCTCCGTCTCGGAATGATTCAGAAATCCTGGACCCCTTCGAACAGGAGGCAAATTTGTGAAGCACCAACCGCTCGATCAAGATTGTGCGCGGGAAGAAATTGACTACATTCCTACCTAGCTGGTTTTGGAAGGAGCAATTGTTCCGTGTCATAAATTTTGATGAATTGAGGGCAAGCATTCACGCATCCTGCTCTTCAAACAGAGAATTATTTAGTTTATTTTGGGTCTCAATCGTTACTGAGGATCAACCAGTGAGTATCCAACTTTTTGGGAAGTTGTTGTCGCGCTCTTTGAGTTTGATTAGGGTGGCGCTTGAGGTAACGGGGTAATAGTGGAAGCTCTCGATGGTTGGCCTCTTGCGGTGACGAAACCGAGAATGATATATACCATTACTTTTTTCGAAGAACTCTTATCGAATATAGGATATGTTCTGGTGACAATGAAATTGTAATACAACTTTATGTCTCTACACCACCCCTACTTTCAATGTATTCAAATCGTTTACTCCTCATCTTTGATGTCCGTTCCGTATTGCCCTTCGAGACCAGAATTTCTTGCCCCATGCTCGTTTTAATATAGCATTCTAGCATCTGGAAGATAGTTCACTTTATTGTATCGACGTCGTAGGATTATTTTCCGTTGCCTGGTAAGATGAGGGATGTGCTACCATGGGGGCGAGATGTGATGTTAAAGAGTCGCCACGAAATAAACCAAGGTTCGGTTATGAAATCGAAAGTGCTCCGTATCACCCTTTATATACAGATCATGGCCAAGAATACGCAGTGATGTAGTTCCATTGAACCATTACTTCAACGGGAATATACCCGTGAAGAAGTACCTGTGATTTCTCAATTATTCTCCATTTGAATCTGCATCATCCAATTCCCAGGACCTGCGAACATGAAAAAAAAGGCCTGATATCAAATCAAAAACGCACTAAGCACACACCAATCCCATTAAAAACTACCAAAATCTAAACACTCATCCCTCCATTTTCTCTGACCTCACAACACCTTCGACGAGATCATGCCTTTGTCCGCCAATTCTCGAACCACACTCTGGACACCTAGCCTCTTCCATTGGCATTCCACATTCACCTATCGCAAACTATCATATGTTAGCTAAGACACTCTCCTCGATTTTCAAGCTATAGAAACACTCACCGGATGTCCCTTGTTACATTCATACCAATGACCACTATGTGTGGCAATCCCTCCCCTCCCAGACACCATAGCATTTCTGATAGCATCCAACTCTTCTTTAGTGACTTCTTCGTACCATTCTCTACCTAAATGCTTGATTGAATTTTCAACAGCAATCAGTAGCGAGTCCGCATTTTGAAATCCCTCTCCACAAAGTCCCTTTGCTTCGTCCAATAGGCTTTTAGCCTTTTCTGTCTGAGCAGGAAATTTGTTACCCCCCGCTTCAGGATTGACATCAGAGAGAGTATACAAATCGAATAGGCGAGCTATCTTCGCAAAATAGAGTATACCCTCGACGGCCAGCTTTGGCAGACTTTCATCGCGACATGACTCGATGTATGAGAGACAAGATTTGAAGAAGGGCTTCGCAAGTTGATCTGGAGGTCCGCCAGATATTTTGATGGACGAATCGCATGAGCGAAGCTTCTGAGCTATCGAAAAACGATCGCTCAAGGTGAGGCATCTAATGTTTCTCTCGTCAGTCTGAATTGAACAAATCAGCTGGCCATGTCGGGAAGAATGTGAGTACTCACTGGACTTTGAGCATGGCACCAGTCCCTGCAAAAGCAATTCGTCGGTCTCTTGGGGATTTTCTGACCCCCTCTGCAATCGAGAGGCCACTCAACACCTTCTCAAGCGGTCGCTGTCTGAATGAGGTTACTATAGCATTATGAAGTTTCGTAGCAGGTTGATGCTTATCCTTGAACCTCTCGCAAAACCTCATCACCGTTTTTTCTAATTGTCTCGATCTATTATCTCTCTCCTCAAGCAATTTGTATACCTTGACTTCTGCCCATGTACCTTCTTCTACCACCTGGATCAATCCAGGTGCAGAATTCTCAAATTCTGTTTCCAAATGAAGAATCTTTCTTTCTAATTCCAGAAGTTCGACTTGGCCACTCACAAGAAATCGTTTGGACATTTCATCGATGACAGCCCGATTTATCACTCGGTTGTATCGCGGGGTTGCGTATTGTCGAAGCGGACATTGGCAATCTGGACACTGAGGAACAGATGATGCTAGTGAGCTGGTTTCCTTGATTGCCGTGAAATCTCCATGGATGTTTTGTTGATAGACTTCAGACATACCGACCAACCCATCGAGTGATTCGGCTGTGAAGAAGTGACCGCAAGCAAGCGCGATTATCGGAGTATCCTCAAGGTCAATCTCTTTGTATACTTTCAACTCAAGAAGGTCGACTCGCTGGCCTTGTTTTGTGGAGCATATTTGACAATAGTCGCGTGGGCACAATTCGCCACAAATTCCGGGGCATTGGTGACCGCAGGAAAGCTGTAGTAAACAACGTTTGTTACACGGTAATCTATCGCATGGGCCAGCACATCTACTCGCATATTTGATTAGCCTTAAATAGAGAATAAGTCTTAAAACAAAGTGAGGTTCAAAATGAAATTCCCTATCTTCGACTCGGAATCAAAAATTCGCGGTAACTTACGGCATCTTGCAAGTACCTTCATGCTTGCATGACCATGTGCATAGTTCTATACATGGTGCGCAAGCTTCGTAACACTTCAATGTACATTTGGAATGCGAGCATTGAACCTATTAGGTCAGAAGTCAGATATTGAGATCCTATATCGAAACAATTGCATCACACAATACATACCTCACAGCTGGATGAACACAATCCGCAGTCTCGTCCTGAATGACAGGCTTGCTGGCAATTATGATTGCAGGTTCCAAAGGCACGGCCACATGGCTTTTTGCATGTTCGATGCTCAGTAAGTATCATTTCTCCATCTTTTTTATTGCATTGGCCACAAGTCGAACCACATGTGTGCCCACATGGTAAAATCTCACCACAGATCGTGGGACAGCTAAAGATCGGTGATTGAACGTCCTGAGAACATTTAACGGTAACTATATGACCACAGTCGGGAACTTTTCTTTCTAACATAACTAAACATGGAATCTTGTTTAGGTCTAGTGTCAAATGACACGAGACCCCATCCTTAGTGTGATTACATGGGAGCTGAATGTTATTCAGTTTGACATGACACAGTCCACAATCTTCTCCGCAGGTGTTTTTCTGGCATGAGTGTCCACAAGGCTCATGAAGGCGTTCGCACGGCTTTGGACACCTGAAAGCTTGATGCATGCTATCCGAGTGACAGCGAGCGGTACATTGATGTCCGCAATCTGGTAAGCGTTTGTTACAAGATAAATTGCAACCACCTTCGGGGCTCCATCTTGCGAAGTCATCTGGCTCTGAAACTTGGATCTCGGTTTCGGGATGACGAGTACAACAAAGAGCGAATGAGTTACCGACGCAATTGGTCTCCCGTAGCATACCTAAAACGTGCTTCCACATGGCTACGCTGGAATATGTATCAGAATTTCCAATGAGATACAGACCGTGTTGAGCTCGACTCAAAAGGACATTAATGCGGTTGGTAGTTCTGAGGAACCCCACGTTCTTCTCCTTGTTGCTTCTGACCAACGAAACAATGACAACCTTCGCCTCTTCACCTTGGAAATTATCGACGGTGGCAATACTAAAAAAAGATGAAATCAACTTTAACTCTTCAATTATTACAATGAGATGATACTTACCGAAGAAGTTCACTCAAGTTCTTCTTCTCGAGAGGCTTTCTGTCTTCAGATGTTGAAGTCGGGGTATCAGGCTTTTCATCTGATGTGGTAAAACCATCCCTAGCAAGAACCTCTTGATCGCGTTCAGACAAAACAATCTCAAATTCTTTGCCCATATGCGTCCGCAATTTTTGCAATTGTCCGCTATAAGGCGTCAAAACAGCGATATCACTGCTACTATAGGTTCCTTGTCGAACTATGTGCCTTACAAGTGCCGCTGTCATTTCTACTTCCCACATATTGCAATGAGACTTTTTGTCGGCATCATCTCCATTTGCATTGTCCTGAAAGTTTGTATGGTCAAGCCAGTAAGTCTATATCGAATGTAAGCAGCTTTTTAAGGAAGCTATAGAAAATTCTGGCACACTCGCGAAATAAGTAATGCGAGGCAAGACTTACATTTTTTCGCATTCCAACAACGTCTGCGAGAATTTTAGTTACATCGTGATCAACTAATCTTGGGTATATTTTCTTGATCAATCTCGATATTTCAGGGCGCATACGACGCTGAATATTCAATTGAGCCACTGGAAGAGTGAGCCGTCCGGGGTCACCAACAGATAACCTCTCGAATTGACTGCGGTCTAGTTTATACGGAGCTCCCCCTTGGCTCTCAAGAGACAAATTATAGTTGTTGGTAGAGGGACGGAGCTGCTCGTGGTCTCCAATAGAGATGAAATGTTCAACGCTTGCTGTAAACAATGAAAATTAGCTTGATAGAACGGTGCCTTTGGCAATTTCTGAATTTTATCGTCGCTTCAAACCGAACAAAAAAATACCACTTACGTAGAAGCGCAGACAGCATATGAGCCTCAAGAGCCTCGCCCGCTTCCTCGCAGACAATTACTTTAGCTTTCACGTGTTTTAGGGTTGACATTTTGGTTGCAAGACCGGTCGTAGTTACTCCGATAATATCCGCTCCCTGTAATACACGCCTGTCTTTATCGGAGTATACATTCTGTATTGCCTGGTTATGTTCCATAGTCTGAGTTGTAGACTCAAATAGGTCGTTCGTAACTTCTTTACGCGCTTCTTCTGCAAAATGTCTAACAAGAATGATCCTTTCGTTGCCATATAGTGAGTGGACATTGGCATTTGCGAATTCTATCAAGTCATCTATTGTACGTGTCTCCGAAAATACTGGTGCTCGTCCATCCATTTCAGTGTTATACCTGAGTCATAAATCGAAAGGCTCTCCACCAACCTTGTTATATATCATTAGCATGGCCAAGTGAAATCAAGGAATTGTGCCACTTGATAAGAAAAAGGGCATCCTCACCGTTTCAAAGCCTTCCTCATCAAACCTGTCGAATTAGGTAGATCTTATGATAGTATCGAGCGACGTAATCCTTTAACGATCCCCAATTTGGATAATCTCCCAATCCATTCAATTGTCGAAGAAGCTTTTTCACATGATATTCTTCATTTTCCAATGCCGAGTGACTGGTTCTAAGTGTGTTACTTTCGGGCTTGGTCGTAGTCTCAGCTTGGGAGACCACTCGAAGATTTTTTCCATCTAGGATCTTCGATTTACTCTGTCCGCCTATTCGAATGACTTTCCCAATGCCGGATCGTACCAAGTGTTCAAGAAACTGGTCAAGAGCATGATTCGTGTAGCAACTATGCAAAATTAATGAATGTAGAATGTGGGATCATGGGATCGTTGCCAAATTTCCTCCAGCATATGAACCAAAGAATATCCAACTTACACGATGATTATGGGACCAAGTCTCGCCGTCTTGCACGATAATAAAACTTTGACAAGCTTTACGCCTAGAAATGACTTTCCTGTGCCTGGAGGTCCTTGAATGTGACAGAACTCTCGTAAAAGAGCAGCAAGTAACGCTTCACTTTGCCCACGATCGAGTTCCGTTCGTTGTTCAATTTCATCAATAAGTCCGGCATCATCGACCGAAGATCCCGAAGAATTGATAAGAAGATCACCTTTTGACCTATCTTGCAAAATAGATTTTAACGAAAACGTAAATCTTGATCTGCGGGCATATAATGGGGGTGGTATGTCCAGGGTAGCTGAACTACCAAACTGTCGACGGTCTGGCAAAATCCATCGACGAAAAGGTAATCGATTTAATCTTTGCATGTCTTGGAGGTTCTCAAGGATAGGGGTGAAAGTGGCGAGGATTACACTTGGAAGTTCTACCAGAATTCCTCTAGCTGAGCTTGGGTTCAAGAGCGTCAGGCTCTCGAAATCATTTGAACTTCTAGTGGCAAGTTTTGCAGTAATGATCGCTCGTGATTTGTTTGCAACCAAGCCAAAATCGAATTCGGGAACCGTGGACGTTTTTGTGACGGTCAAAAATAACGGAGTGCATTTCGTTCCATTGAACGAGAGTAAACATAGTAAAACGCCTTCGGCGAGCCGCTTCGACTCTTCCCACCATTTTCTCCTCTCTTGTTTGGATTTCTTGACCAACTGCGGAGGGTTAGAGAATGAAATTTGGACTTCCAGGCCTCGTCGCTGGTTGAATGTAATGTCTGCTACATGTGCTTTTGCATAAGAGTGCGCTCTAATATTTGCAAAATTGAGCCTCGAGTTTTCCAGTAGCGATGGCTCCGCTTCAATGGAAAGGATAAGACCGCCGAGAACGGATTTCAATTCACCAAAAATATCATGCCTTAACAATCGAAAGTGTGTATCTAACAGTCTTGCAGCAGGGTCCGCTAGGAAATGAGGCTGATCGACATCCGTTGAGGGCAGGAATTCGACAGCTTCGCTACGAATTTCCTCTTCGGTCGGCAAAATCCTGATACTTGTGATGTCCATCTTGTCGTTGTCATGTCTTCCTTGAGGTAGAGTTATCTTCCGGGGATATGTCGATACGACTGCGGTAGAGACACCGTCAACTTGTTGCTGATCTTCTTGGTGAAGAAGTCCTTTAGCTCGGGCTATCATGCCTTGAATTTCTTGAATGCGAGATGGAATTATGGCAAAAGCTGCCGAATTTCGATCGACACCAATGATAGCCACAGAATTTTCGAGGGAAGTCACAATGTTGGGGAGGTCATCATGGAACAATGCATGTCGCTCTCGTCTGAGAAGTTCTCGAAGGCAAGTAGAAATTGCGATCAAAGTTCTCTCTATCTCATCAATGGAAGCCTGGTTAGAGGAACAATGTATCTCTTTCAGGTTGGTCATTAGAGTTTGAAAGAATGGAATCGCACGAGATCCATTACTGCCGCTGATAAAGTTGTAGAGGTTCCCCACACAAGTATCGATGGACAAGCAGTCCAATAATGCCTGATGTGTCATAACATCCAGGAAAGGCTGCACAAGTTTAACATATGTTCCTGCGCCATTCATATGAGTAGTTATCCCCAGAAGGGCTCGAATGTGCTCGCGACCAAAGAATTTGTCATTTTCTAGATCTTGGGGGACCATCTGCTTATTGTCTCGATCTTCGCCATCCAAAATCTTAAGAGCACCTTGCCACAGTATTTCTATAGTTCGGATATCGTTAGGTCTAGGATGGGATTTGATGAGGTACTTCCAACTAGAATAAGTGTTTCTAGCTTCCTTTTGGTCCAATGTCTCCTCGGTTCTTGAACGAGGTTGTTGAAACACTTCATCGGCATTCGAGACTTCGTGAGAAAATCTGCATCGCGATCCGCGTGAGCAATTGCCCTCCCTTTGAAAGCTCCAGCATATATCATCTGATCGATTGGGATTGCCCAGACCTCTTTCTCCAATGCTGCGGCCGCGACCGCGAACATGCGAGCCAAAGCTTCTACGAGGACCTTGTCTTCCAGTATCTCCTGAGTTTTTATTCCTGCCTCTCCAACTCCCATCTTCTCGATCTCCCCCTTGCCATCCCCGACCTACGGTGTCACCTCTCCATCTAGCCATACTGCTCGCTATGATTGCCAGCGTCTCTAACCAATTGAAGGTGTTCACCAGAACGTAATGTGTGAGCGACGATGATAGGAAACGGTACGAGAAATTATATTTCCAAAATGGGATTCTAGTCCTTCAGATATTCTTAAGAGTACTTGATGAGAAAGATGGTGGTATTTCAACTCGTCTCATTTACCGACAACGATGACCAATTTTGATAGCAAATGATGGATGGAGGCCCTCAATCTCGTCTGTACAACCAAAGCAGCTGGGAGGCTGCATGCAAAGCTCTCAATACGCCGCAAATCAAGAGATAGAAAACAAACGCACTTTCCAAGCTATGCATTATATGGCCATACACACATAAAATACAGGAATCCTGCATTGTATTTCTTTTTACGACCTGTAATTAGGATACCATTTGCGAATTGCCCAAGGCCGAGTGCATTTAGGTAGTATTCACGGGCGCAAAAAACTAGCATTGATTTATTTCGAAGCTGGATGCCCCCTGTACCAACATCGTTGTGCCTTGAGACAAACAAACGACCAAAAAAATGTAATTTTGAGTGGCGAGATAATTTGTTTAATGTAGAGCACACACTGGTCATATCCGCAGCACGCTTCTGTGGATAGTATGTTTTTCGTCACATTCTTTCCAATGGGAAATAGACTTACCATGCGATGCCAATTCCGTGACCTCATTCGAAGGGGTTGAAAACATGCTGTGCCTTTCTGCCATTAAGGGGGTCTGGTCGAAACGTAGCAAGCTGCATTATACGCCACAGCTTTGGCAGACTCTATTTCAAAGTTTTGGTCCAATATGTAGACTCGTGTTGATGGCATACCAAATCCGTTTGCACCGCTGCAATAGACGGGCTGAAAATATCTTTACGAAACCTGCTTTGTCTATTGTGAAGATATCAGAACATGGAAATAAGAGCTCTGAAGATATGAGAGCACGCAATCCATGGATTTTGAGATTTGTGGTCGCGAGAATTAATCCTTGGTGAATGAGGGTTCCAGTAAAATCCTCAAGGGATCACAAACTCGGAGCAAAGCTGAGCGGGGGAAAAAAGAAAGCAAATGCCATGTATTTGATATAAAGCAAGAATATAAATGAAGCAAGAATCCTTCTTGGAGATCCAGCGAATTCTCGTATGAGACTTCTCCACGTCCTGTTGGCACGCGCAAAGGCTAGTCTGTCTCTCTGGGAAAATCTAGCACGTGAGGGCTCAAGAGGTTGTCAACTCCCAAGAACTTGCGAGGAAGGAGCCATGGTTTCCCGGATCTCAATTTTGAAGCAACAGCTCATATCATAGCGATCGAAGGTTTGAGTCCATGGTACTTTTGGCCGATATGACATAGTATCTTTGATTGAAAGGCTTTCATCGACGTCCAGCAACTCGTACGTTATCTGTTTGGGTAGAGGGTTCTTCTGGAAGTAACTTCTATGGCAGCAGGGAGACCGCATCACTAGCCTTCGATCAATTGACGATAGCAATTCTTCACGGCTCCAATGATATTTCTCAATCGCCATTAATTGTGATAAGGACCAACCTTTGCGAGAATCTGGTTGCGATGTCGGACAATCCAATCCTTGATGGAAATGCATCACCGCAGATCGAGGAAGAGATATGAGCAGAAACGATTATGATATGGCAAGATATTCCATTGCCGGGATTTAAACGACCGCATTCAACTTCCTCATGGAGGTTTGATCGTCCCAGAAAGACGGCCTCCTATCATGATACGTTGAAGGACCCGATTCTCGACGATCAGGAACTATCCTCACTTTCAGTTGTGTCTAGTTTCGTCAAGTTTTCAAAGATCATCAGGGTTACAAAGGTGCAACGAATGTGAACAAAGAACAATCCCTCTTACACCAAAATACCGAAAAGACCACGGAGATGTCAAATTTGACGATGGTCCATGCAGCCACATAATGGGGCGGAATGGGTACGAAATGGGTATTCGAGCGCCCCATAGTCCGCGTTTCCCGCGCAGACCCTTAATTTAGGCAAAAATATGGATGGCCTCAAAAATCCCTCACATGACCGTTCTCTTTCCTACGAACCATTGTTTTCTCCTTCGACGAGCATGAAACCGCTACTCCACTTCAATAGGATCCGGGGCAGCCTTACCTGGAGCGGAAGGATCTTGACTCCTGCACGTCCTTCTCTTGAAGACTTACCCTCAACTGGCAACAGCAATCAATGATTTAAAATCTCAACCTCCGCATGACTGGAAATGAATCCTTCCAAGTGCCATGAAGTTTTCACGATCAAAATTTGTCAATGCATTGTATACATATCCTAGCTTACACTCCTCCTCGCCAATATCGGTAGTGTACCATAGAATGAAAAGGGTCCGCTACTGCAAATAACAAGCCTCACCAGAAACGTGAAGCGGAAATCTCCAAGAATGGGGGCGCATTTCTGGAGGGGTCGATGTGTTGAAAACCCACATTAGGGCCCAATATAAATTTCCACCTTCAATCTCAGTGCCAGAATTAATCCGGTTGAGATCCGAAGAAACCAAAGACAATTTGCCGAAAGAAATTCACAGCCTCACAGGAAACAAGACACAGAAAAACAAGTGACAAGTTGTTGAGTTGATAACAGATCTTCAAAAGCTTCAATCAAGGCTGTTGGGTTAATCTTTTGCCACCAAGATTGAGTTGTCAACAATCCACAAAAGAGTCCAGTGATCGAATGGTCCATTTGATTCCGTACAGATTCTTTCTAGGTCTTCTAGAGTATCGAATACTTCCTAGAACCTTCCCCAATACCCCACAGTGATACCACCTTTCTGCATCTCTTGCATTTACATCCATCCCACGATGCTTTTATAGTGTGAAGTAGACTCGCTACCGCGCTGAGAGATGACCTCTCGGTGGTAGAAACTAAAAGGTAAAATCCGGATCAGCATGAAGGGCCATCATCAGGCCCCTGAGCTCTGCATACAAGTACCAAAAAGTCATTTCATACAAGGCCTTGGAATTTGTACATCGTCATTAAAGACAGTTGATTGAATCGCGTTTCGTGACGATCTTGAGAAGTCGCACCGATTAGCATGCTGTCGGTCATTGAAATGCTCTCGGCAACTAAGTAGTAGCGTTAGAGACTTTACCCAGCCCAGCTCTCTGTGTGGCCAAGTATTTTTGGATTCCGTCTGGCGGCAGGGCGAGATTTCAGACTAATGATTGATTGAGTTTAGAGTATCACTATGCTTCAACGGTTTAAATGGATCTTCCGGAAATGGATTGGAATTGGGAAATTTGTCGGCTATGAGAACGGACCAATTATATTAGGAGATTTTGATTGATGGATCTTGGAGGGGTGCACTCAGGTGAATTTGGTTGGATGTGATGAAAAGCAAGTCGTGAGACAGCCTCAATCAAGCAGCTTAACAGCGATAAATAAATTAGCGACCATCGACAAACTCCGATAGTCGCCGCCGTATGCGCGAGTCACGAAATTCATGTAATCCGACCGTCGACCATGTAAGTTGTTACAGGCTTACAAGTTACAACACAGAACCATTGATTGATCAAAGGACAAGCGTTTTAACTTTGGAATTCATTCATATCCAAGGGAGTACGGAGAAAACCCAAGAGATGTGCATTGTGTGGAACGGTAGCAGTTGCAAAGGTCATCAAGATTCCTTGGTTTGAGAAAGTTTAGATAAGGGAAGGTTTTGATTCACGTTGCACAGAGCGATCCCAAGATTCTAATGACGCTGTAAATTCTTTAGAGTACCGGTACCCAAGTTCTACTCCATATATACTCAAGTTACGAGTAGGTTGGTTATCTTTGGGATCTTCATGATGGGCTCGATGAGTTCCAAACCATCATAGAGCCAAGACATAAAAGTCGTCGCTCAAAACCGCCATTGAATTTACGATACCGGTACTAAACCTACCGAGACACCAAGGTTTCGGTATCAAAGAGTCCAGAACATCAGATTGCAGCAGCTTACAATTCCAGATGTGTAGAACAGATAGATGTAAACAACAGATGTATGTGTTCAGATGTTGCGGTAGTTATTCCGTACGAAGTTGTTCAGACGTTCCCTTGATTGCGATTGTTTCTCTTCCTGTAATGAAACGGAGTCCCCGATCAATGTGTGTCTCCATTGCCCCCCCTTTCCCCCAAAGTCGACAACATTATGACCCTCTTGCCTATGTGCGACCGACCCTCTCTCATAAGCCTCCACTGCCCAGCTATCCAGCAGTATTCTCGAGTCAAGACTCAAGACCTGTCAAGCTTCAAGCTTTCAGACTTTCAAACTCTCCAACCAAGATCCTTCCTCAACATCCGCCCTCCGACAAGTTACCGTAATAATACATCATAGTGTCTCTACCAACAGCCAATTAAATTACTCTGATAAGAAAACACTTGGCCACCAATTAAATCTCGCATTAGACCCTTGATTTTTAATTTTTAGCTCATGCACACGCGACAGTGATTTTATTAGTGTATACTGTGGACCGAGAGGACCCTAGTCGATCCCTTCTCAAAAAAGTTAACGAGGTCTTTTCTCTCAAGTTCGGGTGTTATCTTGATGGCTGACAAGTGAAGATTGGTTTTCACTTCTCAATAAGATTGGTAGATCAAGATCCAAGGGAAAGCGTGTGTACGAATTTTGTGTGTGGTGTATGTGTGTGTATGTGTGTGTGTGAGATAAACCCAGATTCCATTTTTATTTGAGGCTGACGGCGCATGAATTTCGATATGTAGTCAGAGTTACACATATCTATTTGTTTTCTTTGACCGCTCAATTATCTAATGTTTGAAATCCATCTTGTTTACAATGTCCTGTGTATTGATATCTGTTCTTTCCTCCTGTTGATCGTAATCGTCTGTTCCCTCTCGTTTCTCGTTTCTCGTTTCTTATCCCTTAACTAACCATATCACTACCACCTACCTCCCGATACAAACTTCCGTGCATTGTGTCAATTGTGGCTGGAAGGGAAAATTTGAATTGACGAGGAGGACATTCTCCGTAGGTGGTTTCGCATCCTTGATCAATTTGGGCTCACATCTCGGCACGAACTCCTTTAATCCTGGTATTGACCGATACTAAATGGATCCCTATCGTAGGTATCTAATACTATTACGATCATGTCAAGTCTTAGCTTTTTTCTCCAATCCACTTCAACATGTGAGTTGTTATCCAATCAAACCCTAGTAATTCATAAGTTCTGCTGCTTAGCTGATCATCAATTTCATCTACTCCGTAGAAGAGTGGATTCTTCCGACGGTGATGCTAATTTCTGCTGTGTACTGTACTGTACATGGACGGAATTGGCGAGACTCGGAATATAGCTCTGCCGTGTAGACTGCACCTCTGTACGGGATTTGAATCTTGCTATGATGAATGGATGCATGTACATTGCACAGAAATGCTTAATGGAGTTCAACACATATGCAGTATCGGGCGATTCGAATGAGAAGAGATCCCTCTTTTTCTATACTCTTGACGACGTTCTCTACACACAACTCGTGCCTCGTAAAAGTGCATGTTCAAATCAATAGTGAGGAAGTAAAATCCTTGAATGAAATTAGACCCTTTCACAAGTTCTAAACATACTAAGCTCCCAATGGTTACTTTATCATCCATATATCCATTTACCCATATATCTCCATATCTAACATTAGCCCTCCGAGAATATATTGAACTATTATGTACTGTAGTCTGAAGACCGGTACATATCTGATCAAAATTAGTTTAAACTGTTCTAACTGGGTTCTTCCCATGTAATGCACGTGTTAATTACTCGAGTACGGAGTAGTTGTCGGGTAGTTGAGAAAGCAAAGGTAAAAAAGTAGAGACTTGAGGATACATCGTTAGACATTCTAACTTTTACTCCAGCATCCCATATCTTAGCTTCAATCCACTTTTCCATTATCCACCCCCCTCCACTCTATCTGTTCAATGTGCGTACGGAGTATACATATCAAATTGTCCCCCCTCTCGTCCATACTCACATCTCGTCTCGTCTCAACAATCAAAGATCGAAATACCTTCCTCATTCAAAAGTAAAGCAATTGGAAATTCAGAAAGACTTCAACCCTTTCTTCCAAGTTACTTATACTTCTTGCCTCTACTTCAACATCTACTTCAACATCTACTTCAACATCTACTTCAACATCTACTTCAACATCTATATCTCTATCTACATCTCTTCTTCTACCTTCTACCTCTTACCAATCAACTACTTCAAGTCTTACCTAGATTTTAAACTTCTTACCCACCTTCAATCTTCTACTCTCCTGTATAACGAGGTACAACATCGACATATACGACCATCCTATCCTATCGTATCCTTCTTATCTATCTTGTTTAAGACATCGGATTCGAAGAGTTTAGTTCCCCAAGTTCCATTGTGTAGGAAATTAGCAAAGCTTTACAAGGATCCTTGAAATAAGATTGGATTGCATTTGCATATACATTTGCATTGTTATCTCTCACATCCATCGACTCATCAAGAACCAATTGGTCGAAGCGAGAACTATCAATCATCCAATCCAATACACCCGCCACAATACTACAACGCTACCCAAGGATTAAATAAAACCGAATTCCTACTACTTACCCATTCATTCTACTCAATTATTTTCCCCTTCTCTCTACAAGACTCCCGAAGTCATACAGCTATAATAACATACATCATAATAAATAATCATTCATTCACCTATTACATTCATATTCTATTGATCATTCATCAATAGAATATAATTGTGGTTATTAATCATCTAACCATCATTTCTCAATAATCGAATTTGGAAGTTGGTTCGATAAGAACTTTCCGAAGAAGGCTTTGTAATAATAGCAAGGCCTACGATAACCGCATCGTCAACCTACTTTCTTCTTTCTTTAGGAGGCGCACAATAACATCGCCGCCGTTCGGTCACTGTCACCTTGGGTCGCTTTCACCGATAAGAGTCAGAAAAGTAACATCTTATCAATCCCTCCCGCCCTTTTCTCTTCTTCACCAATCCTCAACTCTCATATCAGAAAGTGAGAGTGAAATTCCATGTTCTTCGAAACAAACCGACAGACTTCCTACCCTCCTCCTACTACCACTTACGACTTCACATCAGAGAAATCGAGAGTGATGTCTGCAGATTTCGCAATGCCGGTTCAACAATTCACGGCTTCCCCTTCTCAATATACTCTCTACAACAGTCAACAAATCTCTCCGACAAATACTACTCCGCCAACTCCAAATAATGCCTCTCCCACTTCACCAAGAAATGGACTTCCAAATTATTTACCAGCGCACACTAGACAGTTGCGACCACCCAAGTCACCATTGTATGTGCCAGCGGTTTTGAGACCAACAGATCCACCCAGGAGAATGATGAAGCCATCACCACTTACTCCACCACAAAGTATGCATAGCAGCTTTGATGATTTGGAGAGCGCAACAACATTGACTAGAAGATCGACTGGAGATAGTGGAAAATTTGGATTGGGCGCAATAACTGAATCTGAATGGAGTGTCGAGGGCCTTGGAAAGGTAACAGCATTGCCAACAAGAAATCACTGGAAGGTATGTTAGCAAAAGTTTTCCCATCCTGTTATTTCGAAGCAAATCAAAAGAACAAAATTGGAAAGATGATGAACGAGTCTTACCTCTTGACCTTTCTTATCTTTTTTGCATTCAAGAAATCTTGGGGTGTTCGGGGTATTTGTAACTTGTGCAAACAAATGTTGCAATGCCTAGAGGGATATTACGTGCTACGAATTCGCAATGGATCCCTAGCCGCCATGCATACCATTCCTCATCGCTTGGCTGGGTCGCGTGCTTGAAACAAAAATATCTATCCACCTTACATGCCAATCATCTTTCAGTCTTTTACTTTTTATATTTACAAGATGGGGATGCTAACTCTATTGTTCGCTAGCCTGATGCCGAATCCTCCATCTGCGATGAGACTACTTGCACAAAATACTTCACCTACTTCACAAGGCGCCATCATTGTCGGCGCTGTGGAAACATTTTCTGCGATCAACACTCTGGTTATTCAATTCCTCTTGATCAAGACGCCAACTACCACCCAAAGGGCACTCAAAGCCGTTCCTGCGAACACTGCTGGCACGAGTATAGAAGCTGGTCTATTGCGCGATCCAGTCGTTCCAACAGCGAAAGCTCTCAAGACGAACCAAGAACTCCCACTACTCCAGTCGTCAATTGTGCCAGAGGTAGAGTTGTCGACAATCTCATTGGCCAACAATTGAAAGGTCCACCCGAGAGTCTTCCAGCAAGTGTCCCAAGAGATTGGCACTGGAGTACCTTTTAGATGAATTCTGGAACATTACAATGCACTTGGATGTTTACGAATTCTACGAATTCCCTTCTTTTTTGATACCACAATTACGATAAGAAACGGCCTATTTGAGAGAAAGATGTACGAATACACACATAATTTTCAACCAATATTGGCAGGCATGTCTTCAACAATTTAAAACTTGCTGCGAGTCGAACTTAGCGTTGCTATTACCTGCTTCCATCGCGTTGAATACCCAAAGATCCAGCTTACTTTTCGATCGGCTTTGAACTAGGCCTTTGTGCCAGAGCAATATACTATTGCTTGTTTATCTTTTGATTTTTTGATGGGGGGTTTGTTTTTGGCACAGATCTTCACACATATTACATATTAGACTAATTGTCTGTTTTTGCTTTTTTTGCGTTTGCAGTTGCTTTAGCGTGGGATTCTTTGGTTGATGCAATACAATGGGACGCGTATATATCATTTAGACTTTGATATTGGCGAATGATGGAAGATTGGGTGTTTGATTGAATGAATCCATTATTTTAATGGATGGCGTATTGGGAATGATATGATCACGGTCATGCACTTATGGGAATGGGATTGATGGTTGAAGATCGAGGAATGGGAATATTCCAGGTTTGATGGAATGGGATGGATGGGGTGTTTTGAAATGATGAGAGAAGATGAGAGAAATATAAGGATTGAATTGCTGGCCGTATGGTTCTTGTCGTAGGGTTAGATTAGATATCATGGCTTTGCTACAATGAAAGTTTGAAGATTCAAAGATTACATGTTCTACACTGTTGCATTCTGATTGGGTGATGGGATACTAATGTAAGTGAATCAAAGTTCGCGTGTTGTCGATATACCAATGCCCTCACCTACGATAGTTACCGGCTCTACCAAGCGGCAGACTAGTTCCTACCGACTATTGAATGCTTAATTCTATCAGAGCCGAATGGTCAATGCGATCTGGTTGATGCTTAGCGGTTATCCTAGAGATAAATTTTAGAATGATCGAGAGATGAGGTGGGGAGATTCCGCTCTAGGACGGTGCGGTGCGGTGCATGCGCTTGGACTCGAATTTGGGAATGTGCTTGGACGTGGACTTGGATTTGGGGGTGGATGGAGATGGGGATGGGGATGTGGATGGACTTGGAGTTTTAGGAGGGGGAGGGGAAGGGGAAGATCGCGGAGTCGGGGATTGGGGGTTGGGGTGGGGTGGGTTTATAGTCGGACGTTTCGGTTGACGATCTTGATTTGGATTGTTGTTTGGTGTTTGAGGTTTGAGTCGGTGCTTGTGTCTAGAGGTGTAGTGTGTCAAGAGGGGGAGGAGGGAAAGTGTCTAGAGATAGGTATGGGTATGGAATGAAGATTGAGGGACTGGGGGTGCTTGGGTTGAGGGCGGGTGGATGGGAGCGGAGCGGAAAGGATACTTGAGAGGATTTCTAGGATGGATGGAAGGTTGGAGGGATGGGTGATGAGATGAGATCAGTATTGTGATTGGGGGAATGGGTTTAGGGGTTGTGTTAATTGTGTGGGGTTGATTTGGGTGGTGGCGAGATTGGAGATGGGATGGCTCGGGTTGGGAAGAGTAGGTGAGGAGAAAGGGGGCGTGTGATTGTTCAATGTTGTTCGAGAAGGAGTGGAGGAATCCGAGTAGGTACTGGGCAAATCTATAATGGGAGCGGGAAAATCAGTTCTTGTTTTCTTCGGATCTGTTCGAAGAATAATGCGAGAAGGGAGGGGAGGAAAGGAAAGGAGAGTCGGAGGTTAAGCAGTGAGACGTGGCGTTGATATTCTGCAAAAATAAAAATGAAAATTAACATTCAAGTGGGATGAATATCATAAGATGGGACGAAAATGCATGAGTGCTGGTATCAAAATAGGTGTTTGAAATTCGAGGATATGAGAATCTCGGCATCGTGTATGGGATCATCATTAGAAGCGAGCAGGATTGTTCCAAAAAATTTCGTTGAATCGGATAGGATAGGATAGAATGGGATGAGATGGGATCAGACCATGGCGGTGAGTACCAGAACTTGGGACTTTGGATTTGTGACCACGTACTTTGGGATTCAGGGGGGTAGATGTTTGGGTTATCCGAGGAAGTGGTTAGTAAGTGGATTCGGAGGAATGGGAGTGTCTCAGGCATGGTGAATTAACAGCTATGTGATGCACGTGTCCAGGCTAGTGACGGTCTGAAAACTCATTGAAAATTGCAGACGCTTACAAATGTTGACAATATTGATATTCAATTATAATATCCTAAAACCTTTCGCCATTGGTGCGTTTTAAAATAGAACGCACCTCTTTCTTTCTCCCACTTTCTATCTTCTACTTCTTCTGTTCATTGGCTACAAGTAAACTCCCGCTAAACTTCTTGGCTATCCTTAATTCAACATCAAAAAGTAATTCGTTTGCCGCCCCCTCGCCTAGTATGTTACCAGAAATTGATTCATTAAATCTCGGCCATCTTCAAGAGAACCTTTGAAGTTGTCTATCCTCTCTATCCACCTCTTGTATAAGGAAGTCTGATACATGTGGATGCTCATGATCTCGAAGTTGCAGATGGGGGATAGGATCGTGTAAAGCAAAAGAAGCACAAAGCTCCTAGCTCTTCTCTCCTATCTCCTTGCGTCCCCCCCAAAATTGCGTGTGAAGGTCTAAACCCATGTTGACCTTAGATCCCCCAATACTCACTCCCCCACCCTCTCCAACTACCGCATAACAGGAGGTCTCCCCTCCCTATTCCAAACAACTCTACTTCTCACCCACTCCACCGCCTCCCTAACCCCCGTTCCACCCAACGCACTAATCGGTAAAACCCGACTGTCTCTAATCGCACCGCCTCCCTCCCCCTCAAATACCCTCTTCACTAAACCCTCCTTAATCCTCACAACCTCCACACAATCCTCCCTGTCTTGTTTATTCGCTAAAACGAGCACTGGCACTCCTTCCGTCTCCACACTTTTCAAAACATCTTCCAATACCAATTTACACTCCTCTAATCTCCCTACATCTTTATCCCCGGTATCAGAGTCCAAATCAGCGAGATCTCCAGACCCAATGTCTGTACTATCAATTATAAAGACAATGGCGTGGCAACTGGTATAGTAAGATTGCCATAATTTTCGAAGAGAATGTTGACCTCCTATATCCCAAATCTTCAGATACATATCTGGAAGGTCGATAGTGGAGACATTTTGACCGACGGTGGGTACTGTTTTTAGCTGTGAGGGTTCGGCGGGAGCGGGGTTGTGCGGGGAATATAGTGATTTGATTTGGGTGTGGAGAGTAGTTTTGCCAGCGTTGTCAAGGCCGAGGAGGAGAACGGAGTATTCTGTGGTATGTTAGTCTGCGAAAGCGGGGGAATAGGAATAGGATTAGATGTAATTGTAATTGTAATGATAGAAGGGATTCATAGTTGTCGTGGAATCAAGAAAGACAGGAGGACTTGTGCGATTTATATTTGCGATGAATTAAAGCCTGGCTTTCAACGAAATCCAGAATTGAACACCTAAGCTCGCATTGGTGTACGAGTAAGTGCTAAATTATAGGGGATTGAGAATATATAAGCAATTGAAAGGTCAAGACTAACCCTCTTTACTAGTGGCATATCGATACAGCCCCTTTGCTAAATGATACATTCTTGAATGTCGACTGCGGGACCTGTAGATGCCAATCCCCACGATCTCGGAATCCTTAAAAGCTTCGCGGCGCGTCTATAGGCAGAAAAGCAGTCGAGAACTCGGTAGAGTTATAGAATCCTCTGGGAATCTAAAACAGGTAGAGCTTCAGTTCGCAAACAGAGTGCCCAAGGGATTGTGGAAGAAGTGTTGTCAAGTATGGACGCAGGGTGTTTTGAGAAGATTGCGCGGCGTGTGCAAATAGATCTGGCTAGGGATTAAAGTTTGAGCTAGGATATTGTTATACTAAACATCGGACTCATGAAAAAGAGAATGAGAGGCTTTGTAGATGGGATTGAGCAATGAATATTAATTGTAAGACATTCTATTCTCAAGAATAAATGTATTGCGACGAAGTTCAGCGAAGCCTTGACACACAAGGCTGAACAAAGCTAGAAATGGTTAGGCTAATAAGCTTGCATGACGCGGAAACTAATGGACCCTTCCCACTAGTTCTAGTTTTCTCACGTGTCAAAGCCAACTAACAACATCAATATCTGAGAAATCACATCCAACCTTCTTCAGTTGGTATATTAATGACTTAGGAATCTGTATCTTTTTTTTGCATTGACATTCGATATTGTTTCGCATTGATTTGACTTGAGGAAACGTGTGTGTGTGAAAATGGCGCCGATCGAAATCGATCAGGATCCAAGGTACTACTATGTTTAAATTCATGTTCCCATGTTTCGTTGCATCAAATCATCAGACTGTTTGACAACCTATAAATGGGAATACTAATATATACCTACCTACAGTCTCCTTCCAGCTTTACAGCTAGGAGGACATATACTCTTAACGTCATGTCTAACAGCTCTCGTTTCTCGCACCATTTATCGTTCATACCTGGCACTCCCACCTTCATCTGCCACAAGACATCGTCAACCTTTAAGGCGTAATCATGTTAGGATATTCATCAGTTTGGCTTTATTGGGTCTGATTACTGCTGGATGGTTCGGTGTGAGTGGGGCTAGTTTAAGCTATAGAGTTTGGGCTCTTGAGAGAGGCATTGAGCTGCCTGATAGGTCTGTTATTGCAAATCTTCCAGAGGAAGTTAACTATATGGCACGAAACATACTCACGATAAGTATAGTCTTTTTGGTGATAAAGGTGCTTTTCGATTGGGTCAACATCCAGGTCGATTCGAGATCATCAGATGGCTCAACGATACACCTTTCTACCGTGATAACCTTGAGATAGTCGCCGAAAACACAAGATACTTTTGGTGGGGTCAACAAGCTAATTTTGCTATGAATTCGTTCAGTACCTATGTAGCTATCGAAGGACGTCGAAGAAATATCTCTAATTTATGGGCATTCATTCTCCTGGGACAGCTTGTTAATGTATCATTTGCTCAAAACCTATGGTTCGTGGCTATTTTATTGACTCCAGTTCCATTGCCAGAGAACGTGGATGTCTTGACTGATACGAGGAGAGTTTTCGGGAGTGTGCACAAGTGAGTTATTATTTTCTGTGATTAGAGCACGTGTTGACTCTCATAATATAGATTATGGTTCGAGAAGATTGTTCCACAAAGATCTCATAACTGGCTACCAAGTGCTGGTTTCTACATTGCCGCACTTATCTCTGGGTATGGTGCCTTGTTCTTGACACCTTTTGCGGCAAATACATCTTCATTTGGGACAGTAGCACTCTTATCGGTTTCACTTCCATTTGCACCATTATTACTTCCATACATCATACCTGAGCATTGGGGAACCACGTACGATCACCCACATGAAGCTCATTCTTCATACACGAAGATCTTTCGCAGTATCTCCATTATGTCCTCAATCCTTCATGTTCGAACCACGGGATTGGCTTTACTTTACAATACACCAGAGAACCACTATTACCGACATAGTCTACTTCATCCGCTCGAAAAGGTCTATCGATCAAACACAAATCGTGCATTTACAGCCGTTGAAAGAGTCTTTGGTGCAATATCAGATCACCCTGCTGTAGCTTCTGTCGGATATGATGTTATTCTTTCCGGGTTGAGTCTTGGGACATGGGCTGCTGTAAGAGGATTGGATGGTATCGAGATTTTACGAGTGGTCATTCCTTGGATGAAGAAAGTTGAAGCAGGAGTAAAGGTCAAAGAGGAAGCGGAGGGCATTTCTAAACTGTAAGTTTTCATGCCCAGTCTTTCGAGTCAATTGATAGCTGATCAACCCACAGAAGTGATACCCCCTCTCCAATTCGTCGTCGAGGCCGTCCTAGGAAATCCAATAGATCTTCACAAGATGCCGCATATGTCCCAACGGCTACTACTACTAATAAGAATCTAGCTGAAGGTGATTATGATGAAGATGAAGATTGGGAAATTGCAGCTCTTACATGGGGTGTATTGTCTGCTACAGGTCTAGGTGTTGGCAGCGCCGGAGTTTATGGCGCGGAGATGACAGCTAGATGAGGGACTGGTAGAATGAGGCAGGAGGATATTTTGATGAATGACGAATGAAGCGGGATGAAGGGTTGGATTGACAATGGGATAAAGACAAATGGAGTTCTGGTCGCGTTGCTTGGTATTAAATTGGCGTAGTACCTGCCCACGCGGCTTAACAGTGAGTAACATTATTGGATCTGAATATTTTTCTGCAAGAAGCTTTGCAGGCGACAATCATGAATTTGTCGCTCTGGTACCCACGGTTACAAGGAATTTCATGGTATATACACTGTCAACGGGAAGTACAAAAATCCATCGATCTACGTTCTTGTGTTTGTGAACGATTTGTGCAGTCGGTCATGTAAGCCATAAGCTCAGCCTTCTAAACGCATTTCCTATTTCCCAATTCCGAAAATCGAATAAGGGAACATTCACAGGTACCTACTGACTCGAGATTCTCAACAAAGCTTGAGTGTTGGTCCATCTGATACATGAGGTCTAATATGTGTTGGTAATGGTCATCGCAAGAGTGTTTTTGTACGATCTCTCATACATTGAATCCCCTCGGATCTTTACTGGAATAATTTATAAGGTGACGGGGTTAAAGAAAATTGATCATTCCATTTGAATTTTAGATAACTTCAAGGTCCTGAGGGAAGGTAGTTGCGAATTGAAATCTTGGCAGCATGGGACGACGATAATGGTTTCTGACTTTTCGACCATTACCTGCAATCACTTGCAATTTTTGTATACGTATATCAAGTGTGAAACCCAATTTAAGCACAGAAACATCGCGTAGGTCAAGCCAATAGTATTGATATATCTACCCAAGCTGAGATGCTTATTAATTCTTGTATGGTCAACAACCAGCCCCACAATATATCCTCACTTCACTTCCAACGACAACATTCACTGTTGTCGCCTCACCACTTTTCCCATACAACCCATCAAAATGCTTAAATATATTCCACGAAAAGCAAAGATTCAACGCAACCACAAGAAGAACTCCCAAACATGGATAGAAAAATGAAACAAAAAAAAAACGCCGGCCGCCACAATCCGCGAAAGGTCTCTCGCTATCTGGGATCGTCTTGAACCTATTATGAAGCAACTAGTGCAATCTTGAACCTCTACCGCTGTGCTAGACGCACATGCTGGGCCGAGAGTTTTGTTGTAAATTGGGTTTATATAGTACAGGCCAGAGGCGAGGGGAACTTACTGTACTATGATCAACCAGAGAGTGACTGAGTTATAGAGTGATCTTGTAGAATAGCGGCATGCCGCAAAGAATTGTTTTGCAATGATGTACCTGTATATGGATTTCAACCTCTGAACTGACATGGATAAATGAGATAAACCTCTGATGGTTTACCGCTGCTCTTATCGATGATTCAGCATTCAGTTCATGACAAAGAATTGAAAGATATCCCATAGGAAGGAATATTACTCCATCTACAGAGCTTTTCAATACGAGACCTGAATCATACCATCGCAAAGCTTCTCCAACGAATCTCAACTAACATTCGATACTACATTTTCCAATCCCCGTATTCAAAAAGAAGCAACAATAATCTTCAAGTAGCGTTGTTTGAACGAGATACATCTCAACTTGATATGCAACCTCACTAGCAATAAGATCAAATAGTTTCCATTTTCGTCACCGACTCCTCATATTACTTTTCAAGAAGCTGCAGCGATTGAACACAGTGGATCGATTTGAGTGACCGTTGAAACTTCCCTTTCAGGATTGATGCCATAGGTTTTCGAATCTTCGGCGAGAGTGTTATGATCACTCCCATCTTAGATCCGGGAGTTGAGGAGAAACTCATCAGTAGCATCAGATAGACTCGCTCGCATGGGCTGATACTGGCAGCACTGCTTGAGGACTCATCGACGAGTTTGTTGCTATTCAGCGTGGCCGGCAATGCAGAGTCTCATTCTACCGCGACTGACGTTGATTCGGTGAAGAATAAAGTTGAGACATACTCTCCCGTAAAGCAATGTTATTGTTTTTTCCCAAGCAAATCGAACACGATCTGCAGAGCAGTCTTTAGGAAATTGCCCACCCTCGAGCCACCCTTGCTTGATACCTACTGGTATCCCCAGACGCACGAACATTATGCCGACTCTGCCTGTATTCCCCGGTAGTGATTCCACCAACGCGTTCAGACATTCGCCCAACGGTAAATCATCCACACTCCGAGTATCCGAATCTCTCGTTTTCTGTTTAGTGATCCTTGAAGTCGTTTCATGCCAAGGGGTCAAGTACCGCGGCACGTGATCCTCTCCGCAATCTTGGCAGCGGAGCAATAAACGTCCCAGGAGATCAGCGTTGTTAAGGTTAGGATAGGACAGCAAATTGGGAGGAAGTATCGATGTTCTTAATGCGAGACTGTCACCTTCTTTTCCTTTTACGTCCTCTCTCATACGTCTGCGTACGATTGAGGAGGGGGAGCTGGTCAATAGAAAGAAGTATGAGTGATACCTACAACCCCTGCGTGTGTAGCATAAAATATCATAAAACAAGTATCTAGATAGGGCTACAGTCCTATTCTTTGTTTAAAATGCGATCCCAATTGTAGTTGAATTCATCTATTAAAGTTATACTATTGACCTAAACGCTATGAGATACTACCCCCAGGTTATCACTAATCGACTTATAAACGCTACAAGATGCTACTAGGTCGTCACTAATCAACCTAAAACCTTATCTGGGGTTATTTTCACAACATCCCTTGCCAGCCTCGGTAACCACACACGGAAGACAAAGTTCCGATCAGAACAATCTATGGAAGACTTCTTGTGAATGCAACTTCAGCTTATCCTTAATCTATATATTTATATCGATCTATATGAACATATTCTGTCCCTCATCTCTTTATCTTATATACTTGACACTCTATCTTCAAATTTGAAATCTTTCACAATGACCTCGAATATGGTTGATATCATTGCACCAATTGTTGCTCCACTGCCCGACCCTCCTGAGGATCAATACTTCACAGATCTCCAATGGACTACATTAATGGCGATTATGGATACTGTAATTCCTTCGATACATAAAGCTTCAGTCACAAATGATCCATTCGGTCAACTCTCCGTTCCCGATGAGCAGTACAGTGATGCTGTAGCTCATATGCGAACGACGATCTCTTCGCCACCGTCAACAGAAGCATTAGAAGCATACCTCAATGAAAAGCCGTCCGACATTCCAGCATTTCAAGACATCCTTCTTCGTACTTTAACCGTATATGCTCGTGAGGATGCTCGGAAAGTCCTTGGTTTCATTCTCACCACTCTCAATACCCGCCTCGGCTCATTGATGCTCACAGGCTACGCTTCACCCCTACAGTCTCATCCAATCAACATCCGTGAATCAATCCTTGCTAACTGGCGTATTTCGTACTTCTTTCCCCTCCGCGCCATTGCCAAAACAATGTCTTTATTAGGTAAAAACATTTGGCTGAAGACATCACCGAGTTTCGATCGAGTCACGGGTTTTACCAAAGTTCCCGATCATTATAAACCAGGTCCTCATTACGAGTATAATTTTCTTCAATTTCCGGCAGGCGAGGAACCTTGGATCGTTGAGACAGATGTTGTGATTGTGGGAAGTGGATGCGGAGGTGCTGTTTGTGCGAAGAATATAGCGGTAGATGGACATAAGGTTGTGGTGGTGGAGAAATCCTATTATTATCCTCCTTCACAATTACCAATGTCCGAAGCGACTTCGGGTGTTCACCTCTTCGAAAATGGAGGGATAATTGTGAATGATGATTCCAGCATGTCGATTGTAGCGGGTAGTAATTGGGGAGGTGGGGGAACTATTAATTGGAGCGCAAGTTTACAAACACAAGATTTTGTGAGGAAAGAATGGGCTGAGGATAGAGGTCTAAAGTTTTTTGGTTCGACGGATTTTCAGGATTGTTTGGATAGAGTTTGTGAGAGGATGGGTGTTAGTGCGGAACATGTAAGACAAAATCATGGGAACCAGGTGTTATTGGAGGGTTCGAGAAAGTTGGGATTTAATGCGAAGCCTGTTCCGCAAAACACGGGAGGACATGAACATTATTGTGGACATTGCTCAAATGGATGCGGATCTTCACAGAAGCAGGGGCCAGTTGTGTCCTGGCTACCAGATGCTGCGAAGGCTGGCGCGGAGTTTATTGAAGGGTTTAAAGTTGATCATGTTATTTTTGACGAATCTGATGAGAAGAAAGCAGTTGGAGTGAAAGGAGTTTGGACTTCGAGGAATAGTCAGGGTGGTGTCGATGGGCCTTTGTCTGGAAGAACAGTTCGAGAAGTTATTGTCAAGGCGAAGAAAGTTATCATCTCAACTGGGACGCTTTGGACTCCTGTTATATTGAAAAACAGTGGACTCACAGTAAGCTTTTGCTCTCTATATTCCACATACCAACAGCATACTAAAATACATTAACAGAATCCACAAATTGGAAGGAACTTGTATCTCCATCCAGTCAGTATGGTCAACGCCGTATTCCCCGAGGATGTGAAACCATGGGAAGGTATGTCGTTCTGATCTTAGATTTTTTTTTTCTGAAACTTCCTGCTGACAATTTTTCCACCAGGTGGTATCCTCACGAGCGTATGTAGCTCTTTCGAAAACCTCGATTCGCACGGCCACGGCGTCAAACTCGAAACAACCTGTATGATGCCATCCCTCTGCCTCCCCTTTTTAAACTACCCTACCGGATTTGACTATAAATTCAAATCCCTCTTCTACCGCCACATGAATAGTTTCATCTCCATCGCTCGGGACCGCGACAGTGGACTTGTATACCCTGATGCCAAGACCGGCCTTCCACGGGTCTCATACACCCCGAGCGATTTTGACAGAGGTCACATTCTGCAAGGTGTCCTTGCCTTGGCAAAGATCTGCTACGTAAGCGGTGCTAGAGAAATACATACCACGGCTCAGGGCCTTGAGCCTTTCGTTCGTTCTCCATCTTCTCTTTCCACCAATTCAAACGACTTTTCTTCCGACCCTGCCTTCCAAACTTGGCTCACAAAACTCTCTACCATCAACACAAAACCTCCAGCATCTCAATTTGCATCTGCGCATCAAATGGGTACTTCGCGCATGAGTACACGCCCGGAAAATGGAGTTGTAGATCCCAAGGGAAAGGTTTGGGGCGTGGAAAATTTGTACGTTAGTGATGCAAGTGTATTCCCAAGTGCAAGCGGAGTTAATCCGATGATCACAAATATGGCGATCAGTGATTGGATTAGTAGGGGCATTAGCAAGGAATTAAATGAGCAAGTTGGTGGAGAGAGGGTCGGGGAAAGAGCGAGGTTGTAAACACTGAATTTCGGGACTTGGGATATGCTGTCATGATTGAAATCAAAACAGCCAATTGATTTTCAATTGACTTGGTGTTAGATATGTCGTTATGGACTACGGAGATATTTAACACCGGTCTACTTCTTTATTTGATGGTTAGGGAATTATTATTGCAGCTTCTTCTCAATACTTGGACCATCTATTTCTGCGACACGATATACGATTTTTCGTGATAGTCTTTCACTCTTAAAGCAATTATAGCGTACTTTATTTGCTCTCAGATCAATTTACTTCTGTCATATCTCTTGGCAGCCTGGAATCACTGCCTTGCCGTGATCGTTACCTTTATTTATTCACCACAACTTTCTTCTATCAGATGACTCCGAACCTCTAGAACAAATCAGTCTTTCATGAGAACTTCGACAATAGTAGTACCGGTATTTCTAGGACTTAAAAAGTCTAGCTCAAACGAATCTCGGAGAAAGAAAAGCGCACTACTTTTCTAAGTGCCTCCATAACCCTTTCAGATGCCCCTCTTAGAACTTCTAGAACTTCTAGAAAAACTATATATCCTCTGTACCCTCTGGCCAATTACTTTGGCGTCACTATCAAAGAATTTCCCATATTCATCCCCTTGAAATTTTCCCCCCACATCGACGCGAACAATGATTAGCCTCAAGAACAATATTAAGGAGATGCACTAAAATTGCCGAGAAGTTAAGTCTTCCAAACAACGAGTATTTCCTTTCCTTTGAAGTTTTTCATTATTCCATATCCCAACTAGAATCTCTAGATTACATATATAATAGACAGATAGAGAGATGAAGAAGAAAAAATCTCCATCTTCCCACTTACCTACTCGCTCATTCTCTCATTTTAAATTTAATTCTTGTTCATACACCTACCTAGTCATTCGTTATACCTAGGCATTATCAAATTTCAATTATTGATCTAATCACAATCTTTCAAAAGTTCTTTATATAAAAGACAAGATGTTTGCTTTACCAATCGTTACTACATTTCCTTTTTATCCACGACCTCCTCATATTCCTCCTTAAGATCTCCTGAGAGCTCTTCAGGCATGGCGGCGAGATTCTTTACCTTCCCTGTTCGCCCTTTCAATACCTCCGCATCATAACTCTCAACTTTACAACAAAATACAAGTCATCCAAAAACCCTAAGGATGTGGAAGGAGAAACTAGAAATAGCACAGTCATTCATCCCAATGAATCCTCACAATTTCAACCGCTTCCAAAGCCATACATTCATACTCCTCATCTTCAAATCCTCGCAACAACATACCATCAAGATCCCACATCCTCCCATACCCGATGAAAAAACCCAGAGATAATCTTTCGCGCTCGCAAAATCAATCACTAGCAAAAACAAACCCCCTTCAAATATCACGTAGCGCTCTCAAAACTCGTACATATCAAATCTATCTTTCCGAACTCCTCACAAGAGCTAGCTATGCGTTGCAATGGCATTCTATCACACCTCAAGTAGTATGCATCAACACGCCTCACTTACGCCTGAAATCCTCTCGAATTTCCCTCCATCAAAGATAGTGTGGTAATAATGGAGATCATCTACTATTCGCTACCCCATCAGCCCATGATCTTTTACTCTACGTCTTATACTGCGATACGTATTTGAGCCCACGGCTTACAGTACACAACAAACACATCATTATCACCTACCGACCTACCTACCTATCACCGTTCCCCTACAAATATACCGACCAGAACTTAGAGATATAGAAAGGATCATTGTTCACCCTAAACACATGTACATAGAGTCTCACGAAGAATACATTTGCATCGCTCATCTCACAAACACCCAAAAATATATAGACACGTGTTTAGACTTATTTCATTTTTGCATTTCATCCCATAACCTTTAAATCAATTGGAATGCTATCAGTGTATTTTCGCTGAAACTAGGATCAGGTCAGGCTATGTATCCACCACCATCATTTTTCCACCCCTCATTATTTACATATCCCTTCCCTTATTTGTCTGGACCCATGCAAACTTCCGAGGCTCTATTTGCGCAGCCATGCATGAATTTTCTATGTTCATTCGTATCCTCGTATTGAGCAAGAGCAAAAGCAAGCAATAAAAAAGAAAAATTTACGAGAAAACAATATGCATCTCCATTTACACCTCAGTCATTGATGTCGAATCAACTTCCATGTAATTGTCTGCCAGTGCCCTCCCTCATGTCGCAAAAATAACAATGTGGTATCATAACGAAGAAAAATAAGAATTGAGCTTCAATTCCCAGTAAAGTTCAGAGTTGTCGCTGCATCCCTCCAACTCCAGAGTCCCTAAAAATATAATGCGCCTTTCGTGTTTGCTGATTGTTTCATTCGCTCAAGCTCTTAAAAAATGTTGGTGATAGTGTTTGTAATTGTGCATCGGGTATCGCAAAGAAAAGGAAAGTGGAAAGTAAATTGGTATTTTTAGCATGAATTATCTTCGAGGCCGCGAAATGATGCTGGTTGTGTCAATGCATCACCTTACGAGGATCCAGTGGAAGGGGTTTTTTTAGATTAAAAAGGCGTAGAGGTACGATTGGTTTCTCCTCGAGCCAATCGTCGTTGTTGAATCTGTCGCATTACTTCAGAGTCTTCAGAATGCATGGTTCCCCGATGTCTCTTCTTCTTCGATGTTACCACAGGGGTCCTCAGTGATTGCGGCTGTCGATTCATGGCTTGGAACATTCCGGTCTGTAGTTAAGTATGTTAGTTTTGGGCACAATTATGATCCGAATATTCTTTGAAGAAGTCCCTTTTTGGGAGATGAGATTGATGCCACTTCGTCACTTGATGATGAAGTGGTTGAGAGAGAATCATCAGGTTTGTCAGATTTGTCCACTTTAAAATTGGTATTGACTGTAGCCACAACCGAATTGTTCAAGTGCACTGTTCCAATAGACTGGTTCTCCGCAAATTGTGATATGCTATCCTCACCCACTGGATTCGTAATTAAAGTAGAAGGTGTGCCAGGGTGCAGTATTACCTCGGAGAGCGAGCTAGTGGGCTTGTGGTTGGGAATATCTCCTGTGGAATCCTGTGATAGAGAATTTTGCTCTTTGGGTATGATTCCTGGGACGGATGGGCTGTCGGGAACATCGTTGTCTTTCGTAGGTTTCATACCTCCCTCTGGGTTCAGTGTGTTAGGTTGCTCAAATGGCGTGTCGCATACAAGAGGCTGTTGTTGAACAGCGGAAGCGGTTGCGTAAGAAGTTGCTGGCTCAACCGGACTGTATGAAACATCAGCCCTCTCTTCCACCATTCTTGTTTCTCTGGCGACATACGAAGGGCCCGATTGTCGAGAAACCATAGACTCAATCTTATCATCATTAACTGCGGCTTGTCCGTTGCCGTTTTGGGTCAATGAAACTGAAGTCTGAAGCTCTTGGGAGTTATCGGATAGGACTAAATTCTGAACTTGTTGCTCATTGGCTGGTCTTGGCTCTGGGCGCTTCTTCCACCAGGATGAAACTTGTGTTAAGAATTCGTCAGCACTTAACTCTGAAGAAAAGAGTAGTTGAGCAATAAACGGTGTTTCGAGAATAAATAAGAAAGCTCTTTGGTAAACCATTCTTCGAAACTCGTCGGTCCATTCAGCTCTCCCAGAGTAAAACTTTTTGATGTTCATCTTAATTTCTGCAGTTCTTTGCCGAATGATATCTTCGTTCTTGAATGGATCAGTACTCCTGACAATGTTCTTGAACTCCATAAAGAAACGTCGCTGTGCCTATGAGATATTAGCTTTCTGCAACCTAAAAGATATATCTATTGAAGTTGTTTCTTACATAAAGTCCTGGTGGTATCTCTTCTACGTCTGAATTGCCATTTTCGTTTTCGGAATTCTTCGCAAGTGTGTTACTAATGACCATTTCGCTCTTGATAGCGGAAGACATCTGGGGCTGCCTCTGTTGAACTTGTTGATTTGCGGTATCAATTGCGACTCGTTGTTTCTTTCGCATATGTAATTCGTAAGCTCTAGGATCAGCGCGCTTCAGTTGTTCTTCGGCAACCTCTTGCTGAACCTCTTTTTTCTCTTCGGGTGTCATCTTGTAGTCATCGTCTTTTTCAAAATCGTCAGATTGGATGATCTTCAAAATTGCCCCTTTGTTCTCTTCGAGACTCAAAATAGTGTCAAGGACGACGCTGTCTATTCCTTCAAATTCCGAAAGATCTTCTTGTGGAATTTCTCTTGGTTCAAAGAGAATCTCTCCCAAACCTTTCTGGGCCCATGACAATGGATTCTTTTTATCAACGACTCTAGAAGCAAGTTGCGTTTTGAACACGGCTTTATTCTGGATACTGCCTTCGAAAGTACCTGCGGCCATCAAACGGTAAACAAACACGTGTTTCTTCTGTCCAATACGATATGCTCTGCCGATTGCTTGCTCTTCGTTAATCGGATTGTACTTGAAGTCAAAAATAACCACCCTGTTAGCGCCATATAAATTCAAGCCTAAGCCACCAGCAGTAGTCGAAATCAGATAGAGCTCTAAATCATTAGAGTTGAAATCTTTGACAAGTGCCTGGCGTTTGTTCATAGCAGTTTTGCCATCCAGCCTTGCATATTTTCTGCCTTGATCCTTGCACATAAGTTCAAGAAAGTCAAGAGTTACAAGTGTTTGAGAAAACACCAAAACTTTATCACCTACCGCTCTGGAAGCATCGAGTATTTGACAAAGAATCCGGACTTTGTTTGACAGTTCTGGGGTTTTAATGCTCCCCAGCACAGGCCCAAAAACCTTTGCTTCTGCCGAGATTAAATCTTCTGAGACCCCAAGTTTCCAGGCATCTGGATCATTCTCAAGATCTGTAACATCTTGAGGTTCCATTAGCTTACCTTTTCGAGCGCGAGATGTAGTGCTAGTTTGGGGATTGGCCTGAGAATTTCCTTGCAACTCGTTGCTTCGCGCATCCAATTTTGCCTTGAAACAATAAGGGTGATTGCAAAGCAGAGTCAGTATATTGATATATGACCATACAGTTGTTTGCTTTAGCTCTCCAGATTTCGTTCGAGAAGGTCTCTGTGAAGACATTGAGCGCACGTAAGTGATATATGCTTGCTTCTGTAGTTCAGTAAGGGAAACATTGATGGTGAATTCCTTCTTCAGTGGCAAATCGTCTCGAAGGACTGATGTATCTGCACGATGTACTTTCAAGGATAAATCGGCCTTCAAAATCTCAAGCATTTTTTGACTTCTGAACTTCTCGCTCCGGGTGCTATCAGCAAATAGGCCTTGCTCGATTGGTTCTTTGTATTTCTTTCGAAACTCAATCTTCGGACCAAGATAATTAGGTGCAACCCACTCAACCATTGTATGATATTCCTCTACATTGTTGGCAAGAGGTGATCCGGTCAATGCAATGCGGGTTTTGGTTCTGAACTGGGTGGCGGCCATGTTCAAAGCAGAAGTGTAATTCTTCATCTTGTGCGCTTCATCGGCCACGACAATGTTTGGACCTTCAAGAAGTTTAGTCTTGGCCCGCTCGAACTTCTTGATGAGGGAAGGTGTCATGGGATTATCCGGCTTTGACTTCGGTGGAGCAATGAACCTGCGGAACATATCATATCCTATGAGCAAAACCCCTCCCTCTTCAAACCAATCATCAATAGCACAGAATCTGCTTTCAAGGTCAGACGCTGAATCGACCGGTCTCAAATCCCCAAGGATATCATCTGGTGACCAAGTAAGAATTTCATCCACCCAATTGGCAATCAGTCCAGGAGGACAAAGAATGATTGTTTTTGACACACGAAGACTTTCCGGAACTTGTGATGAGATTGACTCATCTATTGAAGATGCTGCTTGAGCTAGTGTGACTAGTATAGTAATCCTAGCAAATTGTTAGTCGTATATTTCAGGAAACAATTCGCCATACTCACGTCTGCATGGTTTTCCCAAGTCCCATTGTGTGTGCCAGAAGGCAGCCTTGTGTCGCCTCCCCATCTGCAGTAATTTGATTCCAAATAAATCTTACACCTTCCAACTGATGAGGTTTTATGCGCTTGCCAATATCTTCATCGACGTAAATGTAACCTTGATGATCGAATTTGCCCTCGTTAATAATGTGGCGATCTAGTGCCACATCTCCAACACCATCGGATTCTCTCAATCTAGCTCGAAGTTGTTTCTTACGCTCTTCTTGTGCAGTTACTCGTGCTCTATCTTGCTCTCGCAAGTTCCGAGCATTTGCATCCTCAAAGAACTTTCCTTTCTTTTTACTTGGAGAGTCATCTTCCCCTTCAGAGAACTCACTATCACTTGTACTGTTGTCGTCTATTAGTCATGAACAAACTAAATTCCATACAAATTGTAATAGCTTACCTAACAGATTTACGTTTTCTCTTGACTGGACCTTGAGGTTCGCCATCTTCATCTTCATCGTCACCAGACACCATTGCAACCGCCGAGGAGAATTTCGACATAGGAAACTTCAGACGTATTTTCGGGTTGAAGTAATCTTGTAATGATTTGCAAAGACGATAAAAATGACCGAGGGAGTTGAAGTCATCACTGGTAATTGAATCGGCAGCGAAGAGCATCCATCCTTCATCCGCGAGGTGAAACTTGCAATCAATAAAAATCCAGAATAGTCTGATAAGAGTCAACAATGCCTTGCCCGACTGTTCGTCCAAACCCTTTGTCTTGTGACCAGGTTCTATGGATTCTTCTACATGAGCTCTTAATTTTGTTTCGTCATCAATGGTCGCAATGAGCTCAAACAGCGATTTCTGCATTTGGTATGGCAACCTGTCTACAACTGTAATGATGAGTCGGTCTCGGTCTTTGGAATCCTCCCAAGTCGCATATTCAAATCGAGAGACTGCGGCTGGTGTTGTGAGCGATGGAAGGTTGTTTAGATCTAAAATAGGTCTCTCGGAATTGCGTTCTCGATCAGATTCGGATGAAAGAACGATTGGGTTGACAAGACTTGAAGATGTGTAATTCAAGTTCAACTTGGATACTCGATTGCTCTCTGGCGTTACCAAGTCAATTTCAACGCGATTTTTTTTGGGCGTGCATGCTGATAGTAGAACTTTCGGCTCACTCTTGACTTTATGAGACGGGGAATGCTCTATTGGCTCGGGTGATTCAAGTTCCTCCTCATCAGACACCGAGGTCATATGGTGGTCTTCTTCACTGATATGACCATTCCGGGCAGATGCTTCAGATCTTGGTTGAGCTGTTCGTCGAGAGGGTGTCATTGAAGCTTCTGGGAGACTATCATCGGACATAGTCACATCTTCTTCGTCATCGGCGAGGTCAAGTTCCTCCACAATAAAATCGCCAACATCGTGCACACTTTCGACAGCAGAAGACTCACTATGTATTGATTCTCCAGAGTCGCTCTGGTTACCGAAAATGGCAGTCTTCTTTGGTTTGACAGGGATACCTGCTGCCAATCTTGGAGGTGGCGACTTCTTTTGAAGAAGAGCGATTGTGTAGATCAAATCCTCTCGATCAAAAATTGTTGCCTCCATGATGCGGGTTTGGTAGCGTACCTGGTTCTTATTCGACCACTGGCCAAGTATTATATTTTCCCGAAGTTTGGGGATGCGTCTATCAACAAGGTGTTTCAAGTCTTGCTGAGCCTTCAGAATGTCCGCATGCTTTGACCCTGTCTTACGTGATTTCGTCCAAAGTTTGAATGCTTTTTGACGACGTTTGGGGAGCTTTACTTCTTGCCATTGAGAAACAAGATCTGCGATACCTGCATCAACAGCTGCTTCCACTTCTTGCGAAGTAAGGAACTTATTCTTTTGTTTCTCCTTCTCGATATATGCAGCTCTCTCCTTGGCTTCCTCGTCTATAGCCTCCCAAGTTTCGGTGTCAAAACCATTCTCTGAACCAGATTCTCCGTACAAAGGTAACTCTTCATCATCATCCTTGAGCATATTATATTTACTCAGAGCACCAGGTTCCTCATACGCATTCGCCAAAAGATCAACTTCCGCATTCGAATCAAAGTCAAAGGTTGATTTCCCGGCATTCGAAGATTTAATGGGGTATGCTTCTGGATCAATCTCGGGCCATGATGCCAAGGCTTGCCGGGAGATTTCGGTAGTATCCGAATTAGAGCGATACAAAGTGAATGAAGGTTTTGGCGCAAGTCGCAAGCGATATGGTTTAATGGCGATTAAAGTCTTGTGATTTCGCTTGAAAAGTTCCGGGCTAACACGAAGAAAATATTTCATCAAGCCATGGACATATAAACGACGGCCAAATGAGATGGAGCTCCGTTCTTGGAATTCAAGCGCCATTTCACGCGGCAAAATTTGCTCACCTGCCGCAACTTTGCCATAGAAAACATTGTCTACAGAGATGCGCGAATTACCCAAATAACCCTGATCGAGTTGTGAATGGAGGAATATGCGAACGGTATCAGCTTCGGTGGGTATTGTGCGATCTCTTGTTTGATCGATGACCGTTGTAATGAGCGTTGGGGCAATGCGCTTGCGCGTCTTGGTAGGCTGTACCTCGTTGGAAGCATGGACTGAAGTTTCGAGGAGAATTTGTTTGTTCGCATCTTCATCTTCTGAATGCGGAGAGGGAACAGGGGGCGTCAGGAAGAGAGGGTCAGAATGATTAGGTTCCAATGGGCCATCCCGATTTGCGCCGTGAGTATTATCATCTAGCTTCTGTTGCTCGTTATTGTTTCCTTCGGATATAGACACACTCTCAAAGCCTTTGCTCGAATTGGAATTTGGTCCTTCAGTCTCATTTTCCGTAAATAGTCTCAGAGGTTGCAAACTAGGGATATTTGGGATGCCGGAAATACTAGCTGGCATGTGAATGGGCACAGTCGAATTAATAGTGAAATTGAAATCGGCATGCGAAGATACACTTGGTAAGCTATTGCTGTATCTCTCTGCAACCAAAGCGGAAGCACGTTCCTTACCCAACCAGACCTTATATTTTGCGCTTCGTTCGCGGAGTTGCTCGATTCCATATCGAATGAAAGACCGCCAGCCAAGTTTGGTTATTTGCAGATCTTCCCGTAGACTCTTATCATCAATTTCGATTAGAAGGATATCTCCTGTAATTTCATTATCCCGAAAAGCTTTCTCTAAGAACACAGGATCCGGTAAACGAGTAGAGGCTGCGCGAAGTTCCCAAGACCGTTGGTCGGTGCAAAACTCTTGGACTATCCTGTCAGTCGACCATGACCAAGGGTCGTCGTCCTCCATTTTTGTATTAAAGTGATCGAAGTGCGCTGTTGAACATGAAGAAAGGTTTGGCGACGAAAGCGGTAGCTGTGATAGCCAACGAAGAACGTGAGACTCGCGAACTATAGGAAGATGGTTAGTTATGGTCATAAATGACGACGAAGAGCAACACCTCTATTCTGAAAGGCTGAATTTATTGAATATAAGAGAATGAATTGATAAGAAGAGTAAAGGTTGGAGGTAACATGTGGCAAGGATGTGGATTGCTCACATTAAAAAGTGTGCGTGGTATAGTAGAAGGTTTGAATTGAAGTCTAATAAAGGTTCAGTCGTCGATTTATCTAGGTATCGAATGTAGATCGAGCTATAAGTGAATTGGTAGAAAATGGGTCGAGCTGATTAAAGTAGTTATTAAAGTTGAAGTCATGTAAACACCAATGGCACGACTGGAACGCCAGACAGCGACTTTGCGCTTCTGGAAAAATAACAAATAACTGGTATTAGAAAGAAGCAAATAATGCGAGATCTCTCTCGTCGTATGAGAAGGTATTGTGGCACGGAATCTATCAAATTGCTATTCTAGAATCGTAGAAACGGCGGTTAAGTTGAAGTTGAAGAGATTAGAGGGGTAGGACAAGAGAGGAGGGGAAAGACGAGGGGAAGCTTGAGCCTGAAAATAAGAGGTTGAAGTTGAATTGAAGACTGACGCGAGCTTTCGCGGCCATCAATCACGAAAATGCGTGCTTGCTGCTATAATCTAAAGGGGTCTTCAGCCTTGCGACTTATCTGATCAAGGAGTGGGCCATAATGACAATCACGTGGTGATAACAAAACTCAAGATTGTTCTGTTGCATCTATTTCCCGACAAAAGAATGGATTGTTTCATGATTGGAAAGTTTATATATTTTTACTAGATATTCGCGTTCCAAAAGGTTAAGGATATTATATTTGCTACCCACCCCCTCTCTACCTAGGTATAAAATATCTTTTTGGTGAACTTTCCAAAAGCTTAATACAGGTAAAATGAGTACATGCATTTCCTATCGTTATCGGTATCTACTCTTAGCCTTGCATGATTTTCATTCAGCCTTGTGAACCTTTCCCCACTAATGAGATCTTATTCGAAGTGGATCGACCTATTTCTTCCATGTCGTGACTGATGTGATGACAAATTATCTATGCAGTAAGACTACCGATATCATTATCAAATCTTCTTAACCTTGATACCATAGACATCATTTATGTGTTTATCGTCGTTTTCCTAGGACAACATAACCTTTCATACCAACCATACACTGACTTCTTCAATCAACCTTCGAAACTCTAGCTCATCACTCTCACCACTCTCATCATGACATCTTCATATCCTCCCGAGATTTCGACAAAAGAATCAGAACAACTTCTCGTAACCATCAAAGATTGGTCAATAGCTCATGGATTGGCCGTCAGACCTCCACCGACATTTTTGCCTACAGAAGCAGATCCTCATGGTGTCTTAGCAACTACTGCTCCAGTCACTCTCTTTCCAAGTCCTTTCCCTCGGATATGCTTTGAGCAAGCCAAATCAGTCCAGAAAGCTTATAATCTCTTATACGCATCGATTTCTCAAGATGAGGCCTTTCTTAAAGATATCGTTCAAGAGTAAGAAGATTCGGATGGCATTCCACTTTACCATCTTTCTGTTTCAATGGGCGTTGTGTGAATTCTAACTATTTTTAGAATTCTCGAAGTAGATGATTTCATTGCCGAACTTTGGCGTGTTCATGTAAAAGTCAAGAGTGAAGGTTATGTGCAGGTATACTATCTTGACCACCAAATTAATTCCAAGTGATTGAGAAATACTGATTGTAAAGAATCTTTCTTTGGGCCTTTTCCGATCAGATTACATGGTTCATCAGGAGACATCGGATGCAACGCCTACGATTAAGCAGGTCGAATTCAATACTATTGCTTCTTCATTTGGAGGATTATCCTCTCAAACTTCACAATTGCATAGGTTTGTGTCTATCAATACTGGAATAATTTCTGCATGACTGACCATCTTGTTAGATATCTTTTCTTGGGTGATTATAGCCTTTTCAATAAGGATGCAACTAGATCGCTGGATCTCCCTGAGAATACCAGTACCAGATCATTAGCATTAGGATTGTTATCGGCTTTTGAACACTACAAGGGAGCCACTCCCAACTCTGACTACGATTACTGTACAATCTTCTTGGTTCAAACACCAGAAAGAAATATCTTTGATCAAAGGCACCTTGAATATGAACTTCAAAAGCACGGTGTACCAGTTTTTCGACTAGCATTTTCAGAAGTTCTCACCCATACCAAAATAGCTCAGACTCCAAAGAGAGAGTTGTTATATTCACCACCAAGTAATCCCTCGAAGAAATTTGAGGTTGCTGTTGTCTATCTCCGTGCGGGATATGGTCCCCAAGATTACACACCTGAATCTGCTTGGGAGGGTCGTTTTCAAATCGAGCGGTCAAATGCAATCAAATGCCCATCAATTTTGACTCAATTGGCTGGAGCCAAGAAAGTTCAACAAGTACTTGCTACACCAAGAACTCCCTCTACACCTTCAATCCTAGATCGCTTCGTCAAGACAAATGATGCAGATCTCGAGAAACTGGAAGACACATTTACAAACATTTTCCCACTCGATGAAACTCCAGCAGGACTCGAAGCCCGCAAAATCGCTGTCGATCCAGAACGCTGTAACGGATATGTCCTCAAACCTCAACGAGAAGGCGGCGGTAATAACATCTACCGCTCCGCAATCCCTCCGTTCCTCAAGTCCCTTCCAGAGTCTCATTGGAAATCCTTTATCCTGATGGAAATTATCACTCCCCCACCTGTTCACAACATGATTTTGAGAAACGGTGTTATTGAAAAGGGTGGTGTAATCTGTGAACTCGGTATTTATGGAACATGTCTATGGGATCAAACAACCTCGCAAATTTTGCATAACGAGGAAGCAGGATACCTTCTCCGAACAAAGGGTGATAAGAGTGAAGAGGGTGGTGTGGCTGCTGGTTTTGGGTCTATGGATAGTGTGGCTCTTGTTTAGTATCTATTCCCGGCACAACAAAGTTTTAGAATCGGGAGGGAGACTAGATACGGCGACCGAAACACATAGTCCAAACATTTGTTCAGCCACATTTCAATCAGATGGATCTATTCTCAATATAGCAAAGGCTTTGAGACTCGGGGCAAAAACTAGATACGGTGACCTGAATAAACCTAGCATGTCCCACGCATAGCTTCAGCCACAAGTCATTCAGGAGTTTCTTCGGCAAACTCATTAAGCAGCCGTCTAAAATAAACCGGAATCTCATATGACACGCTAGAACTATTCTTCCATCATTCGAACACGCTTCTCCCGCTTGAGAGAACCCGGAAGACACATCAACCCAACTAGTAATCCAGGGAAACCTTAGCAGCCGCATTCCCGGTGAAAACTTGTGAACTCGCTTACAACGACATGCCTTCTTTTATACCATCGCCATTGTTGTCCTTGTACATTTTTATCATCCTTTACGTTACATTTTACTTTTGCATTATATCTTACTTCTTACTTCTATTGTACGCGTATGAAGGAATTCCACGGGCGTCATGTGTGCTACGTTCTTTTCGTGAAGCTTATTAAAGTAAATGTTTATGGGCGCCAAGGAGACTAGCATTCAAGCTGGTGGCCACATGATTCCTGTTCCCGGCGCAGGAACAAAATTCAGGTCCCATTACATACACTCCAGTGATCAATATACTCAAGGATGTACCGGATAAGTGAATCACACGAAGGTAAACACAAGTTTTCAATAACCTTAGATTCATGCCGAAACCTCGACGAGTTGAGGAGATGGCCCAAGTCTCCATTTCTTAGAGTTTTGAGAATAGGTAGGTGATTGTTTTTGAGATGGCGAATTACAAAGATGGTAAATATTATGAAAATTTCTTCACGTCTGTATCTTCATCAAAAAACTTGTTGGGTGTTCTTATTATCGTGTCCGAATTTGCGTCCAGTAAATTACAATCGTCATATTAATCAAGTCAAAGGCAAATAAAGTAATTGCTTTGTTTTCCAAATACATATTGATACTCAGTGGTTCCATAAGAACGCTCTGGACTGAATGAGGCTATGACATGAAAAGTAAAATCAGCGAATGGGCCAAATAGATCGGAAATAAATCAGTTGCTCTATTTCCAGTGAAGATTAGAGTTCGACAGAGTCTCCAACTTAGACAGAGAGATGACTAACGATTTAAATGCAAGCACGAAAAACATTAGGGAACTCCTGAGATTGGATCTAGGTTGCTCTTGTAAATAATCCGGATATAAGTGTCAGGGAAAGAGGAGTGACTATTCATTAATGTTGATCTTATTAAAGTTCGATATTGGTCGAGGACCACTTCCATGCGTTTGACTTCCCCCGCGGCGTAGACGACGGTATTGTTTGCATTCGAGCGGTTAAAAATCAAGGGTGAATGACCGATGGTTTGGTTGATCGCAAATCAATCCGAAATTCGGAGAATCTTTGGCCATCGATTCCCGCGATTGTAAATCGTCTCCCTTTATTATTGTGAGTACTAGGTACTACCATGGCAGCGGGGTTACGAGTCTATATGTCAAAACATCCTTACTGAAATTTTTTATTACGGAGATCTCTGACCAAAGAATTAATTAGCTAGTTGAATAAGTCACATTCTCTCCGTTCCAAATACAATTCACCAGAAGGTTACAAGGCTCAAATGAACAAGAAGCTTGATCAAATATACCTGTTATCAGACTTGTTGACATTATTTCATTTTAGCTCAGATCGCTAACTGTTCTTGGGCTGGGGTCTAACTTAGATCAATTCGGAGACTGCAAAACATCATGAGGAAGCAGCGACCATAAACCTACAATATGCAAAGTCCAGCAATAATACCCGAAAACTGATTTGTTCACTGCAACGTTATCATATTCCACCATTTTCCTAATGTCTCTCTTGGTTGACTTTTGATTTTTAGTTTGTTTTGCACACGTTCCTGCACGTCTAGCTTCTCAGGGGCTTGCTACAATACGTTCGCACACCTTTCGTGTCGCCGATTTATTCCTTCACAGCAGTCTCCCCACATTGTTTCCCATGTTAGCTTCATTCCCTTGGTCCCACATATGACAAGTCTCAAAATAGTCTTCCGCTTTTGTTCCCAAAATTTCCTGCATATCCGCTGCACATCCCCCATGCCTTTCAACGCACAACTGCCGAATGCGAGTCACATCCTCTCGTCCTTGCACCATTTGTCGAATGTCTCCCTTTCGCCCGCCCCGCCGCTGCACTCTTCGAACTCGGCACAACGGATGGAACGAGTTCCTCACGTTTCATTGACCTCGTCGCTCACCTATCACGATGGGATCGACAGTTGAGCAATACACCGAAACGGAAATAACCAGAGGTTTCATCTCGCATTTCATCCACCTTTTCATCTACCTTTTTACACGCCTGCGGGCATTGTTATATAGGGCAGAGCAGCAGAAAATATCATGGTCTGATTTACCTGCCAAGTACCTGTGGTACTGATATCATTAAATCCACAAGAATACTGAAAAACATTTCTATTGAGGGAAAGGTATCCCAGTGCCATTGTGATGACAACCACATGTAAGCTCGACTCGAACAATCCTTTTGAATGTGATTAAATCCTTGAATGTGTAAATTTCCTTCGGTCAATTCTCTTCATGTTTCATATTTTACAGGTCTCAAAGAGTTTTATTTTTTCTAAATACAAGATGTCTTGATATTTTATGTGCAGAATTTCATTCTTTAGTCGGCATGTTTCGATAACACGGTTCATCATGCATCATTTCTTACAGAATCCATTTCTCAAATCAATATGGGTTAAACATTTGGTATCTAAGTCAACAATCACAGCAACACAAATTCTTGCGCGTCAACATCTGGGTAAATCAAAGCAGCTCACACAGAATAAACAGCCGACCGTTTTCTGTTCAATGCAATAAATCAGCTATCTCCGCCGGTTCTTCTTCAAGAAGATCTTCATTACTAGACATTTACCACTCACGCTGCTTTTCCAGTATAGAAATACACAGATAATCCGTAATATGATGGGATCTGGGACTGTGGATATGCTTGGCCCAATCTGCAAGCCGGAGTGCACGCCAGACGATTTTTCTTGACCCTCCAAATAATCACGCAATTTCATTATGAAACCTTAGTTTCTTGATTTGACACTTGAAATGCTAGATCATGAATCGGGGCAAATCTGGTTTCTCCAGATGAGGTGAGCGATGACTTGAATGACTACCGCGTAGCTTCCTTCTAGACTGGTTCTATATCAGCACTTTCTTGTTATGATGTTGACACAAAGTTTATTCTTATCACATGGGTGATTTATTCAATTGAGAGTATGGAGCTTTCAATCTCGAATTCACAGCGAGAGAGGGATTTGATGGGTCTGTTCATGGGTATCGTTTGAATCCTTGCTTTCTGGAGATTATAATTGTGAATTTTGATAGGATTCATATACATGGTCATCAGTGATTTTCAGTGACTGATAGAGATGTAGTGAAATCGAGGAATTTGTTGATAGGGAATTTAGTTTTGTTACGTCTGCTAGCATCTAGATTAAATGATTCTAGCTTATCAACGCTTGGTAAACAATGACTCGATACAGCTCTAAGGGTTTTCTGTACCTGGAGCTAGTCATTTTTAACCAGCCATAGTATGAGCTATTGTGGGCTAGAGAATATTTAATTTAATCTCGAAATCCATGATTTGTATCCGTCCAAGATGTCGGCTTCGAAAATAAGCGAATGGTGATATTTTTAGGTACGAATGCCAAGCGAGTTAACGATCCTGAGCTTTAGACTCTTCGTAACATATGTTCTGAGGATTGTATAGACATCTATTGTGATGATCTCGATATGCGGAAAGGATAGCAGCATTACTTGGGATTTTCTCATCAAATTGGTACCCAACATCATAAAGAACACTGAAGTAGATCACTCGACGGAGCAAGCTTTCAGGAGTTTATTGGAGGACAAATTTTTCCTACTATTGAAAACTATATGGTTCTGAAGACTGGTGCAGCGCTTATTATTGCTCGTTCTTGCCAGAGTTTGCGCTTGCGCTATTTAGAGGTTGATGTTAAGTTCAGTCAACAATTGCCTGTTGTCATCTAGGGTCTCAAAGCTTGGCTGGATTGTCCCAGAATTTGATATCGAATAACGTCAACACTAAATTAGGACATAGCTATTCATGTCTAGATCCGGAAAGAACTCAAAGTGACGGTGCTTGAAAGCTCCTAGTCATCCGTTGTTCAGATCATGAAAGAACTCAAAGTGACCCGGCTCGGTAGCACCCGCCCAAAATTCTCAACAAGCTCTGAAAAGGCCGTTCAATAGGCAAGATAACTGTGTTTCTTAGGATGTTCCGGTCATTTAGATATGCAACATTTCATACATGCCTCGTATGGTGCTCATGATGCTATACATCTACCGCTGAACGGTTATTTGTCATATTGGATGGATTATCGAGTTTAGTTAAGTCAACGGACCAAAGTAAGTTTGAATGACAAACATGACTGATGAAGGTTTCCATTCATTAGCTAGTTGATCTAGATACTACTATACTAAACTTATAGTCAGTCTGAATACAAATCGAAGAAGTGCCCTCAAAAATAAAGGTATAAGTATCTCTCTCAGACCCCAGTAATTTCGAGTTCGAGTAGCTGACATTCATCACATTCATCGCATTCATCACATCCTACAATCATCTTCAATTAAATCCCATCCATTTACACACAACATCTACATTCAATTCACAATGCCATTCAACGTACCTGGAATCGACGCTGCGGACCTTCGCCGTTATATCAACCCCGGTTAGTATATCAATTGACCCTATCGAGCCCCTTCGTCCCCTCTACCCCCCTTAATCACATCTTCATCTCAGTTTTATCAGCCGAAAGTTCATACTGCTCCTGTTTTCATTGTTTTGTTTGCTGATAATCGTACTAGATCCACATGTCGGGAACCCTGCCCCCGTCTTCCCGGCTGCCCCTGCCGCTGCCCCCGCCTTCCCCGCCTTCCCCGCTGTCCCTGCTCTCCCTCTCCCGGCTGTCCCTGACGCTGACGCTGCCGCTGCCGCTGCCTTCCACCTCCCCGCTCTCCCTCTTCGCCCTCTCCCAGCTGGTAATAATGCCCCGGCTGTAGTTGCTGCTCCTGTCGTAGAGCAACCAGTCCCTTCGTGGCCAGGTAACCCCAAGGAGATAAGTCCTGATCACCGAGCTCTGAGTAAGAACCTCCTTGCCTGTCATCTCTCCTCATTTGGGACAATAAAAAGCTAACCTTTTCGAAAGCTATCTGGCCAAGTACCAGCAACAAATGTGCCACCCTGAACTACGTGCAGGGCAAACATGAGCTTGTTCTTGGAGAAGTCGATGTTGTGGGTTCCCAGGATTGGCTGCGCGAGAGACAACCAAGAGCCCGTAGGGGTGGCGCTGCCTGGTTTTTGGTTAGCTTGTTGGGGCGGAACGGCTGGACCAACAACAGGGTCATTGTTGATGCATACACGAGAATGTTCAAACCGTGTGTCGACAGGTTTGCCGAAGTTGTTGGGAGAGGCGAAGAGTGCGGCGATCAGTGGAAGAAGGCGGAGGCTCTTGTCCGCCAGACTTTGTCCAAGGTTCAATACAATAACTTGTTCATCAATCAGAATGATGCAAGAATTGTCGGGGATGAGGCAGCGGGGGGTGAGTGTCTCTGGCGTCTTAGACAGCCTGGGGACCCCGCTAAGCCAGTACCGACGAAGGGCAAGAGAGGCTCTGGATCGCGTGGAGATAGCGGCGGGGATGGCGACGGGGATGGCGACGGGGATGGTCCCGCTGGTGACCCAAATTCCGCTCACGAGAAGCGCGATGGTGGCCCGGAAGACCAACCCGCCGTCAAGAAGCGCAAGGGCCTCTTGACTGGCGGATAAGAAGCGCGGGGTGGGAAGAGGGGGATGCCAGGAAAAATAACGGTACCAAATTTCCTGGACTGGTTGTTCATGCCATCTTTGAACAATCTAGTATTGATGATGGGCTCTCAGTTGAATCGGTGTCGTGATTCCTGGAGCAGCTTGTAGAATTGTTGACATCATGACCTTGAGCTACGACTTCTTTCCTTCTTTCCTCGGTGGGTTCGATTCCCACCATATTTTGATGGTATGATTTGGGATTTGAATGGGACGAAGTCAACAGTGGCTCTTGGTTCATGGTCAACACTCTGCATTATGTCGGCACAATCATAGCAGTTTGGAGTTCTTTGTGCGCTTGCTTCCTGTGTCTGCAACTCGTATGATCTTTTCTTGCATGATTGGAGAGAAACGAAACGCCTCAACATAGGGAACCCCTAATCCTTAGGTGTCCGTTCTTCCACTCTTGGTGCTTGGAAAAGATATTATATGATTGGTAGACACAGCGCGTTGTTTTATTTCCTTATTTGTTTTTTTCCTTCTTGAATATTGCCAGCCTCTGAACATGGTTTTTGCTCCTTCTAGATCAGAAGGAGAGTTTCCCATGTTCTTTACACAAATGTGAGAGGATGGCACAGCGGATATTATTAGCAATTGCATGTTTCAGTAATTTATAATCATCACAAGTAAATCTAATGAACAAATCAGATGTGAAGTGAAGAAAGTAAATTCATGATTTGAGATGGTAGCTGACTTGTGATACCATTATTGAGAAAGGTGCCTTGACTGGTTATGTTCTCTTCGACATCTTTTCTCTTCGACGTCTTCCCTTACATACTGCCTTGAAAGTACGGTACCTTTTGCGCCGCCCAAATTCGATATTACATACACACGCGAATCGAAAAGTAAGTCTTGTTACATCCCATCATCCATTCCAACTTTCATAGAATTCATATATTCATGGCCAATTGGTCTATGCGCTTGCATCTTGAGGCTTCTTGTATTGGAGGACGTCGATTTTCTCTGTTTGATCTGGGTTAGCTAATGCTTTGGTAAGGTTTGATGGTATTTTGGAGGGAGCACTTACGTTGAACTGCGCTCATAGAACTTCTGTTCTTCCCATCGGCATCTTGGTAGTTATTCATTTGTGCCTCAGCTTCTACATATACCAAGGTTCTAAACGCACATACATCAGCATTGGATACCTTTGAGATATCCTTTTTTTGAATTTCCGAGCTCAACATCTGCCTCTGCCTCTGCCAAAATTCATATAAGATGTATCCATATTGGAGACATTTCTTCCTAAACGGTTCTCCCCAGCTATCAAGAGATCAAAAGGACTTACCCCTTCTCTAAATTCGAAATGAAATCTCTCTGTGGTCCCTCTGGCAAGAAGCTCACTACCCGAAACCAACTAGTCTTCTGATTCTCTCCTCTGCCAGTGCTAGTACCAACCGCATATTTCATGATTTCTTGTCCTTGGCTTGTAGCAGTTATTTCAGGCTTATCAGCGAGACGACCAATAAGTGTGAGTTTGGCGAAGGTATTATTGCGAGCGCTGGTGGAGAAGCTGCGAGAGAGGGTGGATGGAATATTGCGGCGGAGAGCGAACATCTTTACGGTTCTGGAGGAGTGGAAGATTTGAAGTTGGTTTGTGGAAAGAATGTGGAATTTTAATGAATGTGAATTAATCGATCTTGATTTTTTTCCTTCCTATCACCGTTTCTGTGTTTTGGTGGGCCTGGTGGGCATAAAATCTGAGATGAGTTGGGGCTTTTGCCTGAGGCATAAATATCAATTATTTCCCCGGTGCGTGCACTTACGAGCATTTCGAGGTTCACAAGAAGGGCCATACCATTGGGATTTCTATCAACTGAGACAACTGAGGACAAAAATCTGGGGAAAACTTAGCTTTCATTCTTTACCTTTGAGATCATTGCAATTACCAGGTACTGATGTATAAATTCCGATTGAAAGCACAGCATTGAAGATATAAAGCGACAAGCAACAAGCAACAAGCAAAAAGCAAAAAGCAACGAGCAGCATTAATTCCATTGGGATTCGTTGTATTAAGATTGAGGAAACTTCATCATTTGTTAACCAAGGGAGAATTCCGACCGATAACACAGCATTGAATATAAAGCAACATCGATTTTATTGGGAATCCTTGCGTGATATGATATTTGGGAAGATATACTACTTTCGCTATTGAATTCTTCGAGAGATCACTTACCCAACTTAGTAGGCATCCCGATTGATAAACAACCACACGACAATCAAAATGAAGTAGGATTGACACCATTGGGAATGTTGCGTCTTTACATTTACGCAGTTGAACGTACGCCATTCTTTATTGACACCTGAACGAGGGTTTCTTTGAATGCAGCGTCGCAGGAAGAGGACGCAGGAAGAGATATCTTGACATCTCGATATCTTGACATCTCGATATCTTGGAATCTTGGAATCTTGGAATCTTTGGAGGTCGCCGATCAAATTCAACTTGTTTTTGCTTCCTTGCGATGTCTTACTTCCGCTATGGTCACCCAATCCTTCTGAATGCTCGAACACGAAAGGTTCAAGATCATGCCAGCAGATCCCCAAATAAATATAACGTCTTGTCATCACGGATACGAGCATCATATGTGCATCTCTTTATCCAAGAGATTTTCAGTTCAACCATCTCTTTAATGCCTTATATGCTGGTCTCAGCTACCACAGTCACAAACCTTATCTACCCGAGACGGTGTTACTCATGATGTTCTGTACTATCACCATCATCTTGGTTGGAGACTTTCTAGATGGTCGTTCCTGTATCACTTGTTGATGTACTCCAGACTTTTTCAATCTGCAGAAATTGAAATCGTGGTATGGATTGCATGCTTCATCAGAATCACTTCGCATGAAGGATTACAGCTCTTCACCAACGCCATCCCGCCCCCCACACCATTGAACATTGTAAGTCTTTGTATCACAAGTTCGAATGGATTTTCTTTTGAAATTGGTTCATACTGGATCTTTTACCCTTTTCAGAAGTGCGGCATGTTACATCGATGCATCGAAGTAATTATTGGCATGAAACGGAGACTTCTTTCCAAAAGTATGATAGGTCGGATGAACACCGGAAAGCTAACAGTGTGCGAGCGGGATAACGAACGAACGGAGTGAACCGAAAAAGACCGGAAAATGAAGGGGGAAGGTCTAAAAGACACTCTTGTACCTGAAGCTAATCCTTATGGAGAATTGATTCCTTGAATATATCGAAACAACTCCTGGCATTACTACACTACCTACCTAGCATCTAATTCTTCAACCTAACATTACCATCTGGCATCTGCTGGTTGTGCTTAGGTTTCTTAGTTCTGTGTACTCTGTACTTTTGAAACCATTCCCGGCATACGAAAGGTACCTAGGTACCCAGTTAATGCTGGTCAGGCAATATGTACCATCAAGCACATATCGTTAAGCAATATATATTGTCCAAGCAATATGTACCGGTTATGCAATGCACAGCTTATTTTGTATCTTCTTCCTTCTAGCTCGTCCCGAACATTAGGAAAAAAAGAAATCATTCAATTATATGGTTAGTTATGTTCCAATTCCAACAAGACAATAGGAAGAAAAGCAAGAAAATTGAAGAAAAGAAAATAGATCAGAGAGACGGGAGGTCAAGATCATTAAAAAGAAAGAACGAAAGAAAAATAAAGAAAGTTGACGATCAATTGATCTACTATAAGTCAGCCTCAGTATGGTCAATGCTAACTATAGTACTCAGAATGATCGGTAGATCTCCCCACAGCTCCATTTTTGATAGTAACCTAATCTCGCTACAATGAGTCTAATACGATTTTCAATCTACTTCAGGTCACAAATTTCTTGATTGGATTTAATGGGATCATTGAAACCTCGACTAGGCAAATCAAATCCATCAGAAACTTCAGACAGATCTGACAGACACGGCAAGCAAATGAATTCCCATTATTTTGGGCCGAAATCCAAGCTTTTTTCTCCGATTCACCGAGTATCGTCTCTCGAACAGATCAATTCATTTCCCCTCCATAAAATTTGGATGTGGCTTTGACGTTAAGAAGAGAAAAAAAGTAAGGTATACATACTTTCGTGGCACTGCATCGCATTGTTTGTGATCCCTACACTCCCAATTATTTACTTTCATGCATCATATTTTTCGTATTGCAGACGCCTTCCTGTAAGTACAGGATGTTAACTTTCAAGGCGGGGATTATGTCAAGCTGCAGGACAAATGTATCCGTCAATGGGTCTGCTTTAAACCAACACCCAAGATGAGTCTACCTTGCAGTAGATCACCGCGGTCCGCGGTCCGTTGCGAGTTCCATGTCGAATCGTTCATCGCATGCACACTGATTTCTAAGAACACATAAGAACCAATCATGCACAAACCCACCCACTCTGTACCAGACGATTCATCATCGGATAGCGTAATTTCTCATAAACGCCTTCGCGCCTACACTTAGTATCTCCGTTAAAGTTAAGTACCTTTACCTTCCACATTTTCATCGGGTCTTGACATGACTTCATATAATATACCTTCTCATATCTTATCTGTTTTCAGATGAACCATCAAGGCTATTGGCACACTACCTCACGCCTCGTTCTAAACATTCGTTACACCCCCCTTTTCCTTGTTCTATAATCCGTATTCTTCTTCAGTTCTCAATATTCGTGTTTCATTTCTATACTACCCATGTAATTTTCGAAGCCATACACACTACACGTCTATACATTGAGGGGAGCTTTGGCAATAGTCTCCTGTTCCACCAGGACTACTTTTCTTTATCTTATGATCTAATACTAGACATCCGGGTCTAGTTCTAAGAGTTTACACAATGCAGATCAAGGGGTCCGTGTTGCTGGTATTGGGAGCTTCGATTCAATGGGCTTTCGCTGCACCATGGGATGTTCAGGTCCAGGAACGCGACAACTCAGTAGCTCTATCTCCGACGATCACTTCTACCTCATCGTCGATCTCGAGTAGTGCGAAAGAATCGCAAGAAAGCAATGATAGCTTCACGTCCGCCTCAACCATCACACACTCGCAAAGTACTTCTTTGACAATGACTACATCAACTTCGAATACAGCAATGTTGACTTCGACCGCCTCGGCATCCTCGATTAGCGCAACAGCTACAAGTATATCCGTCACAGATTCAGCTTTCAATTGTATGAAAAGCCTGCCCTCATTAGACTTTGACAAGATGCTGACATTGAAGCAGCTACAATATCACCCGGCGAGTTACCTCTCCAACCCGAGATAACACCAGCGTTTGTTATTGCAGGAATTGTCCTCATCGCTACTGGTGTATTATATACTTTCATTGGAGTTAAGAACAAATGGCTGCACATCTCCCTTTCAGCAGGATACCTTGTCAGCATTGCAATCACGGTCTTGATTCTTTTTGTAATGAATCTTCCCGTTAGCAATGCGGTCGAGGGAGCATATCTTGTTGCAATTGTGCTACCCGGGCTCATCATTGGCGGGTGCTCTTTGATATTTACGGAGGTGACTGAGGGCCTTGGATGTCTTTTGGGAGGCTTTTGCTTCAGCATGTGGTTGCTTGTGATGAAAGCTGGTGGATTGATTACTTCAACAGCCGGGAAATCGATTCTGATTGCAGCGATCTGTATTGCTGCTTTCTCACTAACCTTCAGTCACTACACTAGGACTTATGGATTGATCGCATGTATATCGTTCGCCGGTTCCACAGCGATCGTTCTCGGGATTGATTGTTTTAGTAGAGCTGGCCTAAAAGAATTTTGGGCTTACATTTGGAACTTGAATCAGAACCTTTTTCCACTGGGCGCAACTACATACCCCGTGACAAAAGGAATTCGTGTTGAGATTGCCGCAATTTTCGTCATCTTCTTAGCTGGTCTAGTTTCACAATCAAAAGTCCACAAGATGATCCAAGATCACCGCGCGCAGAGATTGGCAGAGCGCCAAGAAATCGCGAGGGTTTTAGAAGAGGAGGAAATGAGTGTAGGAAGGAGAATTGAGGATCAAAATACCGCAGAAAAAGGAAGATGGGAAAAAGTATACGGCGAGAAGGTCAAATCCGGAGATGAATCAACACATGATTCTGTAGTGGGTGATTTGGAAGATTCAAAACGAGGGCATTCTAGCACAATTACTTCTATTATGGAACTCGATGGAACAGAGGTTGAAATCTCTGGCAAATCTTTACCTACTCGATCAAATGTTGCTGGTCTTGTTATGTTGAGTGGAAAAGCGCAAGATGGAGCTGTTACAGTACGCGTTGCTCGGGACGCGGCACCCGAAGTTGAGCGAATCGAAGATAAAGTTGCTATCCCATCGCGCCGGTCGAGTCAAAATTCGGGCAGATCTCAACCATCCGCAAATCCAACTGGAGATAAAGCTGTGGTTGTTAACAATGAAAGTGTCTACCTAGCAAGTCTACCTTCACTACGTCCTACGAGTAAAGCCCCTCCTCCACCAATGACAGTCGCACCAGAAGTAGTGCCTCTTCCTTTTAAGATTCCCGAAGATGAGATGGAGGATAATCGATCTTCGATTGCTACTTCTCCCGACGAAGAGCTAGCGGTCAACGGCAGAACTTTGAAACGTACACCCAGTGGCGGCTCAGCATTGTCCAATAAAATCTCCACTCGATCAAAAAGAGAATCACAAAGGTGTTCGGAAGAACAAGGTAGCAACACAGAGGATTTGGCGACTCCTTATGCCGATGAGACTGATCGCGCAAGCTCTATCGCGGCAACTGTGGATGATCTTAGCGACGACGAAGACAGGGAGGTAGGAAGTATACGTTCATCAGTTGTTAGCGAAGGCATTCCTATACCGGATGTGGAGTTTCCAGCACAGGATGATCAAAATGATGAGCAAAGTCCAGAGCTGGTGACGGTGAAGTTGACGACTGAATCGCAGGAAGTCCCATCGGGACAGACTCCTTTGTCCCCAAAGAATTCCACAACTGAAGATACAGATGATAAGGTGGCTGGTGAAACGTCTGATGTGCGACAAAGTTTGGAGCTTCGGCCAGAGTCGGGAATTACTGTTGCCACTGATATTCTCAACACTCCTCGAAATGAATTATCCCCGGATGAGTCAATGCCACAGCAGGACTCGCTAACAACGTGTGGGGATCCAGTACCGAACACGTCAAATTCCACTGTTGGGGAAAGTCTTGAAGATGCTGACAATGGAACTGAATCAAAACTTAAGACAGAGTCATCCATTACATCGGTGCCTGACACAAAGACCACGAAAATCACGAAGGATCAATTGCCTGCCCAGTTCTCAAAAGTTGTCATGTCATATCGTACCAATGAATGGGCCAAACATTTGAGCCATGCAGACTCACCGGAATTGGAGGAATTGGATATTTATGAAAATGTATCCGAGGATCCCAAATCTGAATCGGCTGTTCCCGTGGATGTCGAAGCACTTCAACAAACAGCTCACAATGCTCTTCCACCTCCAGCAGTACGATCGTCTTCTCAACAATCAATCTCTCCAGGTCTTATCCGGTCAAGCTCAACCCAATCAAATATCACGCCCTTCGCGACAATACCTGAAGGTTCTCCTATTCATGGACAGGATTCATCGACACGAAACTCCTCACAACAACCATTAGGAGGATCTGAAGTGCATCGATCATTGCGCAATATTTCAAATCCAAACATTCCAGAGGCAATAGTCGAATCAACTGGAGAAGAAATTCCATCTTCCCAACAACACTTTTCGCAATCGATTTCCCCCGCATTCGGAAATTCTAATACACTAATGGAAAAACGAGACGCAATGCTCCGCAATAGATCATCTTACTTCCCCACGAGAAACTTTTCTACACATTCCATGCCGATACTTGAAACAAACCCACAATCTCCCTCACGATTTCAATCTGCGTCACATTCTCAAATGGGTGGCGAAACCGGGTTAATTCATAGCCCTTTACGGTCTTCCCATTTCAACAAATCGGCCCCAATCCTTCCCGAATACGATGATATACCACTTTCTCAGCGTCGCGAACTCATTCGTCAATCTACGTCTCAACCTCTAGCTGCCCCTAATACAAACCCTAATTCACATCAACCGAAACGCACATCGAATATTCAAACTCCATTGGTTAGAGAACAACAATTGGCGATGTGGAGGAACAGTATTGCAAATGATTTGCAAGTGCAGAAGAAGAGGGAAATGGAGACAGTTGATAATAGGAGGAGTGTACTTTGGCAGGAGAGAAAAACAGTGGAAATGAGAAAAGAAGGGGAGAGGAGAGCAAGGGAAATGAGGGAAGAGAGATGGGAGGGAAAAATCAGGACAGCTGGTGGGGAGATGGAAGAGTTGCATAGAAAAATGATGAGTCGGATGCAAGGTGAGGCGAGGAAGGTGCTTTGATTTGGGAATCAAGGTGGCGAGGAACGAAAAATAGGATTGAAAGTGAAGGGTAATTCTTAATGGTTTAACTTTTGGATGGATGAGATAGAACTAGACGTCTAGAATTTGCTGGACAACATGGCTGAGATAAAATTCTTGTATATATGTATATCTACGGTTTGGGGACATAATCTGATGGCCGGATTGGGAATGGTGTTGGATGAAAACACGATAAATGAGTTGGGAAGCAGGACAACATGTATTATCAAATACAACGGGATCAACGATACTGGAGATACGGATTTACTGATGAACTGCTTTGGGAGAACCTCCTATGGATGGAATGGCACTGGCACTGGCGGGAATAGGAGAAGATCCATCATATATAGTATTTGCCACATAATTGGACATACTATTCAGGTGATCGATCTTGAGAGAGATATCTAGGAGCCGAGAGGCATAGATAAACTCATTAATAATGAAAGATTTAAATATCTACTACACTACACCGTAGCTTGTGAATCTTAATTTTCCCGATTTTCTTCCTGAACTCTACTGTTAACAAGCCGATCACGAGATTGAAACACCGAAATGTAAGCCCAAATCCAACTCACCTTCCCCAGATCCCAACACTGAATAACGCACGCAGTAAACTAGAGTACGGTGTAGAAACATCTACTGACATCGTACTTTGTACACGAAGTTAGAAAACAGATCATCACCCGGCATTCTGCTGATCGCTCAATTTGTAATTTGTTTCGGACCCGTATGCTTCGAATATTCTTCTGGAAGGAAATTTGATTATGGTTACCAGTTAGAAGTATGCATAGGGTCCACTGATATTCATTTGGTGATCTAGTTGGTGATCCTTGATGCTTGGGGGATGTCACATGTGTCATGTCTGAGAGGTATGAGTGAGGCATTGGGCAGAAAGTGGTTGGTGTTCAATGAGATTTGGTGAAATGGGAGGAAAATTTGGGATGAATTTATTGATTTGATTTGAATATTAGTTGGCAGCGTTATGTATTATTCGAGGCTAGGAACGTTACTGTTGAATACGTAGATCAGGAGATAATTTGCAATTTCATGACCGGACATGTCCATTCTACCATCTATGAGAATGTAGTCTTGTAACTTTCATCTGTCAATTGAGTCTTACAGCCTGCCAATCTAGTCTCACAAGCTGTCAATCGAGTCTCACATTTCGGATACACCGGAAAAGTGGCTATGATAATTTTTATCGCCGTGCCATACATAACATGGATGCAGGCAGTATCAGGGATTTAGCATTTAACAAAAGTCCTTTCTTTTGAAGTTTAGATCAGATGAGAAAGTTGGAGCCTCAGCAAGGCTTGCTGTGATAAATATAGATGAGACTATTAAAGCATGAGGTGGTGGTCCCTTCAATTATCAACGTCATATGGTGGCATTATGCCCTCTAAATGCAATTTCGTATATTGAGCTGGGGGCTAATGAGTATAACGAGGCTGAAAGTATAATCGAACCTTTTGAAGATCTTAGGATTATGATTTGACATGTAACCTAATTTTTTTGGGAGATCTAGAAGTTGTTTGTAAAAAGCGCTAGCTTGAAGCTATCGATAGGTATGTAGGCTTTCAGGGGTAAAACTCGGGAAGGACGAGCTAGCATTTCATTTCCGAGGGATTGGATTGGGTCAAATCTTGAAAGTTGGAAAAGGATTGAATTTGAGTCCAGTTCCGACGACGTACAGTAGTTTCGAACCAACTAAAAACTCCTTATGAAGCAAGAAAATAAATCATATCAATCATATTATCAGTAATGACATACTTGGAGGATATCAGTGGTAGCATTCCATACCTCGATCTGGGCCCTGTACGCTCAGACATTTGGAAATTTTGAGACTCAAGTCCACCAACTAATGATAAGTTGGCATAAAAATTCAGATGAAGGAAGTTTTCTCAGGGCTTCTTTTGGATGGCCAATCAATATCAATATTTGAAAATCCTTGAGGGTTGGATTGGCCATTGCTTTTATAGCTGGTTATAATTTGGTGCTTTTATAGCACACTTGAAACTGTTGCTACAGAGCTAAAATGCGAAGTCCTTTTCCCCAAGGAGCTGAGCCATGGCGTAGTGTCGGCTTAGATGCTCCTTGGTGGTGTTATGGTTATGTAGCTACCGGCTGATTGCTCGCCCTTGCTTCGAGAGCCTTAGGAATGAGCAGGTGAGTAAGTAGGAACCTAGGCAGATAAAGATGAATAATGAAGTGAACCATAAACGTTGGTACCAAATCACCAAATAGGAAAAGGGTATTATTCAATGTACCCAGGCTTTGTGTCCCCGAAGTTTCAAGGTTGAAATATAAAGATGCTTTTAGCTGCCTGGGTATAGATCCAGGGGTTTGAATGAGTTGAGGCAAGTAATTTTATTGAGAGATGTGACTTGGGATGGGAATACCAGGTACACCAGGTGGCTGATATGATAAGATATCGTTGATGTATGTTGAATTCATCTCATATTTTATATGAGACTTGATTCTTTTCTTTTGAAGTCTGAACTTTGAACTTTGAACTTTGCTTGGATCTGCTTGCTTACTTTCTACTTGTCTTCACCGAGATATCTTGGACTTCAATTTCAGCCTGTGATTTCTGTACTACTGTACCTGCTTCTAATTCCACCGACTTTTGGTTGATGACGGCAGGAATTTAACTGGATTGTTCCATTTTGACTTTTCTGAATATTTATATACCACTTCGTATACCTACCGAGCGACGAGCCTACTCCTCAGCCGTCTTGCTTTTTCCCTCTCCAAAGCATACCTATCATTCACATCAACACGAATCTTCGAAACCTTTTGAACCATATACGCATATATATATCATACTTCCTGAAAGACATTCAACTCCAAAATCACAGTTAGACATGCACAATCGAAATGGAAAAGAAGAGATTTACTGAAATATCAGGCATTTCAGGCATTTCATCACACTTAACTCAACAAGCGAATCAAAAACTTCAATTCCTGCAGGACTCCTATCTAACTGCATCACATTGCATTAGTACGAATCCCCTTACAATTCCCCACGAAGAATCCTTTCGATTGAAGGGTAAATATTTCAAAATTTCGATATCTATTCGACTACGAAGTCGTCTAAATAAAAATCAATCATCAATAATAATAATAATCATAATAACAACAATACCGAAAGAGGAAGGGGAAAAGGTTGAGGAGAAGCAGGAGAAGAGGAAGAAAAGAGACTTGCGCTTATCGAAAATAGCGGCCAATAATCCGGCCGCAAATTCCCAACGGCGTCACACACATCAAACCTACCGACCACCATATCTCCATCCACCATAGGAATTACTAATCGACCCAATGCCCCTCCATCAGCGATTGGAAACGCGAGAATTCCATCCCCAAGTCATCAACCTCCATATCCATCACCAAGCCCTGTGCCAACCAATCGCGATCAACCACAAGTTCGAATAAGTAGTCCTACGAGGTATAGTTGGAGGAACGCTTTACAAGGTGTTGCGAATCCTGGTACAACCGAAACTTTCCCAAATCCCTTTAGACCTCGCGCTGGCTCAAGAAGTACTTCAAGGGGGAGACCGAGAAGACCAAGTACATCTAGATTGTGGAATCCGACAAATTCAACCCCGAGAGCATATCCTCAGACATCTCCAAAGAGACATCAATCACCGCCGGAAGAACGACCGGTTATTGCGATACCACTTCAACATCCAGATATATCAAATTTACGGGAGGGAGCCACTGCTGGAGGCAATTATCCATTATTAACGTTACCGGAACAGCGACAACAAAGACATTCCGCATCTACGAGGGCAAGTTTACAGGTTGATAGGAGTGGAAGTTCATTAAGTTCGCATCGAATATCTTTACCAAGAACGGTTAGCATAGACCTTGCGCGAAATCGAAAAAGCGGTGATTCTCCTCTTACACCTACTGCTGGACCAAAACTTGATAAGGGTAAAGGAAAAGCAGTCGAAGAAGAGCCTGTTATAACTGTTGAGACAACATTGGAAAAGCTTACGGGAAGGGCTCCAGAAGGAAGACAACTCACTCCGACACCTGTCTCGGGCATCTCTTTCGATTTCAGTAAAGCAGCTATGTCTACGGACCTCGAGCGCGGTCCCAATACCCTCAATCCATATAATCCATCTGGCACATCACCAATACCACATGCGAACGATTCAAATATTTCATTGCCAGGAGGTATCGGTTCCGCATTATCCTCAAATGGCACATCGATAGTTGGGGAGGAGCCAGGGGAGGGAGATGATGATGCTTGGGGTCCTCAGCATCCGTGTTTTCCACATATGAATATGCATGTGCCACTCTCATCGCCTTTATACAATACAACACGCATAATACGCATTCGTCGCGATTGGATGTTGGAAGGAGATCTCGCGCCTACATTTTCAAATTTGTACCCAGAGATTTTGGATCCGGCTGGGGTTACGGAACAGGACTTTAGAGGCTTGATTGAGAGGATTAACAATGAATTGATACCGGCTTTTAATCCTTGGGGTGCGAGAAATATCTTCGATGGGTTGATGGGCTTGGTGACGGGTTGGGTATGGGATGATTTGGGTTGGACGGGTGTGAAGTCTCGGTTGAATCGTGTGGAAATGTGGTTGGAGGAATGGAATAGAGATATGGAGTCGAGGGCAAAGGAACCGGGGACAGCTCCAAAAATCGTGAGTTTGAGGAGAACGGGATATATGAATGTGAGTTTTCCCCTAGTAGACATATTTTGACTCGCCTCTACGTAGGAAAGAGAAGTCCTTACTGATGTACATCAAATAGCTTGATATCCAAGTCCCCGATCCGGAAATTTCATATCCCGCAACAATAACCGAATCAGATCGTTTAGATTCGGGCATATCGCAAAATACACATGTCACGGGAACCCCACCAGAACATGAGTTACTAGCTACAATACCTAGTAGAAGTCGGAAGAGTGACCATGTAGAAACCGTTTCATAGGTGATGTTGAGCGATGGGAGTTGTAACATACGTAAGAAAAAAAGGAAGCGGAGAGTGGAAGACAGAGGATGAGGAGAGAAGCAATTTATACCCCCTTTTTCATTTTTACACAGGCGTTTTAGGAGAAAGAGAACAAGAGGATATTTTGTAGAGGAAATGGAAAGGAAGAAAGAAAAAGAGGAAGGAAAGAAAGAAAGGGAAGAGCAGTTGATTTGTTTGGAGTTGGAATTGGACTTGGGATTGAAACGCACAGTTGAGAAGACAGATGGGAGTTGCATGCATTTATATACTGATTGATTGCAAGATCAAGACTTGCGTTGAAGAAATTCAGGTGAGGTTGCTAGGGATTGCTGTAAGATTGGAAGATGGACAAGAGAAGAGAAGAGAAGAGAAAAGAGAAAGGGAATGTGAGATGCGAGGGAGATAGAAAAAGGAGTGATGAATATCATGTTATGTTTGATGAGGATTGGTGATGGATAATATGATAGAGAAAGAAAGGGTAGGAGTATGTTTATTAGTTGTAAGAGAGAAAGGAGACCCGAGGATTATTTAATAGGTACTTGTACATAGGTGCTGATAATGATGAATGATTGAACTTAGGAATTTGGACCTTTGGGAACTTTGACGTGTCGATTTGCTTTTCCGTCTAATAAGATACCTGTCCAGCTACTTTCATATATTACAGCAGGGGGTAAAGCGAGGAATTGATGATCTGATCATGATGTTGAGATATAGCTACCTACTCAATGCTGTAAACGGCCATTTTCATTCTCTCTTTAATCCTTATTCTGTGATCCTCATCGTGTTCATCTGTCCTTATCCAAAGCTCCCTTTTCTTTCCCATTCATTCAACTACATACCTTTCCCTATGATACCGTATCCATATTTGCGTTCTTGCTCAAAGATTATTGCATATCAATAGACCTTACGATATATTTTGCATTTTAGTGGTTGCTCTTCACTTCTCACTTCTCACTTGCTTCTCTCCCCTTAAAAATCATTTCAGAAGACAAATGATGATGTCACCCAGCCTAACCATAATACTTTGTACGTGTATACCATTCTTTGGATACCTAACTCCGAATCCATGCAACAAAACTCCGGAAAGCACGCATCTATTGGACCACTCGAATACTACTCAACCACTCGCATCATGAAATAAATACTTTCTTCGCCAAGCCTTTCGCAAACACCTCTCCCGTCCTCAAATCCTTATACGTTTCCTCCTCCAAACCCACTTTCCGACTATACTCGTGCAATCGATGCTCACCATACACATGACCATTCGGCAAAAGCACCAAATCACTTTCAACGTGACTTTTAGTGTGTTGTGCATAAGGCATGTCTTTAGCTAATTCGTTGAGCTCGATACTGCAGATAGGACAAACGGACGTAGTCGTTGTGGCTGTAGAAGTGGGAGAGATAGAGGAGGTATGTGAGGAATGACAGGCGGGAGTTTTGAGCGCAGAGAGACCGGCAGAAAGGGCGATGTGTAGGAGAGGTACGGAGCAAAGATTAAGGAGTTCATTGTGCGTTTGCGTAAAAAGGTTGGCGAGGTGTGTCCAGCGAGTGGGACTATAGAGTTCCTGCGACTTTTGTTAGGGGTGTGGAGCAGATTGCAAAGGGGGCAACATACTCCGTAACCCGCAGCTTTAGTATCGGGAGGAAATGCTAGGAGTCCACACGCTTGTTGAACTTCTTTAGGGTAGCTTTCCCGGAATGGTAATAGATACTTTTTCGCATGTGCGATAGATTCAACCAACTTCGCCTCATCTTTTGTGCGTACCAACTCGACATATTGCTGGAAACGAAGCATAAATTCGAGATTACTCTGTACGAAATGTCAGTATAGGTACTGCATACAGTACGTGCCTAGAATCCTTACCCCCATCTTCCTCAACTCTTTTTTATTTTCCGAACACCATGCTAACGCCTCCGTAACTCTGCCTTTGCAGAGACTGTCTTTAATTCTACTCATCTGAACGAAAGTCTCCACATCCACTAGCTCCTCGATATTCTTCTCCTTAGCAAGAGCACTAGCACTCTCTTTATATCCATTCCTTAACAAATAATCAACTAGCAACCGATCTAGTCGTGTCCGACTCCATTCCTCATATTTTACATCCTCTAAACTCTTTATATCATAAAGTGAACTTATATGTTTGATTCTCGCAGCAGATTGTGTTTGTAGTCTCTTCTCTTCTTCGGCACATGATTGGAGTTTGCGTTTTAGACCACGCATGCGGGTGAGCATAGAATCAACATTTTTGAGAACGTCGTCGGGAGAAGTATGGGCATTGAGGGAAGCTTCAGTGGTTTCTTTCAAGGCAGTTTTAACGCTCGCAGATTCTTTTTCGAGATTGAAATGGACTACTTTGAAGTTTTTCTTGAGGAGTTCGAGGGGAAGTCGAAGGAGTGGTTGGTCCTATGGGACTATTAGCTTGAGCGATGCGTGGAGGGGAAGAGGGGAAAGGAAACCTACGAGAATTAGATGGTTCTCGGGGTTTAGCTTGGTAGTTATGAAATCAGCCATATTGAATGAAGTTCAGATGTGCAACAGTATTAAAAGGTGATGAGTTTCATAGAGATTAACAGAGAAAGTAGAGGAGTGTGAATTGTGCCCGGAGGCAGTGGCAGTAGTGGCTGTTAAATCCAATGAATACCCAGACTGATGAAGGAATTGTTCTTTCGTGAATCACAAGATGTTCAAGATATAATATTATATCCGGATTCAAAATAAATCTTGTAGAATTTTGTATAAGAATGCAGTAAGTTGTAACAATTAATGTGTATGATCTTGCAAGCTTACAATCATTGTAATCTGTACGATAGATTGTGAGACTGACGTTGTAGCTCCATTGTCTGGGACCGATAACTACGGTTACTTTTACGACCAGATGTGATATCAGATCAGTACGGTCACATGGCTCTCGTCCTTTGGATGGCACATGCACGCCATGTCACGATAACTTATTTAGATTTAATGCGTTATATTGATATAAAAATTGGTGTGATGGGAAAATCATCACTGATCGTTGGAACGCGACATATTACGAGATCATGAGAGGCTTTCGAAGTCCAATGCCAAAAATTGAAGCATACTGTTTGTTCGTCAGCAATCATTCAACATACCCACATGTGCTTCTGGAACGCGCGATAAGTAGAACTTGTATTGGGCCCCTTTTCGCCAACTCCCTTATGATCCATTGCTTCCCCTTATATCTTGCTCTAGATACGCGAACTGTTCCTCACAGGTTTGCCGCTCCTTCTTTTAAAGCTTTATACTTTTGACAGTCCGTAAATCTTCAACTTCAAATGCCATGGATATGCCGCGTGTAGACTTTGGAAGCTTGCCGCGGGTGAGGGGCATATTCAATAGCATGAACCCGCTTTCCTTGCGATACATTTGTAGTATCGTATCCGCAAGCGAACCGAATCAAGAATTTGCTTCATTCATCTATGCCGCGTTGTCCTTACCGATCATCAGTCCTTCCGGAGATCTACAACCTCGGGTGATCTTGATGTATTCCCCTTGATTCTCCGCGAAAGCATGAGAATACAAGCCGTACGCATCTCCGACCGACTCTCACTCTCGTGATTTTGGAACCGCATCAACACATTGAGGTATCTCCTTTACAACAAGATTGTCAACAAAAATAAAGACGCTTTCGACTGATTGTTTGCAGAGTCAAATTGGACAGATGCTAACCCTTGAATTCATTCACCCCAGGATGGATGTAAAAACCTATCACTCCAACAATATTTCAAGGGACTGAAAATATACCAGACGCTTTGTGATCTAGATTTTTGATACTTTCATTCTTCTGTGATGTGTTACCTAGGTTTGACCTCTTCACTTCCTACATCCAAAACAAAATGGTGACAGTCAAAGAAGCATTAGAACTAACATTGATGATTGAAGTTTCCGTTCTTCCATCATCATGTCCAACAACATCCTTCACCCTCTTTCCCCTCATGCCCTTCTTCCTATACCTAGGAAGTTTTCCTCCTTCGCACCTTGAATTCCTTCCAGCCCGAGGATAATTGATTCGCTCTCTCCCCCTCTTTTGACTTTCGAAGCCATCTATACCCTACTTTGTCATCCCATTACCGTTTCTTGTATTTTCACGCTTTGTCTTTCCTTTCATGTGCCTGCTAGACTTTTATGAGAGGAACAGGAAAGCAGCCACCTTGAATCGATAACTCAAGGCTCTGTGACGAATCGGAGGGTTATGGACCGGGCGGTGGAGTAGAAATAGGAATTCGAAAGCAACTTTGCCTTTGAATGTACCTGGAAAGGCCACCGCTCGATATCTACCTATCTCTAGGTATACATATTAATACTACCTACCACTACCATCTTCCAATCAACAGATTGGCTGTGAAATTGCCGCCAGTTGTTGAGGAAGGATTCTGATTTTGAAAGATCTCAACAGCAGCGAGGTGTCGAGTACCCAAACGCTCATGATATAAATTGAAATTGAATGCGCGATCAACGTGATCTCAAAGTCAAATCTTGTAAAGTGTCATCACCTAGAATAATGACGGGGTTGAACATACTCTGTGAGTCTGTAAAGAAACAATACGAGTACAAGTATCGTACAGGTGAATGTCAAGACCTCATAAAAGTACCTACCTAGTAGCTTCTCTGACCAATCACGACAGCTCTGCACAGACATGTGATAGGGAAAAGAGTTTGATAGTGTGTGATCTCGACTGTTTGCGCGTCAACAGCCTTTTATCTAAGGCATGAATACAGTTCCGGTCTAACGCATTATCACCTAGCTTTACAACAAGCCCCTCAATAATCTCTTCACCCGGTAAAAGTGCCTCTGCTCTTTTCCTTCCCACATGATCCTCTCTTCACGTGTATCATATCAACCATCAACAAGAACACAAGAACTTCTTCAAAAAGAAGTACTTAACTCACAGTATTTTCGCATTACATTCAATATTCTGAGGGTTGTCTCTTTTGTCTCAGTTCGGTCTTTATACCTAGTTAGGGTCGTCAAGCTTTGTTTTCGTGACATTGCAGTTTTGATCACTCGTGATCAATTGAATGGTTGTTTAACAACATCATCTGACCTTGGTGAGTATTTCGATTCCACCCCCCTTCCTATCCTCAATCAAAAGGATATCATCTAAAATTGATCTGTTAATTCTAATCCATAAAATCATCTACTAATAACTTTATAGATCTTGTCTCTTTTTTCCCCATCAAGAATTCGAGTGGTTGGTGATTTAACAATATCAAAAAGTTCCATCATCCATATTTTACTTTGGTCGCGTTCCCACAAGAGCGAGCCTCGGGCAAGGAAGGGAGGAAAGAAAGATAACAACCACCCAACCGATCATTAGGTGATCATAATAAAAAACAAGGTGCGTGAAATTTCATAATCAAGTTCCACAAGCTCCCCTCCCCCTCAAAAAGAAAGGCGCCAAAGATCGATCAAATTTATTTTCAAACCTGTGCCTGTCCGTTGCATCAATCCGTTACTTGTCAGAAGCGCCTCTACGCATTTATGAAGGAAAAAGAGAACAGATAGAAAGACAAAAGAGAAAAGGATTATCTTTCGTGAAACCTCACAGCGTTCCAATTCCACGCAACAAGGATTGTTCGGACATTACCGTTGGCCCAAAATATCTTGCACTTCATAAATCACCAGATCGCAACACACACAAAATGCCTCCTCCCATGATTTTGGTCATATCTCGCAGAGCAGCATCAGTATACAATGTCATATTGTAACTGAACTACTACCTGCGATGTTCGCCCAAAAGGACAATAGTCTTGTTTGCACAGAAGTACCCCAATTAATTATTGGAATTGTTATACTTCTTGCCAACGAATTGCTTGATTTCATTTAGGATGATTTATCAACTCGCAGTTGCAGCATTTCGGAGAGAAAAGCGCAACATCACCACATCACCCAAAAGTTCCAATTGACATCTCATTTTGTTATCAGGAATCTGTTGATTGATTGAGTTACTATGTGATACTTTATCTGCAATGACACGTGCTGACCTTGTAGGTGCTACGTTGAAGGACACAGAAACGTTCGTTTCGAAGATCACGGCGACGAACTACTGCAGCTGAGCGCCTCGAAGCATTAGAGCGAGTCACCGATACGTCTCCATTGCTTCCGTAACAGCCGTCCCCTCTGCATTAGAAGAAGACGGTCGTTGTACTTGTGCCAACCTTGGTAGACACGTCATTAAATCGCGAAAGATCAAGTTCAGCCTTAAATCTATCTACCAACCCCTCGAGGTCATCTGCGCCTTACGATTGTTAATTCCTCACATCCCCCACAAATCACCGTGCAAGGCTCGTCACGAGGACACTAGATTATCGCAATGGCAGACATGGACCTTGAACATTCAGGATTGCAGGAGGTAGCAAATGCTATGCGGGAAGAGAATGCTAATATGAGCAACACTGCACAAAAGCGGAAGCGGGACTCCGAATCAGCTGATGACACGAGGCGCCTTAACAACAAGCGTGTTTCCCCGAATTCTGTCAATGACTCCGGTGACCAATCGATGGTCAATCAGCAGATCGGTGATGTAGAAGCCCTGCAAAATTATGCCAACCTTCAACACAATCAACAAATTCATCCCGACCATCAAAATGGTGCCGCAGATCATGCAAACGCCTCATCTACTGCCGCTGCGGCACTTGCTGGAATCTATCCAACCATGACAATTCCACAACCAACAGATGTCTCTTTTGCTTCTCAAGCCTCCGAGAACGATCGTCACCAGGATTCATCTTTTATGGATAACAGCCAGCAGCCCGACAATAGCTTCATGGACAATTCGCAACAGCAACACCAATCTCAAAGTCGAAGTTCTGGTTCAAAACCTGTTGTAGGATCCGATGAATGGCATAAGGTCCGAAAGGATAACCATAAAGAAGGTATATTTACTCTGTGTGTTCTATATTTAAATTTCTTAATTGACCATTTTTCTAGTTGAGAGACGTCGTCGAGAAACCATCAATGAAGGTATCAACGAGTTGGCGAAGATTGTACCAGGATGTGAGAAGAATAAAGGATCAATTCTACAAAGAGCTGTTCAATTCATCACCCAGCTTAAGGAGAATGAGACTCAAAACATTGAGAAATGGACACTTGAGAAGCTTCTCACTGAACAAGCCATTGCGGAACTCAGTGCTAGCAATGATAAGTTGAAGACAGAATGTGAGAGAGCATGGCGTGAAGTTGAGACATGGAAGAAGACATGTCAAAGTGCTGGTTTGGCACCCAAAAAGGAAGATGCTGGTGCTTCCGATAATTAGATGATGTTGGAGTCTTGAGAATATTGGGCGGTCTTCTCCTACATTGTTGGTCCCAACGCGATAAGATGATACCCTTTAAAGACAATGTTTTCGAGCCTTTGTGTATCGACTTATCACTTTTCATTGTTTCTTTGGGAGAAGTAGGGATTTTGGAGATGGTTAGGTAGCTTTGCTTTTATGATCCCTCTTGTTTTCATGCGGCACCGGTTGGAGGAATGATCTCGAATGGAAAATTCGAAAATCATATTTTCCCTCTTAGTCCTTTACCTATGGCGTTTGAGATGATTTTTCTTACCTAGCTTATTGTTTGACAACCAAATTCAAGTTTTCATTTCATCTCGAATGCGGCATTCTGCAGATAGAAAGCTATTCAGTTATTTAGGTACATAATTCTGCCCCACTACAGTACTTGACATCCTTACTTATCTATGGAGATCGAGATGGTGATATGCATGCATGCAGGAGAGTGTAGTGTCTAGAATTTTGATTGAAGCTCCTGATAATTTGTGAGTTGCATTAATCAAACAGAATGATCAAGCCGAGTATAGATATCCGGGTACTCCATCACTTTCATTATGAATGTAGACACACGGATTCACCGGGAGCGGTGCGGTGGTCATAAATAGTAATAATTTATATCTATCTTACGATGTACTGATATAGATTCTCTATGATAGGCACAGATATAAGAACTAATGACGTTTACCTAAGTAGATAGATAGCTAGTAGCTGGAGGTAGTCTTCATTATAAATACCTAGTAGGGAGGGAGCTGCGCAAAGATACCGACTACTTCAGGTACCTGTCCGTAGAACATCTAAAATACTCACTACTTGTTAAATCATATGAATCTCTTGAAGAAAGAGATGTAGGGAATTCATTACACTGATTCGTAACATTATTCTGTTCTGTGCCATCATTTCGCAGATTTTCTTCTTCTTTTTCTTTCTCTTCGTATTGCTTTGTAAGGTTAATAAATAATTATGGTCAAGGTTAAGGAAATCGGAACGCACCCGTCATAGCTTAAATCCGTACCTATCTACGATACTAAATATTTAGTACAATTTTGATCGGTCCCGTACTGTAAAGTCGTGCCCCATCAGATAAAACTCCGTCCAAACCTCTGCCACTTCCATCATTTATTCTGTCATTGTGTTACAGAACGAATGAACTATCCTTCCATACACTCATATCACCAGTTCTGAAAACCTCTATCGTCTATCGAAGGAGGGATTCAGTACACAAAGTATCACATATCGGTCATGGTCGTTAGCTCATCGCAGAGCATCCTCAAGACAGGCTCCTTCTCTGGCTTTCGCGCATTGCAGGAGCAGCTTGGTAGTGGATATCTCACGGCGGATAAATCGAGATCTCAACCGTTATGCGGTAACAAGGAAGGATGGGGTCCATTGAGTCCTCATCGTTATGACTTTACACCGTGTTTTATGGATGTGTGGGTGAGCTCTGTGGCGGCCTTTGGAATTCTAGGCGGTGCTATCGCTATTTGGTGGCTCGTAAGAAGAAAGACTACGGCGGAAGTGAAGAAGGACTGGCATTTTTGGCTTAAGCAGGTATAATTCTCACTGGTGATTGAAAGAATCGAAATTGATGGAAAAATGCTTATCCAATGTTCAATAGGCCATCATAATAGGAATCGCAACCTCAGTCGCAGTACAACTCGTTATACAAATACTCAACTATCCAGATGTGTGGGCGGGTGATTTTAGATTCTGGACCAGCCTTATACAAATCACATCTCTTGGTGTCATTTTTACCATTCAATGGCTCGAGCACACCCGACTACGCAATCCAAACGGCGTTGTACTCTTTTACTGGCTCCTTCTCAACATCGCATACGCAGTCAAACTCCGATCGTTGATATCTCAACAAATCTACCACGAGCATCTTCCATACTTCATCGCATACTGTGTGGGATTCGGGTTATCGTTAATTGAATTTGGCTTGGAGTGGCTTGTGCCAAAGAAGCAGAGCGTATATTCGGCATTGGAAGATGAAGACGAATGCCCTGTCGAATACGCTACTGTCTTTTCAATTCTCACATTTGGTTGGATGACTCCTATGATGAAACAAGGCTATAAGAAATATCTGACAGAGGACGATCTATGGAACTTGGCTAAAAGGGACACCACCAAGTCATGTAGCGAGACGTTCCAGGAGGCCTGGGATTATGAAATCGAACATAAGAAAACCCCATCTCTGTGGATGGCTATCTTCAGATCTTTCAGTGGACCGTACTTTCGTGGCGCTCTTTTCAAGACTGTCAGCGATTCGCTCGCCTTCATACAACCGCAACTTCTAAAGCTATTAATTAAATGGGTCAAGTCACGTTCGACCGATGAACCACAACCTGTAATTCGAGGAGCAGCTATAGCCTTGGGCATGTTTTCTGTTTCCGTAGGACAAACCATGGCTTTGCATCAATACTTTCAGAGAGCCTTTGAAACTGGTATGCGTATCAAGACCGCTTTGACGGCAGCAATCTACGGGAAATCGCTTAAGTTGTCGAATGAGGGAAGAGCTAGCAAGTCTACTGGAGATATTGTCAATTACATGGCTGTTGACACTCAAAGACTGCAAGATCTTACCCAATACGGTCAACAATTATGGTCTGCTCCGTATCAAATAATTCTCTGCATGGTATCTTTGTATCAGTTAGTCGGTCTATCAATGTTGGCTGGTGTCGCTGCTATGGTTCTAATGATTCCAATCAATGGCCTCATCGCTCGACTAATGAAAAAGTTACAGCAGGAACAGATGAAAAATAAGGATTCTCGAACAAGATTGATCGCGGAAATTATCAACAATATGAAGAGTATTAAGCTTTATGCCTGGAGCTCTGCTTTTATGGCCAAGTTGAATTTTGTCAGAAATGACCAGGAACTTAAAACTCTACGAAAGATTGGTGCTGCTCAATCAGTTGCCAATTTCACTTGGTCTACCACACCATTTTTGGTATCTTGTTCGACATTCGCTGTTTTTGTGTTGACTACCAAAAGTCCACTAACCACTGATATTGTGTTCCCTACTTTAACTTTACTCAACTTATTAACATTCCCGTTGGCAATTCTTCCAATGGTCATTACCTCCATCATCGAAGCTTCAGTTGCTGTCAAGCGTCTGACATCGTTCTTCACAGCTGAAGAGTTACAGTCCGACGCGGTAATCTTGAAGGGTCCTATTGAGGACGACGGTGAAGAATCTTTGACCATCAGAGATGCGACCTTTTCTTGGGACAGAAACTCTGACCGCAACGTCTTGCAAGACATTCATTTCTCTGCACATAAAGGAGAACTTACTTGTATCGTTGGTCGAGTCGGAGCAGGAAAGTCATCTTTCTTACAAGCACTTCTTGGCGATCTCTGGAAAGTTAAGGGTCAGGTAATCGTTCATGGAAAAACAGCTTACGTAGCGCAACAGCCATGGGTTATGAACGCTAGCGTCAAGGAAAATATCCTATTCGGTCACCGTTTTGATCCTACCTTTTACGATAAAACTGTCAAGGCCTGCGCACTTTCGGAGGATTTTGCTCAATTGCCAGACGGTGATGAAACTGAGGTCGGAGAGCGTGGTATTTCCTTAAGTGGAGGTCAAAAAGCACGATTGACTTTGGCAAGAGCAGTCTACGCTAGAGCTGATGTATATCTGTTGGACGATTGTTTATCCGCTGTTGATCAACATGTCGGCAGACATTTGATTGATAATGTCTTTGGTTCAACTGGATTACTCAGTGGAAAAACTAGAGTTCTTGCGACAAATTCTATTCCCGTTCTCAAAGAAGCTAACCTCATCTGTTTGCTTCGAGATACTAAAATTATCGAGCGTGGTACATACGATCAGGCCATTGCTAGAAGAGGAGAAATTGCAAATCTGATCAACACATCCGAAAACAAAGATGTGTCCACAGATTCTGAAACCACCGAAACTAGCGATTCTTCAACAATACTTGACTTTGAGCAGCCTGGAGAAGAGGAAGAAAAGGACGAAGCTGAAGAAGCCCAAGAACACTTGACACAACTTCAACCTATTCGACCTGGAGCATCAGGTGTTAAGAAGAGGAAGGGTAGCTCTAATACCTTAAGACGTGCCAGTACAGCAACTTTCAGAGGTCCAAGAGGCAAACTACGTGATGAGGAAGATGGTTCGAAATCTAAGCAGGGCAAGGAACATTCTGAACAAGGAAAAGTAAAATGGGATGGTAGGCATATACAAATTCATAATCACAGCATTAAAACTAACGTTGATTAGTGTACGCTGAATATGCTAAGACTAGCAATCTTGCTGCCGTCTTGATATATTTGACTATGTTGGTTGGTGCACAAACGGCACAGATCAGTAGGTTTACTTCATTCTTTTGCAGACAAATCGCTTTTACTAATCTTTTATAGGTGGCAGTGTATGGCTTAAAAGCTGGGCTGAGGCCAATGACAAACTTGGCGTTAACCGAGACGTCGGCAAGTACATTGGTGTGTACTTTGCCTTTGGTATTGGATCTGCCGCTCTCGTGGTTGTCCAAACCTTGATCTTGTGGATATTTTGTTCTATCGAGGTAAGATTGCCCGACCAGGAAGCGGGTTCTCGCATTATGAAAAACTAGCCGCGAAAGCTTATCTGACACCTTTCAGGCATCTAGGAAACTTCACGAGCGTATGGCCTTTGCCATTTTCCGATCTCCAATGTCCTTCTTTGAAACCACTCCCGCTGGCCGTATTCTCAATCGTTTTTCGAGGTATGTTGTAGACGACCGTTTTACTTTTCACTTTTCTTGGTAGCAGAATATCTCCGGTTGGCACAATCTATCGGCACCTCCTTTAAAGGATTTGTGATACTCCTTGAGTTTGAAAGTTGCCTTATCACCCCGCTTTGCTCAGAATGGTGCACATATGGTTCTATCCATGTCCTAGCTTTCTGTGTTTGTTTGAATGCTGTGTTGCATTCGTACCCGAGATCGGATCTTCCAAGAATACAAGCTAACAAGGTTATATCTAGTGATGTTTATCGGATAGATGAGGTAAATATGAAGTACAACCGTATATTCTGACATGTTCTAACCCGTGTTAGGTACTTGCGAGGACTTTTAACATGCTATTCGTCAACACTGCTCGGGCATTGTTTACCCTAGTCGTCATTTCTGTAGCAAGCCCCCCATTTATTGCCTTCATCTTCCCGCTGTCAGGCGTGTATTACTGGGTTCAGCGTTATTATCTCCGTACTTCCCGTGAGTTAAAGCGCTTGGATAGTGTCAGCCGAAGTCCAATCTACGCCCATTTCCAGGAATCTCTTGGAGGAATCGGCACCATCCGAGCTTATCGGTAAGTAACTTTGGCAAACGACCTCATTTGCTTAATCCACCAGCTCGGTTTTCGAAGCTTGAGACATCGAAAACGGAAATTATTCAAGACATTCAGGATACTAATTTGTCGGTGCTTTAGTCAACAGAAACGATTCACACAAGAAAATGAGTGGAGAGTTGACGCTAATTTGCGAGCTTATTTTCCATCTATCAATAGTAATCGGTACGTCATGTAACCTTTCATGATGTTTTTCAATCCAAAATCTGTGGTACGCCATGCGTGATTGGCTGTTCAAATCGAAGTGAAACTTCGTTCCCCATGAATTGGATCACCAAGCACAGACCAATTGTTCGGTGTTCGAGAACATTCGGGATATTACATCAAACTGACATCATCAATGTGCAGATGGCTTGCTGTAAGACTCGAATTCCTCGGGTCGATTATCATCTTAGCCGCTGCCGGATTGTCTATCGTGACTGTGGCTGCTGGACGTCCCTTATCTTCCGGTTTCGTCGGACTGGCAATGTCATATGCTCTTCAAATCACACAATCTTTAAATTGGATTGTTCGTCAAACGGTTGAAGTGGAAACAAATATCGTATCTGTCGAACGTGTTCTCGAGTATGCTAGATTACCAAGTGAAGCTCCAGAAGTGATTCACAGACATCGTCCACCAATCAGTTGGCCTGCATCGGGCGGAGTGAACTTCAATAATTACAGCACACGATACCGTGAAGGCTTGGACCTCGTGCTCAAAAATGTCAACCTCGATATCAAGCCACATGAGAAGATTGGAGTAGTCGGTCGGACAGGTGCAGGAAAATCTAGTTTGACATTAGCCCTATTTCGGATCATCGAGCCGAGTGAGGGTAATATTAGCATTGACGCATTGAACACGTCAACAATAGGGCTACTCGATCTAAGACGTCGACTGGCAATCATCCCACAAGATGCGGCTCTGTTCGAGGGTACAGTTCGCGATAACCTTGACCCAGGTCATGTACATGATGATACAGAGTTGTGGAGCGTACTAGGTAAGTGTAACTCCAGACGAAGATACTCGGCGTTGTTTGTGAGATATGAGTGATCATATATTGCAAGCAGCGTGTAATACCGAAACCCTCGCTAACCAATCTTCCTTATAGAACATGCAAGGCTAAAAGATCACGTCTCGACTATGAGTGGTGGATTGGAAGCTAAAATTCAAGAAGGGTTCGTAATACATTCTCCTTATCATAAGCTGAACCCCATCCCGCGGTCACCCTCCCATTTCCATCCTATTTCCATAATTATTCCTTTCGTCCTTTTTGTCAAACCTTTCACCACATCACTGCCCAACGTCACAAACATTAAACATCACATGCCGTTTTTTGCGTTATCCTTCAGTTTTGATTTGCGATTCCTTATTGCATCGTTCAATCCCTCGCTCAAAGATCCCGTTTTCACATATCATTCTTTCCTCTTCTGCTAATCTCACCGAAATTGCTACCACATTTATCACAACACCATTTGCAACACAAGCATAATCTAAATTACCAACACAAATTTCACCAAATTTCATTCAGCCTGGTTTTCCAAGGACAGAGCTAAGCTAACCACATCTTTTATCGGATATAGCGGATCCAATCTTTCTCAAGGCCAACGACAACTTGTCTCTCTTGCACGAGCACTCCTTGCTCCTTCCAACATTCTAGTGTTAGATGAAGCCACCGCAGCGGTAGATGTGGAAACGGATGCACTATTGCAGACAACATTGCGATCCCCACTTTTCGCGAAGAGAACAATCATTACGATTGCACATCGCATTAATACAATTTTGGATAGCGATAGGATTGTAGTGTTGGAGCAGGGACAAGTTAAAGAATTTGATAGCCCTAAAAAACTTATGGAGAAGAGGGGTCTCTTTTGGAAGTTAGTTAGAGAGGCGGGACTGGAGGGGAGTGTGAGATAAAGTAGGGGCAGGTGAGAAATTTGTGGCCGAGTAAATAATCGAGGGAGAGGTGATGGGTTGTAAGAAGTCAAAAGAAAACTAAGGCCACATGTTTTCCAAAGATTAGTTGAAGATTGAAATTGCATTATTGTTTTGTACATGGTTTGGGTACCTAGATATGTATAGGTGCATTCCTTTGTCTCGTCTCGCATGTGGGGTTTGGGGAGCGGAAAGGAAAACTGTATATGGGGAAATTGTGAAATGAAGAGATGGGATGAATGGGAAAAGAGTGGAGGGTGTTAACTTAGAGAATGTCGGTGGAGGCGGAAGAGCGAATTCGTGTATTTGAATATTTGAATGTAATGAATAATGGATGGGCTTTGGGATGCATTTTTTGGTTCGTGGTGATGTATGTGTCAATATAAGATGTGGCTGTAGGATCCGATTGTACGATCATGGGTGCCAGAATGTGAATCTCCCTTGAACTATTGATGGTGATGATTATGCGTCTCCGAGGGCATTTGAGCGCTTATTTGGTTAGCACACATCTGACGAATCAGGTAACAATAAACGAAACCATATAATATCACCCCTTGAGGTGTTGAGCTGTCAGAGATAGAAGGCATGGAGAAGATGCAGTATCGCGGACGGGCATTGTGGACTCAAAGATGTGAGTATAGTATTAGACCCTTCAATCTTGAGCCGATTCGTGAGAATGTGAGTTTGAGGCATCCAAAGACAGATGACGACGTAGTTGCCAAAGATCAAGCAAGAGGATCTTATTTTTACCTGGGTACCTAGGTAGGTAATATTTCAAAAGATGGATATTTGTTTGAAGAGATCAGATAAGATAACAATCGAGTATCTCACACACGAAGGTCAAAAACTCGGGCTGTAGAATTTAGTTTCGGAGGGAACGTGACAATAAGGACTTGAGACCGAGATCTCTGATTCTTAGAAGTTCGAAAGAAGTTGTATAAAGGCGAAGATAGGGCAGCGAATTAGCAGCCGAATAGAAGGAACGTGTTCAAGCGAAATTGTGATTATATTTAGTGAAGTTCGAAATAGAGATGGACCGATTCGTTTTGAGACACAGTCATGACTTTTAATCTCTTCAGCCTTATGAAATAGCCATCCCGTTGGCTTGAATAATTACTATTTCATAAGTAAATACGTACCGTTGAATCATATTATGTTTAAAGCCATTATCTGTCATCTTACGTTAAGCCAAAATATACCCTTCTCCCCCCTACTGGCACCTCGCCAAGACCACACATCGATCTCATTTTATATCCGAGGGATCTCAAAGCAACATGATTAAGTAGAAGGAGATCCCTCCGCTCTTTATGCAAATCACGAAATCCAATTTTATTTCTCGATCTAATAGTATTGATTCGTAACCAGGTTTAAATTCTATCTTTCATTTAGCCGGCTTAGTATCGAGCCGCATCCGTTATATTCAATTCACCAGCGGCAATTATAACCATATGAATGTTCAATGTGTTATGAAGCGATGATGAAGCTAAGCGTATCGCCATAAGAGATCATCTCATCACGGCAATGACTCGAGGAGGATCTCACGGAAAAAGATAGACATATCAAGGTAAAGAATGCCTTGCCACCTCGCGTAACACAACATATTGCATCGCATAGTCTAAATCACATTGCATGTCTTGCCTGCTATATTTCATAGTCAGTTATTTTAATTTCTCATCCAGATAGTTGGGCATGAACTCAGGGTCCTGATGGAAGCGGAGCCTTCTCCGATGAATTGAGGGTGTGCGTCAGTCCGAATGATTGGATGAGGAGTTTATGCAAAGGAGTGGCCTAGTAGGATTGGAGTGATGAGTTTGGATGAGATGTGTGGATGAAATAGATGGCGGGGTAGTCCAAGCGTAGATGCAGTATTCTGTAAGAGGTGAAGTTGTGGATGGTGAGGTGGTTGAGGGCTATGGCGATGTGGTGAAACATCGAATTGTGAGATGTGGTACTGATGATTTTGGGGCGGATGAAGCTCGGGATTGGATATCATTTTGGCAAGTAGGCATGTCAATTATTTGAAGAAAAGATTGGGGGCTTAAAGTTGGTTGAGAGCGGGTTGAGAATATGTTGTGGTGTGTTTGGTTGCTCTGAAGGTATGCAGAGCAAGATTCCTAGAATCGAAAATTTATATATTGATACACAACGAACGCAGTTGTAACACAAACAAAGAAATGAGTCAGTATGCTATATGAAATTGGATTTAAATCATGCATGAGAGACTAACTACGGAGGCTCCTCTCACTTCCAAACCAAAGACTGAATTAGGAGAATGCTAGTTACTTGGCGAATTATTGAATATTGGACTATAGGATGTGTTATATTGGCACAGTGATCTTGAAGAAGGATAATGAATGATCAGATTGGATGATAAAGTGGCTTAATGGATTGATTCAACTGAATAAATGGCTGAAACGTTGTTTGGCTGGGTGATAAGATGGATTTAAGGACGGTTGTAGATCGTGTGTTCTTTTACGGGCCGTGGTTGCCGTTGTGTGATGTGTGCATTAGACTCGGATAGATATTGTGTAGTTGGTGAAGATAGTGAACTAGTAATTGGAGCTTATGTATACGGTGTTGAATGATGGGATAAGATCGATAGGGATGATCTGCTGGTGGCGAATATATGTAAAGGTAGATATTCCAAGAGAACTGCCGTGTAAGGTGCAAATCAGGATTCAGGGGGGAGATGGAGAAAAAACTAGGGTGACACAGCTTTATCTTTTCCATAAGGCAAAATATTCTTCACGAAAATTTATATAACCTGCAATTCAGCATATGTAATCTCCAATTGCATATGTTGTACTATGGAAGACAGGACAAAAAGTGTTGATTTTGTCTGAGAAAGAGGATCAGCCCATTTTTGCAGAAGGACGTAATGATAGTAACATATTGTACACCGCAATAAATAACCTTAATTCAAACAGGAGTCTTGGAGACTATTCCTGGACCTGCGAACACTGCGGAGGATTCGAGTAAACCTTGTCGCTTTTGTGAAATATGAGGTTGTGGAAATGCTGGGATAATTGGTGTGTTTGGGATCCAAAGTTTATGTTCGTCAAACTCGTAGACGGCCTGAACAAGAGATGGTCATGGGCGAAAATGATGAGGAACAAAAAATAGCATGGAGAGAAAAGTTTGGTTTGGTGTACCACGAGGTTGAAATCGAGACCTTGAATTGTGTACATTGGTGTATGGTATTTTAAGTATTGTGAGGCATTTATCTCCCCTCGTGAAAGATTCGATTCGAGGATTCTCGGATGTGGTATGTTCTGCGATGAGGCAAATTCGGGTTCCATTACCTATTGTATGAAGTGATTTCAGATATACTAAGAGCCGATGCCGTGTCAGGAGGGACAGACGAGGTACATTCTGTAGAAATCGAGCGGAAAACGTGGAAAATTTCAATGTGGAGTTAGATCGTTGTGCTATATGATGGAGTGTAAGCCGGTCCCGCGCTTGGATTGGTATTAGATCGGGCCTTGTGCGTTTATACGGTTACATCATTTAGACGGTAGAGAACGCGGAAAGAATAAATCTGTAGCTGGATTGAATGTTGGTAAAGGTGACATCTAATGATGTTGTAATGTGTAAGTAAACTTGGCGGGGATAATACGCGGGCTTGATTGGATACCAATATCTAGATAAGAAAGGATTGATGAAAGATTTGAAGGGCTTTGTGTAACATTTGGTTGACTCATGATTATGATGTGATAAGAAGGCAGAGAGTGAAAAGGGATTAATTGACTAGCACATAAATATACGATTGGATTCGAACCACTTTGGAAAGGCTTCTGGTAAGGATGAACAGATATGTAGAGTATACGGCATTGGTGAGGTGCTTACACACATTAGAATCAGCTCCGATGATTTTAGAATATACACGAGTAATTCTTCAAGATCTAGTGCCATTGTACAGAAGTATGACATCATGTAAAACCTCAGGGCTACGTGCGAATATTGCTCGAATTGACTTGAACCTTTATATGCCACGGTAACATGCAAGGAACAGACAATTATGTTGTTATGTGTTCCCAAACTGCCAGAAGAAACATGCAATGAGATACTATAGTAAATATAATCTGTGAATAGTATTTTCCAGTGGAATCTATCAACGAAGCTTTTGTTACCACAATACGATGCGCGCATGGGGAGCTTGACTTTGTCATTGATTGAAAACATAGTCGAGCAGCGTGTGTAATATCAGAGGAAGTGTAAAACAGTTCGCTTGTGTCTATATGACAAACTGAGTGGATGGAGACAAGAATATTTATAATAAGTTATCCTTCGTAATTATTATATATTCATATTATTAGCTTGAAGAAAAAATGAACGGAGATGTCGCGTAGCACAATGTACCAATGACTTGCCCCTGACCGGCTTAATGAAATTCATGATTTTTACAGCACATACTTGCTAAGTATTGTATGTGCAATAAGCTGACTCGAAATTGTATTTAAAATATATGGGCGAGACTGCTGTGAAGGCATGCCAAAACTTCATAAACCTGGCACGCGACAATGCAAACGTTTGCGGGCTTTGGCGTATGTTTGTGCCACGACGCTGATTTGGGCGTGAATCGAGAGTAACATGAAACGATGAACATCGCGGTGCTCTTACCAGGGAATTCAGAAACCGGATCAGTACTATGCTTCATAAAATCTCTGAAATGAGAAATTGTGATGACCTGTGACCTGTAGTCAGTTGCATGATGACCTAACTGAACCACTTGGATAAGAAGAGCACTACTCTTTCTGACCGCTACGTTCTCATGTCCGTGGTGATTGCTAATATCTAGAATCGAATAATAGCGGAAGATGAATCGTTACAATTGTCTTCCTGCCGTTCTTGACATGCGTGTCAACTGCCACTAATTTTCACCGCTTCATAATATGCAACTTCGGTCGGGATCTCACACATCCACATTTTCTCCGAGATGATCATTGACCCTTCGGTAACGATCATGGGAATGAGGTATGCCCTCGAACATCAAGTCAATGGTTATGCGATTTGGTAGTGTTTTGTTTATACCCACTTGATATTCGATTAAATCGGGAGGTATTTCCTCCGAATCTGTCGGCTCTGGGAAGACGAGGTCGGACGATTACACTTATACTATGTAAGAGTTATCGAACATACTCACCGCACACCGTGATGTTTTGTGACAAAATCCCTGCAAAATTCATGTTTTTCTATATAAACTAAAATATTATATAATTATTACAAATATCGATACTAAATTATAAAAATATTTCAGAAAATAATTTAAGCTATAAATTATTTTAAAAAATTTACAATTTATTTTTCACTATTTTTGTTGAGAAGTTATTCAAGCTTTCCATTGAAAAAGCTCAAAATTTTTAACTTGTAATGCTTTTCCTATATAAAATAAGCGAAATTTTCGAAAATTTTTGTATTTTCAATTTTAATCCTTCAAAAATACTATCCTAAAAATATTTAAAAATAAATCATATTTTTTTTAGAATAATTTCAATGATTTTAAATCCATTTACTATATTATTTTTAGTTTTATCTTTTATTGTGATAAATAAACCAGGGTACAAAAAGGTGAATAATCTTATATTTTAGCCGGAAAAGCGTTACACATGCGGTGAGTAGGTTCCAGAACTCTTACGACTTTGCTATTAGCGGAGACTTCTTGTTGCCATATGCAATCAATCTTCCAGCCGAATATGAATTGAACATTGAAATTTTGAACCAATGAGTGGATATACGTGATACATCCTTGCCGCAAAGCAGGATTCGGGTAGATCAGACGATCTCCGTAGGATTTTAAGTTCAATTTTTGAACCTTTTAGTTGGTCATTGGCTAGAAGTTACTGTCTTGATGTTGTACGATCTGAGATTGGTTACCCAGACAGCAATGTGTAAATGAAATTCACGAAAGGAAGCAAGGAAGTAGAAGTAGGCAAATTTCGTATTTCGGATGAGTTTGTGAATTAATTATGATACCGTTACGAAGCTGAAAACCAAGCGTAGTATGAAACTACACAAGCTTCACAATTGAACAAATAAAATCATTCAATGGATGAATTAAGCCATTCCAGTTGATTTGAGGTCAACAATAGGTATCTTAGATGGAGAATTCCCATAATTGTAGGTTGTTAGTTCTGGTGTCGTTCGTTAGCTTTATTTCTAATTAACTTTCAGTTGTCATTCACCCCGCAAACTGTATTGTAAACTAGGTCCAGGAACCCATGGAGGTCCGGAGTGATCTGCATTGAGGTCAAATATTACGAAATATTGTAGGAATCCAATAAGATGGCGTTTTCACTCAGCTATCTAGGTACCGATGCAGATATAGCTCGAAATGTTGAGAAATTTTTTGACATACCGCATTATGGTCGAGAGGGGTACTGCCTGCCGAAGAGGGAGAAGGGTATACATGGATTGAAAGAGAAAGAGAAACAAAAAGAAATCAAAAATCAAAATAAAATCAAAGGAAAGGATAAGAAGCTAGAGTACGTAAATAGGAGCCTTATGAATTAAGTAATGAATTTAGTACCTAGTGCATGGACCTGATTTTTCTTTAGCTTTAGCTTCGAGCTCAATTACAACTTCACTCCATCTACTCGAGTAGATCAATAGTTTCTAAACATCTATCTATCTATACATCTTATCGAGAACATTCAACTCTATTCATGATGTATAGGCATTATTACCCAGGTAAGTCTACCGTGGACATCTATTCATGCATATGGTCCCTAATCTTCATGGTCACACCAGAAAAAGCCACAGTCTTGGAAGTGTGCACATTCAGGCTTACTTCTCGATTCTCATCGCAGGATTACTTTCTCACGCTGTTTGCCTTTCCCGCAATATGCGCCTCGGCCCTCCCCTCTTCGAATCCATGTCTTCCAGGCATAGAATGCTACACCTGGTATCAATTCTAGACTATGAATCCGAATTCTCGAAGGGCCGTTAATGGTTATGATTATGGTCCCTTGCCCCCCACGATTCCCCACGTTTTTTCGATTTAATTCCATAAGATTATTTGCCTCGACCGAATGATTTTCTGTTCGAAATGTATGCCTCCTGGCGTTATCAAGAGTGTAGCTAATTCGTTGAATCAGAAACAAAACCACAAAGGTAGAAAGCAGTAAACCATAAATACCAACCGACAAATCGACAACTGTCTTTTCGCACCTAAACTCAAAATGTTATTTACACGAATTTTGCATATGAAGTGAGCATTTTACCCTTATTGCAAAGATATACCAAAATAGTAAAGATGTCATAACACCAATCTTTATCTTATCTAGTCCGAAGGGATTATCCACCAAAGCAAGCATAGGTAGATTATCATCGCTTATTATCCAGCCTATACCAGCATCACATCGCGTTGCATTGTATGAGTGTCACAACACCCTCGTTCAACTTAATCCCTTAGTCCATCCATTAGTCCATTAATTCATTAATTCATGCCGAGTAATACACACGACGGCAAGGCAAACTTCAAGGATTAGTTTTGAAACCCCAGGAACCGTTGCGTGGTATACCCTAATTCCTTACTGGTCTTTGTAGTGGTCCATGTGTCTACACCAAAACATGGATAACATGGATTTCCGTCAATCATCAAGTCAATAGGCTTTCCAAGGCTTGCAAAGCTGTACCCAACAATCTGGGTACTCCGTGATGATCAAATCCTGTTGGAAATTCCGGCATGCTGCTTCAAGGAATCTGGATAAAACAAATTATAATATTGGCCAGGATTAATTTATCTATTTCAATTGTTGTAGGTCGCGAATTTGGTCGTTCCTCCATCCTCCCCACCCCCGTCTCCCAAATGGTAGCACGACATTTATTATTCAACGAACCACTGAATAACGCAAACGCAACGCAAGCCTAGATGTACAGACAGGAACACAACAGAAATAAATACTGTAAAGGCAAACGAACCGTGAATCATAACCATAACATACTGAACAGCGCATCGAATTTATTTCAGAGCTTCGTTTAAGCTAGGTGTCCTACAAGCGACTGGGGGCTTTTTGCGTCGTACATATCCCCTCACCCATTCTATCCTCCATGCAGCCTTTTTACCGTACATTACCTACGGGATTTTACTCGAATCTTCTGTCCTTATCTTAAAACCCTTCTTTCATTCTTGCCATTTTCTCTTACCTTTCTCCCATTCATCTAGATACCAGATCTGTCATCTAGTTGCTCATTTTACACACAGTTGTGGATCGATCATATATCTATTACTGATACTTATCTCAATCGACTGTATCTCCACTGATCTAGGAATCTATTCTGGTCTCACTTAACATCTCAGTCCAGATTCCCCGCGCGTCTAATGGTCCCAAGGGTTCGAAGATCAAACGGCGGATTACGGCCCAAAAAGGTCCCTGAAAAATCGAAAAATTAATCAACTGAAACAATTACTCCTGCCGGTTTCCGAAGAATATTAGATTGTCTCAAGTTCTCTCTTGGACGTCCTATTTCTCGATATAGCGGCGATTGAATAGTCAATTGCATAGTGTCAACAGATACTCAACGCTCGTCAAAACCTCAATTCCTTACAATACACCATCTCATATCTCACGTAAACTCACAAGTGTTTCGGTGCCCAATTCCGAGAATCGGTCCGTACGGTCTCGTATCGGGAAAGAGTTTACTCTGTCGGAACGGTGGTAAGATAGTCACTCTTGGTCTCATGCTTGGGTACTTGACGCCTCAATCGATAATTTGCGACTATAAACTCAGCTTCCCCACCTATCTGGCTGGGAATCCGCTTTTGTGTTACCTTCGAGATTGAATCTCGATACAACGCCACTTTTTTCCCTTCTGTGGATTTTTTCTTATAGTTGCCATGAGTTTATGATATTAATACGAAGATAAGCCTGGTTTTGATGTAAGCCTCGTTGATTTACTTTTTCCATCTCCATGTCTTGGATCTCCTTACAGACTCGGATCTTTATCATGCATATGCGTAAATTAATACGCTAACATTAAGTTTTGGCAAACAGTAGATTGTCGAGCAGTCATTAAAGCAGTCTCCCGTGCTCTTAATTCCTGATACGTCTCATACCTCACGGACTTGTCAAGTATATCATCAATACGATAGCTCGACTTGTAACCTCACCGCCTCGAGTCAAAGATTCAGAGCCCTTACTTAGTCTATCTATCATCTGAATACCTTTCTTGAATATGGTTCAGCATGAGAATCCCATGCAATCGAGGGATTGTTATGGCCGTGAGTCATGGCCCAATCCCGCGGAGAGACCATTCGATTGCAGCCAACCTTCCTTGAGTGAAGCTCGACTCACATCAATTATACCACACCGCCCTCACCCTCACGAATTAGCTCTTGTACGTTGAGTGACATTCCATTCATCTGATTGCAAGTGAATTCACTAACATCTCCTTAGACTGTGGAGGAAGCATTGAGATCCTGCGCTCGTATTCCAGTAAAAGAGTTTGCCGTCATTGCTATTCTTGACGATGGAAGGGAAGTAAATTACACTTCCCAAACTCTGAAGAATTTTCAACCTAGAATTTTCTCTCCACACTTGAAGAATGATTTTCACAAATCTGTACAAAGAGCTGCTCTGGATGCCTCATTTTCAAATTCATCATGTCAGTCACCTTTCAAATTATCTCCATGTCTCTCTTGCTAATGTCCGTCTCTACAGCCTACAATCAAGAGAGCGGCTACAGTGATTTTAGCATGGACAACGCACCAGGTATGAGGAGACTTACAGGAAATGCTTCAAGTTCTGGAAAGAGGCGTCGGCACCGTCAGCTTCGACAAAGTTCAGAGGATTCTGACGATGATGATTCGACAGGATCGAAAAAGACCAAGAGATATCATCATCAATATGATGATTCAAGTGAAGATACACCAAGTCCCATCGTAGAGAGGAAGACAATGTTACTGAGAATAGGTGACGAGGAAGAGGTTACAAAATTCTACAGTTGTCGTTTCAAGGATATGCAGCAAGCGTCTTGTAAGGTTATGGGAAAAGCTTTTGTAAAGCTCGTTGAGCCCAGAAAGCAGACACATTACCCATATACCAAAGGTGCTGAACAAGCCCCGCCATGGTGGCCAGCTACAAGTGGAGATTTGTCAGTTCGCCACAGAGAACCAGATCACCTTTTGAAACCTGGTAAGTTCAACATCACCATGTAAATCAAAGACATCGTCATTAATATCTTGATTAGAGCGAATACGTTTGTTGGTACATATTTTGAGAATGATTATCGAGCCATATCATAAGCAATGTTCCGCCGTTCAAAAGCTAAACCTCAACGTCAAGAAATTGGAAGAAGTTACGATGGAAGCTATGTCGAATTGGTTTACCGAAAAGGATCATCCCGAGAATTCTGCCAAGAAGCCTTTTTTGAAGGAAATATTCAAGGTTGCTCGGATGGAGGAGCAGTATAAAAATGGCGAGCGAGGTCAGTATTTTATTTTTGGTTTAAAATATTGTCCCGTCAGATGGCTAACTTCTTACTAGACCCCGATACTTATATTTCGGTAATGTATGGTGACAGAAACGGCGCGGAAATTTCAGACGACGAACCAGATGAGGGCATGAAGCTTGAAGACGATGATTTGCAACATCAAGAAATAGCAACCTCGCCAATCATGTTGACTCCGCATAGCTCGGTCTCGCCGTCAATGATTCAAGTTCAGCAAGCACAACAAGGAACGTCTTCCAATCATCAGAGAGAACATGATAATGTATATGCACCAGCTCGGCACGTCTCGGTTCGATACAATCCACAACAGGAAGATCACATGCACAATTCCTCTTACATTCATACCGCTACTGGATATGTACCGCGTGTTAACTTCAATGATCCTAGTAGCTCAAGCCTACAAGACCAACCTCAACGTTCCATGTCCGCTTCCATGTCTCCAGCTCAATACCAGAACTCCCAACAAGCAAATGTGAGCTGGACATCATCTTTCTTCAGTAATCCATCCCCGGCCTCAAGCTTCTACACAACATCACCACAATCTCAATCGTTCACATCGAATTCCCCACAACCCTTCTCTTCTAATTCGTATCAACTTCCCCCACCCAACTCTCAATCCATGTTACCATCGCATCCTATTGGTCACAGTGTCCAAAGCAGCTACGATGGACTGCCACATAGATCTCAATACGACACAACTCCTCAAATAGGAAGTCAACTACGAACAGGAAGTCTGGGTCATCCACATCAACTTCCCACCCATCAACATCATGGCGCATTCGATTTTCTCGACAGCAATAACTATGGCCACCATGATGCAGATCTTAAACAAGATCCAAATATTCACCAGGGTTAAGAAACGACTCTCTTTAGGTTTGTCGAAAAGCAATGGAGAGGGAGTATTGGGGCTTCATTTTTAACCCACCCCGTTGGAGGTTGTCATATATTTATTTGAGTAAGCGAGCGAATATCATATCAAAGCATATCTTACTGGCATATTTTTTATATGCATAAAACTGGTGGAGACTATGATGGGATGAGATGGTGGTGGTGCAAGCGTTCGATTTGGGTGTGCTATCTTTTGTTTTTTTGTTTTGTTTTGAAATCACTTCTTTTACGTTGTGCGCTTTATTCTAGTTTTCCTTTCACTGTTCTCTCATCTTTGCGATTGATGTTTGCGTTATATTGAAATTATTGAAGGAGTGGAGGTCGAGGTGGAATTGAAATTGGTTGGCAGAGTCTTGTGGTGGAAAAGTTTGGGCTCGGCCACATATGGAACCTTGGGACTTCGAACCTGGACTCACTCGGGTTTGGAGATTCAATACGTGGACAAACTCTCTTTTTCCCTGCACACTTTGATTAGGTACTTTGTTACGGTATTTTTAATGGAGGTTGATGGTTTGAATTATTGGTACTGGATATTATTTTACGGAATGAATTGGTGTTATGAGGGTAATGATATGAAGTGGATGGTTGGATACGTGAATGAAAGGAATTTGTACATGGAATTATGGATGCAATTTTTCGACTCACAAAGCTTACTTGAAGCATGGAACTCAAAGGCGGCAATCTTTACGGCTGGCCAGTGGGGCTAAATTATGATTAGGAGAGTTGAATATTTTCTATTTACATATCTACTCATTAATTCGTTGCCTTTCCTCATATTGCATATATGGCATTGGAAGGTAAGAAGTATGAAAATGCGGGGAACGAAATCAGGCAAAGTAGAGAGAAGCAAAGCAAAGCAAAAGAAGAAGAAGAAGAAGAAGAAGAATAAATGAGACAAGAATGTATACAGTAGTCGGGTCTATATGCAAAAAGACCAGGAATAATCAATGAATATTGTTACTCACTCCTTTTGATTTGAGTGTACTTGAGTGAGAGGTATGATTTGCATGTGCATGTACTAATACCTACCCTTCTACCTGTCTATACATATGGGTAATATATAATTTATAGTACCTGATTCCGTTTGTAGAATTGCATATGCATGATTATGAAGCTTGGATACGTGTATGCGAAGCGACCAAAGGAGCTTGACGAAGAAGCATTTGGGGGGGGGGGTAGAAAATTGAAGTAGTGCCTTGATTTGTTTACGCAGTACATACTTGTTTGGTATTTTTTGAGCGTTTGTTAGATTCTGTTTGGATGTATTCACATTTGTTTGCATTTTTATCTCTTGGCTACCATTATAATATCCCTTTCCGTGACCATTCCGTAGCATTTCCGCAGACTTCCCGTAAGAGAATGAGTTAATTGGGGATTTGTTTGAGGGAGAGCTGCTTTTAGGTCTAAATTACTGGGGTGAAGAGAATGGATTTGAAATGACGTACCAGTGAGGTACTTTTGTCTATCAGTAATGCGTAGGTTAGGGATGGAAAGGGGGGATGCATAATGTGTCTGGGTATTTCACATGCAGCTTATATTCACACCACGCACTAATCAATCGTTAATCATTAACCATTTTGTTGATTGATCAGAACTTTCCAATATCAGAGAATGTTCATTCAACATTTCTTTCAGCATAATCATTATCTTAGAGGGGCCAAGAGCTTGATAGCAGATATGTCCCCTATACTGGGTCAAAATTCAAACTCTAATTGCCGATAGTAGCGTGCAAGCGAAAAATGGCATCCACTGCTGCCCGTACGGGTGTCCGTGCTTGCCTTGCGGATATTAGCGACGGACGGCGACCTAGACCGAGGAGTTGGGACAATAGATGAAAATTCGAATAGATAGGGCGAAGGACGAGATTGAGGGTCGAGGTTAAGGGTCGAGGTTGAGGGATGAGTATGTGATGAATGGCTGATATCGAAGGGTCTCATCGAAGGTGGTTATGCAATTGGGACGGATGGGTAAATTAGGAAATGTGCGGTACAAGCGGCTGGCGAGGTATGGAAACGGCAATGGTATGGCGTAGGTACTGCATATATGAGAATGGATATCAATACATAGAACGGGTCTACTAAATTCAGGGTTTGCTTTTAGGAATACGTGCTTGGATACTATCATGCGTGTTGGGGCTTGTTTATCCAAACGAAGTATGCCAGGCTTATTTTTGGAGCTTGGAGCTTGGAGCTTTTGGAGCTCGCAATCGATACAGTAATGATGTAAAGTTATCGAAGTTCAATTAAATGGGTCTTGAGGACCAAAGAAAGTTTGAGTGAACAAAAGAAATCAAATTCTTGTTGGATTTTTTTATGTCGAGGTTTATGGATTTATTGCGCATTGAATTGCTGCTACCCTGAGTTGCTAGTGCTAAGGTTACATGGAGTACAAAAAAAGCTATAGCTAAGCTGTGTGTACCTGAGTGTATCTACCGGAGGTATTTGGATACTATGTAATTTACAGACCTTGTATATATATGCACGTCAGCTTTGGCCGTCTTGAAACAGCTTTAAGTGGCTACAAACAGCAGTTGATCAATATTCATTGAATGGATAGCTAATCTTGGTGGATGAAAATGTTCACCTGTTCGAGTACTCGTACCTTGTTGGGAGACCTCGCTTGTATAGGCATGTAGAGATATGTAGTTACATATACGTGCGGCGGGGTCGAATCGGCGATAATATGGCTACGGACAACAAGGACGTTATCAAGGGTGGTAGGATCGATGGGGGCGGGGGCGAGGGGGTGGTTGTTATGGTTGGTTCATCATTTCAGGGGAGGAATGGGGTTTCAGCTGTGAGCTTTGAGCTTTTGAAGTCTAGACTGTGCCAGGTAACCCTACTTGGATGGAATAATTAAATGTACGAAGTACAGATGATGTCTTCCATTCATAGACAAACTATGATTAAAGAATACTACCTACATACGAGACCCTGGTTTTGGAGGAAATTTCTGGAGAATCATGGACGAATAAATAAATATAGTTACTCCATACCTCCATATAAAATTCAATAGTTGTTTTGAATGGAGGTTCTGCTTATGCTTATGCTTATCTCTATCCACATGTTTTCCTTCATCTTACATGCGTACCTAGGCTATCCATCTATGAAGGATTAACTACTCGTACACTACGAGCCGTCATAATAGGTGTCGAGATTATGAATGAGGGGTACAGCTCCGTATCTTACATATGTACATGTATGGAGGATTACATATATTGAATTTCACTCGGTCGACTTACTCTTTTTATTCTTGTCAGGGTTGAAGGGCTTGATGATCATTTATTTGATCAATCAATTGACGATTCTCCAACTGCATGTTGAATGTTTGTTTTGCATTTTGGGTAGTCGTGATTCGTAATCTATCATCCTACCAAATTATCGTGCATCGCCTTGAACGTCGAGAATTCGAAATGGTCGGAATATTGTTCATAGGACTAGCTTTATGGACGTTGTTGCTGTGGAAAGTGGTAAATGCGTATAATGTATTCTTGGAATCTAGGCGGATAGCACAGAAAACTGGATTTCCGGTTATTGAGACGCGTGGGTGTATTCAATGTTTGGTCTGGAAGGAAATGAGGGCGCTGATGTTAAATGGTTGTTGTAGCTCTTGCGCCAATTGGATTGAAGAATATTTTGACGTTGAAATTTATTATTCCAATTCTGAGGAGATTACCTGGGACGAGGCATTGGGGATGGCTATAGTAAGTTTTTCTTCTCTCCATTATTGCACCCTCCTATTCCAAACCCCCCCTCCCCCCAGAAAATAGCTCATCAAACCATTTAACATCCCCAAAGCATAGCCAACCACCGCAACTCCTTCCTCAATCTTCGCTCTTCCTATGATCTCCATGGAGACACCTACATATTCGCGGCCTCGAACCTCAATCTCTTGCGCACGACAAACGCAGAGTTGATAGCGCAATTTACAACGCGAAAAAATGATTTCGTTAAACCTGTGAAGAATTATAAGGTGTTGGAATTTTTCGGGAAGAACATTGTGACAATTGAAGGAGAGGAATGGAGGAGACATAAGAAGGTAGTAGGGAAGAGCTTTGGTGAAAAAAGTATTAAGTCGGTTTGGACGGAGAGTATTAGACAAGCGGAGGGGATGATTAGAATTTGGGGGAGGAGGGGTAATGGCAGCGAGAAGGGTGATGAGGAGTTGAGAGTAGAAGATGCGGGGAGTGATACGGCAATTTTAAGTTTGCATGTCATTTGCGCTGTGGGATTTGGAGTACCACAGTTGTGGGAAGGAGAGGAGGAAGAAGATATGGGTAATGGGGAGCTGAAGATTGGAGGGGAAGGGATGCCGAATTTGGGTTTGAGTAAACCGATTGGAGAACATTCATTGGGATTCAAAGATTGCATTAATACGGTTTTGGGTAGTCTTCTTGTAAGTAACAACGGAATGAAATTCATAGAAAAAAAGAGGTACTAATCATGATATAGCTCATGCTGTTATGGCCACAATGGTTGTTGAGTAAGTTACTTTGTCCCCCCTCCAGCATTCACTCTTCTGACATTTCAAGAACTTTCACCTGTAAAGCGCCATAGACAAGTGTACAAAGCGTTTAAAGAAACAAATCAATACGTTACCGGACTACTCGAGCATAAAAAGACGCAAATATCAGCTGGAGATCATGACAAAGTTACCATGGATTTGATGGGTAAGATCGCAATTATAATTTGCATATCCATTCCGATGATACTGACAATACCAAGGGAATATGCTCAAAGCATCTGCCGAGACTCTGAACTCCCCTAAGGACCCCGTGGTATCAAATAAAAACGAAGACTTACCCCTCACCGAAGCCGAAATAAAATCAAATGCTCTTATATTTCTCCTCGCCGGCCATGAAACAACTGCATCCAGCATCCAGCTTTGTTTTGTCTACCTCGCTATTTCCATCTTGTCTCAGACATCTATGCAAGCTGATATCGACTTGATTATCGGCTCAAAGAAGCCACAGAATTGGACATATACGAGTGATTTTCCAAAATTGTACAATAGCATGGTAGGAGCGGTGCTGAATGAAGAATTAAGGTTGATGCCGATAGCGGAGACAATCCCTAAGATTACTGTAGGTGAACAGAAGGTTAAAGTTGACGGAGTGGAGAAAGTAGTGCCCGAAGGATGTTTTATTCATTTGAATACCGTTGGGACACACAGGAACCCGAGGTATTGGCCTCATAGGGCTTCAGGGGATGGAAGCACGGATTTGAATGATTTTGTACCGGAAAGATGGATTGTCGAGAAGGTGGAAGATCGCGAAGAGATGACACATGCGGACGAGGATGAAGATGATTCGATAAAAGATGGAGTTGACAATGAAAGCTCTACATTGTTCAAACCAGTCAAAGGAGCATTCATACCTTTTAGCGAGGGACCACGCGCTTGTCCGGGAAAGAAATTCGCGCAGGTGGAAATGATTGCTGTTTTGACTGTGATATTCCAGAAATATAGTGTGGAGTTGGATGTATCGAGATGGGCGAGTGATGAGGAAGTACAGAGTATGAATGATGAAAAGAGGGGAGAAGTTTATGAAAAAGCTATTAGAGAAACAAAGGAGGTACTTGGAAGATGCAATCAAGCGCAAATAGTGCTGAAGATGGCGAAAGAGGATAAAGTGCCGTTAAGATTCGTGGAAAGGGGAAAGGAGAGATTCCGTGGCTTGTAAGAGTGAGTGTAGAGGGGGAGAAATGGATGTATATCATAAAAATAAACGAACAACACCTTTTCCTGCCATTCAGGGGTTGTAAATTCATATCTTGTCTTTGAGACTTTCTTTACCACTATAAATCTACAGTGGAATCTATCCAGCGTGGGTACTCGCGACAGGACGGGCCATGAAGGATAAAGCTTAGCGTATGCTGAAGGTCATCACCAGCACCTAGGCGAGCTAGGTATGCCGTACCTAACTAATCCTGGGCTTTTGGCAGTAAGCTCAAGCTCAGGAACTAAAATTATCTACAAAGTCTATCGCTAGTAGTGAGACCTTATTTGAGTGATAAACTGGTTTTGGTAGGATTATTAAGTCACAGATTGTATCTACGGAGCCTTTCTATAATTCTATGTATTAGATTCGGTGGAATGTTTTGGTAGGAATGACGAGTACGGAGGGAGACAAATAGCAAATGTTGATGTTGGAGCTAAGGGGAAGAATGACGATTGCAAATCCCAGCTTGGACCCTGGCCTGGCTCGTACTCAGGCTTGTATGTACGAGCACGAGCACTGTCTAGTATATACGTAGTAGGTATCTATACGTATTTATCATGTATCTATACATAGGTATATATACGTAATAGGTATATTTCCTGAAACAATGGAACTATAGATAGAATCGTACTCTTGAATTGATGTACGTGGAGGTCTGCACTAGATAATCAACTGCGCACCTAGGTAGGTTGGTAGCTGGAAGTAATAAGGTTATTGAGTTAAGATTTACATCAACACCACAGCTGAGTTTCGGAAATGCGACACAAAAGTAAGAGCAAGAGATTAATCAGTAAAAGCCACCATATTTATTAACATTTATTCATCTCCTGTGGTTAATTACCTAGTATTATCGACATCAAACCCTCTCCGTCGATTGTACCTACTACACGCAATATAATAAACTTCAACAGCACTCGAGTACCTTGCAGAAACATCTCCATCATCCCCATTATTTTCATCAGATTTACCTTCCGCCTCATCATTTCCCCACACAACACACTGCAGGTCCATACAAGATCGATCCACCCACCCCGAGATAAACCCTGGCAATATGAATAATGTTGAAGAATCTCGAAACCACAACCACAACCACAACCACAACCTCAATCACAACCTCAACATCATCAATACCGATAGGTCCTCATCACCAAATCCAAAGAAGAGTATATCACCAACTGGCAGAGCTTCAAATATTACCAGTGATGAGCCTACAGCAACATTGAATCGACGTCGTACCAATCGTTGGTCCACAGATGGAATACCTTCAGGAGGAAGTCGCCGTAGGAGTTCAAACTTCTCGGAATATTCGCTGAACGAATTTAACAAGAGTTTGAGGGATTCCACCGACGATATTTTATTTCCTAAACCTAGCGATATGAAGGAGGAACACAGTCATGATTCTTCACACTGGGATTCGGCCCCTCTAGCCTTTGCCCTTCTGCCAGCAATTGGTGGTCTCTTCTTCACAAATGGAAATTCGGTCATAACAGATATTATGCTACTTGGATTTGCGGCCATTCTACTGAATTGGTCTGTAAGGGTACCATGTAAGTCATCTGTGTCCAGAAATCTGGAATCCGCAATGTAGTTATGATGGCAGCGAATCGACGTTAGAGACGCGACCATAGTAATCAATGCATGCTAATAATTCAGGGGATTGGTATCATTCAGCACAGTCGATTCGAAAGAAAGAGGTATATAATGAGGAAATGGCTCGGGAGGAAGGAAGCGGGGATGAATGCGCAATGGACTCTACGACCGAGAACCCCGAAGACATATCGGACGACAAATTGAACGGGCATTCCAAGACAGAACGACGTCAGCCTGTACATGAGTCTGCTACCAATGAACTATACGTTCATGAGATATTGGCTTTATTATCATGTTTCATATTTCCAATAGTCGGGGCATATATACTACATTCAATACGATCACAATTGAGCCGCCCGTCCGAAGGATTGGTCTCGAATTACAATTTGACCATTTTCTTACTAGCATCAGAACTGAGACCAATGGCACATTTAGTCAGGTTATTACGAGCAAGAACACTGCATTTACAAAGGGTTGTGAATTCACAATCGTACGATGGTTCCAGTGAAAAAAAGGCAGAAGATAATGACGCGTTGGTCCGAAGATTGGAGGAATTAGAGGCGCGAGCCTTGAATGTAGAGTCGTCCGCTGGAAGCATGCCAGAGCTGGTCTTGAATGGGAAGCAATCGGCAATTCTTACTACAGAAGTTCGTCGCACAATGCAACCGGATCTAGATGCTCTAAACCGAGCTGTACGACGTTATGAAAAGCGTGCTACACTCCAATCATTCCAAACGGAAAGCCGTCTATTAGATTTGGAAGCACGATTGAATGATGCTATCTCATTGGCGGCAGCAGCAGCCAATATTTCACAAAGGCGCGGTACTTTCGGAATAATGTTCGATTGGATATCTTCAGCTATGATTCTTCCATTACAAGCTTTCGGGATTATCGCGAGCCTTCCGTTGAAAACACTTCTCTCGGTGGTTAATTACACCCGATTTCTACTTGGCGGCCAAGAGCCAATGGAGAAACCTAAGAGAAATTCGAATGGTCGATATGCGCCTCATTCAAAAGTTATTGATCGTGTACAAAATAAATCAAAGAGATGAGGATTTAACAGTTGGAAAGTTGGAATTTGATCATGACAACCATCAAGTTAGAACCAATGAATGAAATGTTTTATGCCACCTTTCCTAACTTCTTGTACGGAATAAATGAAGCAGGTCTGTTCACAAGCCTTTGGAAATACACGTCGTCGTAACGACTCTGTGATTGGTTTCCATAAGTCGAATAGTCACACGGGATGTGAGATACGCATCATAGGGGTTCTAGTAATCGAGGACGTCACAAATAGTCTGTTGTCATGCGGGTGTAACGCATATTAATCCGACTCTATTGTTGACGGCTTCCGATTCAAACAACCTTGAGAGAAAATGGGGGGAAGTTTCTGACGTCCGAAGTTTGTTCATCTATCCAAGAGAAATTATGAAGACGAGTAAGAAAGCGTGAGTCAATATGATTCAACATGATTTTCAACATTTCGGATCTCGAGGTTTAAGAATGGATGATGCCCTTCACTTGTAATTCCCAAACCTGTTGTCATTTCTTTTCACAATTGTCATATTTATCTCCCGCACTCTAAAGCTTTCCAGCCTCAGTCTAACAACAATGCCCCTCAAGTCAGATATTCATATCAATGTTGCAAAGTTTGAGCCAAGCAATACATCGGCAGGTACAGCTAAAGCTAATGAGGATTTGATCAACTTGCTGAGGGATGGTCCGAAATGGTTTGAGGTTTGGTTGTCAATCCATCTGCAGTTTGTTCACTACTTACTGCTTTTTTCCAGATGGGTGCCTCAAAATATCGCAAGATGAGAGATGCTGGGGAAACCCCTATCCCTAAGCCTAAACTCTTACCAGATGGCCTCGATATAGAAATCCCTTCTCGTGATAGTGATCGAGTAGTCCCTTGTCGTTTGATATATCCATCTTGGCGCAAAACTACCGAGGAACGAAAGAAGACAAGAGCAATCGGATATCTTATACATGGTGGAGGATGGGTTCTTGGCGATCAACATTCTGCCGATATTCTCCTTCAATTTTATGCTGATGCAGGAGACCTAGCAATTGTTTCAGTTGGTTATAGACTTGCTCCTGAATATCCATTTCCATGTGGTCCGAATGATTGTATTGACGTGGGAGAATACTTGGTTAAGCATGGGAAACGAGTTTTCGGTAGTTCATTGAATTTTATTGGTGGCGAGGTATGTGGGGTCTCTTGCAATCATATGATGCATCTACTAATATTCTATAGAGTGCAGGTGCTCATTTATCCTTACTCGTCGCCTTTCATCTCCTCAAAAACCTTTCTGACTTTAAGTTGTCCGGGCTGATTCTCCATTGTGGTATATACGATCTCACAATGCTCCCTCAATGTCGCAACTTCATCCGTCCCAATTTAATACTCGACCACAGTTTGATGCGAAAATTCGTCGACGCATTTCTTCCAGATATGTCTGACGAACAAAAGAAGGATTCTTTAATATCCCCGTACTATGAAGATCTCGAGAAATTCAGAGGAAGATTGCCAAGTGCTCTTTTCACATGTGGTACGGAAGATCCATTGCTAGATGATTCGGTGACAATGGCTACAAAGTGGATGATGATGGGTGGGGAGGCTGTTGTTAAAATTTATACGGGGGCGTCGCATGCATTTATTAATATGAAGGATAAGTTGAAGGAGGCAATGAATGCACAGGAAGATACAAAGACCTGGATAAAGGATTGTATGGTGAAATTGTGAGAATTTTATTCGGGGAGTGTATGGGAAAGGGAAGTGGTGGTATGGGTTTCGATGTTTATTTGAGGTGCAAGCAACGTCGAAGAGAATTGAGGATATTTTTATGCGGAATACTGGGAAAGAGGTGATTGCGTAGAAGTTTTGTTTCGACATAGATTGAATTGGAAATCTTATTCTATTTGGATTTGTTCTTTCCCTTGCATCAGTCCTACCTTTGGTCACTAGATGTCATAAAATTCTGTGGCTTCAAAACTTGTGATTTCAACATTTGATGACAGCCCTTGGTGGTATGTAAAGCCATTCAAATCATGATTTCCAATTTATAATCCGTGTTCCTCCACCGAACATGGAAGGATTTAGATTATAAAATTATGGAAAGTGAAATTACTCACGGATTTCCATCTCTAGATGAATATGTTTTTAAAATTTTGCGCGATTTCATTCATATCATTGATTATGCATCACACCAGCAGCAAAGCCAGATTCCCGACAATGACCACACAAACTTAACACCAAACTTTGAGGCGCAACAGCTTCAAAACACGGGTTCTTGTGTTTTAACCCTAATTATACCTCCAAGGATGCATTTATTGCATGTGCTTAAAATTCGATGTAACATCCGCTGAGATGTCACTTCCGCTAGTGTGGGATGTATGGGAACACATGTGTACACTATAATTTTAGTATGACTATGGAAATGGTATGAGGTTATTTTATTTTTGCATTGCTTAGGATTTATCTCCCAAGTGTAGGTAACTAATCATGAGTACGTCAGTATGATGGCCCTTTGATTCCATGTCTTCAATGCATTTCTGATTCATTTTCCTGTTCCTGTAATATTCCTTCGGCCACGAGCACGCCTCGCCAAACTCATTGAGGATTTTAGCGTCTCGGTTCCCCTTTCTCGCTGTACCCGATGAGTTGCTCAATAAGATTTTTTTTAGCCAACCACATCACATTATCTGACTCCTCAATAGAAAGAATAGATCATCCACATACTTTGCTGAGAAGTGTCTCGGGTTCTCATTTTGAATTTCTTATTTAGAGTTTGAGTTGAGGAATGAAACTTGGTGGATTATGATTATTCATGCTGGAATTTTGCGGTTCCGTTACGACCTCGGGAGCTCATCGATTGATAATTCTACGTCTATCTTTATTGAGTTTCCGGCGCCTGAGATGGGATTCTCCTAAATAGAGATACTGTTCAATTGGGAGATGAAGACTTAAAGCTTTACAGATATACTCAAAGTAGGAATGGTCGATCCCTCTGAAATGACCTTTTGGTAATACTTGAGCCTCGATCCGTCTATCACAAACACGTTTCGCGGGAATTTCCACCTCTCATGATAGCTCAAACATCAAAATAGAACTATTCTTTGTCCCATCCACTTCTCTTGTTTCTACTTGCTTAAGCTGCCTGCTATCATCTCAATCTACCTCAATTTGTTTCGGCACACTCGTATCCGTCTCACCTTTCTATGCTGAGAGTTGATTGCTGCTATGTCGAAGAGAGGTGATATTCAAATATCTACCTCTCATCCCTTGATATTCATTCAACTTTACCTTTTACTCTCAGAAGCACATTTCACTTCAACATCATGACCACGATCATAAGCACAGGACTTGATCCACCAGGAGTAATCTATCCCATCTCCGCCAATGCCATTACACTACCAATATTTTCGATAATATTTATACTACTTCTCATCGTTCCATTCCGCCTTCTCTACCGTGTCAGAAATATAGCCGCCTGTTCTCTTGTTATAATAAACATAATTTCCCTCATCTTTGTCGCCATGAATGCTCTGCTTTGGCCTACCGACTCCCTCACCTCTCGATTCTCTGGTCATATAGTCTGCGATATTCAAGTACTGATCCGTCAAGCCCTCTACACAGCTATGACCTCAACAACCTGTTGCATATCTTTATTTCTGGCAAGAGCGGTGAATACGGATAATGCATGTATGCATGAAACTCGAGCGACGAAAAGAAGAAGAGTAGCAAAAGATTGTGCTTTTTGTTTTACGATTCCGATTTTACAAGTAGCGTTACATTATACAATACAATCTAATAGGTTCACGATCATGACAATTTATGGATGTGTGGATGCGACAGATTTGAGTTGGCCAAGTATCGTTATTTTACACATCTGGCCACTCATTTTTTCATGTTTGAATTGTTATTTTGCTTGTATGTATTGTGATATCTCTTCACTTGCATTGTTTGAAGTCGCAATTTTTGGAAAATAAACTAATGAAATCTATAGTTCTAGTGATTTATCGTCTCCGTCGGCATCGCACAAATTTTACCAGTACTCTTTCCTCTTCATCTTCGGGACTTAGTCCTCGTCGCTTCTTTAAACTTTTTTCAATGTCTCTCATCCTTCTCTTGATATATTTTCCAGTCGTCATATTTTATTTTTATCTTAATGTTAGTTGGCCTTTACATGTATATTCTTGGTCATATATTCATGATCCTTCATATTGGCATTCGATCGTATTTTGGAGGATTGAAGATGCACCAAAGGGTATGCAGTATGATGCATGGAATTGGGTTGCTTTGGCTTTTTTAATTGTGGTATTTTGGAGTTGTAATAGTGAGGGGGTGGAGATTTATAGAAGGGGGTTGTGTAAATTGGGATTAGCGAGGTTTTGGCCGAGATTGAGAATGAGTATGCGAGAAAGAAAGGTGGAGAAGATGGAGAGGGATAGTAGGATGGGAATGAGTAGTGGAAGTGTGAATGGGAGTTGGGCAGGTAAATTTGATTTGATCACTAGAACAATTCATTATTTTGAGGATCAGGAGGCGAAGAGTAGGAAACAGAGCGTGGCTACGACGACTACATTGGGCAATGAAGTGTAAGTTTTCGATGCCTCCTAGAATATCCATAACCTGCGAGTATCAAATCTAATGAAACCACAGGATGAATACCACAAGTCGAAAGCCTTCTCATACTCCAACATATGACTCCATCAACTCCAGCAAATCGGCTTATAACTCCCACAATACGACCGGTTACAATACCTCGACTCATAAACCTTCAAATGCGACAACTTACGAAAGTATAAATGAGAAAGAGACTTCCCTCTCATCTACACCTACTTGCGAGAATTCAGATATCATCTCTCCAGTTCCGATGACGCTGAGCCTAAATAATGCCCACTCGCATTTTCCGGATCATGAGGTAGGAAAGAGGGAGGATACAATCCCGTCACAAACTTCAGGGGGGATTTGGGGAACTTTTAAAACACATCTCAATCCTATTTCTCTGGCTTCTTCAATTGTTCATGGCAAGAAAGCAAATAATCAGGATTCACATACTCGTTATCAATCGCACTCCAAATCAAACTCAGCAATCCATCGAAGTGCAAATCTAGACCCAACCATCGCAAATCAAAGTTCAACACATACAACGCAGATATGGGCTGCTGGTGCTATACAAGATACGGATAATGTACATAAAGGAGAAATTGCAGGGCCACCGGTTAGTGGGGAGTCGACCAAATCTAAGTGTGATTATGCGGAGGAAAAGTATGATCAAGATGAACTACTTGCGAATCCAAAACCGGGAACTAGAGCTTATAGAGAGAGAGAAAGACGAGAGATGGTTTCCGAGAGGCAAGAAAGAAAGAAGGCAACGGAGAAGAAGAGAAGTGAAATGGATGAGCAGGGAAATAAGAAAAGAGGTAGAGTAGGTGAGGGATTGAATGTTGAACGAACTTTTGATATTGTGGAAGAACGAAATATTGGAAGAGCGAGTAGCTCTTGAAAATTGGCGGAGGAATATTGGTCTTGGGGATCTGAATGATGGTGGTTGCAGCAAGGCCTTTCTTTTGCGGCTTGGTGAATTATTTCTCTGCTTTCTCTCAGAGATATCCCAGGATCTCATGGACAGAATGCACTTTTTAATGTATAAAGGGACAATTTTTCATCACATATGTCAAGTCTACCTACCCAGAATTTTACATATTCATAGAAATAAATATTTCATAGTATAGCGTCACATATTTGAGTTCCATACCTAGGTAGCCAAAGTGAGTCAAACTTACGGATTAGTCCATGATTATCTTATCACCTTGGATTTATTCACTAGTTTTCCGTTTATGGAAGAATCCAGAACCACTTTTCGGAGAAACGTGGTCAACCTTGAGAGTTTTGGGTTCCGAAATGGGTAGAGGATTGATCCTCAGCCCAAATATGAACAGATTTTAGGGATTCACTTGTCATTTATCATGCTAGACCTGATCCCGACTATGAAAAATATTAACCTGCGTTGTCACCAGATAGCATGCAAGAGGGTCTGACAGATCCAAAGACATTCACTATCAAAATTGAGAATTAGAAAGATGGTAACCAAAAGCTAAAGTGCCTACATTCGCTCCGCTCGTCGGAAAGTCACGATTAGACTAAGAATGACCTACATTCATATCTTTGAATCATTTTCTAGTCAATCCCATCTAGACTAATCAATAGAAATTATCACAATACCCATATGTGTTGGCAAAAAAACCTGTCTAGACTTGACTTGTAAGAGTTCTGGCCCTTGCTCATAGCACATATAACGCTTTTCCAGTTAAAACACTTAATTATTTAGTTTTTCATACCCTAGTTTTCTTACTATTTTATATATAAAAAATTGATAATTATATTATCAAAAGATTTTAAATCATTGAAAATATTGAAAAATATATAATTTATTTTTAAATATTTTTTCATTAGTATTTCTAAAGGATTAAAATTAAAAGTTTGAAAATTTTCGAAAAATTCGCTTATTTTATATAGGAAAAGTATTATAAGTTAAAAAAAATCAATTTTTTCAATTTTAAACTTTTTTAATATTTGAACAAAAATAACCAAAAATAAATCATATATTTTTTCCAATAATTTATAGCACTAATTATCCATAATTCAATTTTCAGAATAAAATCTCTCAAAATGAAAAAGTTATAAGCTTTTTCAATTTATATGGGAAAACGCCATTTTTGCAGGGATTTTGTCACAAAACATCACGGTGTACGGTGAGCAGGGGCCAGAACTCTTACATAAATATTTACCCAACATTCACTTTATGAATTCCTTAATTCCGAGTCAAATTTTCCAAATGATCAACTAGACTATAATCTCATAGCAGTAAATTAATAATTCTTATGAATATGAACTTTTTGTGTAGTTGTTGAAACCGTTCTGATCATAGCAAGCGATACCTGACCCAAGAATCGGACACCAACTAAAGAGCAGACGGAATTAGGATTTTATTCAATTCAGTATTTGAAAAAATATATGAATCTATTCTCTTATTAATTTCATACATTCTATCAAAAGCTTATATTGTTCCACAATAAAATGGGATGCGGATCTCGTTTTAAGATACGTTATCCAAAACCTCGAATACCCTCTTTTCCATGACACAAGTATCCGCTGCATGGAGCAGTCAATGTAATGAAGTCTATATCCACTCAAATCCGTATATAAGAAATCATCGGAGATCATTCATTCTATAATTCTACACACAATATCAGCTTTTTGGATCTTTTTTTGAATGAAACCAGGTATGGGAAACTCTCCTCAGATTCAATATCGAAAGCTCCACCACCATTTTTAGCCCTGACCCAAGTATCGGTCGCGTTGAGCAATCAGTTTGAGCATCGATTTACTCAAGTCCGTATATACAAAATAATCGGAAACCATTTGTTTGACATTTCTACATACAATATCAACTTTTTAGATCTTTCCGGAATGAAATCAGGTACATCAATCTCTCCCAAGATTGGATATTGAAAGCTTCACCCTCCATTTCCCCCAGAACCAAAGTATCATCCCATTGAGCAACCACTATAATTTTATATTTACTCATGCCCGTGTGTAGAAAGTAATTGGAAACCATTTATTTGACAATTCTACACATAATATCAATTTTTCAAACCTTTCCGGAAGGAAATTGGGCACATGAATCTCTCTCCAGATCCAATGTCGAAACCTCCACTCCCCCTTTTTGCTCTGACCAGAATATGACACATTTTGAACAATGATTATAAATCTTTTCTGGTCGACTTTCCTGGGTAGATACCTAGCGGGAACTTTTTATCTAATGATTCAATCTATAATGCGAATTCTTCTTGCCATTCCAACCTGGAATTGTCTTCGTAGACCATTTTCAAAACCAATACTTTGGGAGTACCACCCCTCCTTTCCCTCCTAACGAAAGTGTGACCCTATTACGCAAGAAGTATAAGTCTACATTCATTGATTTATGTATACCCAACCCTATCGGAATCTCTTCATTTGATGATTTTATCTATACTACCAATTCTTCATGTCATTCCGCTTTGATGTTGTCTACGCAAATCATTTCCAAGACATCTAGTTTGACACTACAACCCCGCGTTTGCCCCCTCGCCAAAGTGGTGACATCAATGAATAATGCTTTTACGCTTACGTCAATCCAATCCCGTACATAGAAAACTATCGGATAATCTTCATCTAATAGTTTTACATCTAATATGAGTTCTTAAACCTTTCCGACATCGATTTGTGGACAGAATTATACCATCCAAAATTACGACCCCTCTTCTTTTATTCTAACTAAAACTGTGGCACGATCGAATAATAACTTCAAAGCTGCACGCATTCAGTCCCCGCGTCTCAAAAACTATCGGTAATCTTTTAACCATCATTTTTACATATATCATGAGATTCTGAGATGTTTACGATTTTTACTCGTGTACGGAATGAAATGCTATTGGAAACTACAACCACTATTCCTGTTAACCAAAACTGGGTTACTATTGAACGATAAGGCTATAGCCTCTTTCACTCGATTCCATAGATTCAAGACTATCAGAAACTCTCAGTCCAATCTTTTTATATATAGAGTTGACTCTCTAAACCTTTCTCATAGGTGTTGTTAAGAAATCAAATATGGTCCGTAAAACCACAACCCCCCCTTTTTCCTTCTCAAAACATTTTTGCTCTCCCAAAAACGTGCCGCAATATATCTTCAATGACCTCCGCGCATAGAAAATTAGCGGAGATTCTTTATTTCAATCATTTCTACCCTGTTACCAAACTTTTACATCTTTGAAATACATGATTACTGACCGGAGTGGATTATGCGATGTGATGGTGATGCAACAATCACGAACCAAAATTCTTCTCATAATTTTTCGGCTACTTACCAATGTAAATCATTTTGATAGACCAACCTTTGATTCATCAAATGCAAAGATGATCGGAATCTAATCATCAAATATTTTCGTATACATTAATATAGTTTCGGAAGATTTGTCCTTATCGTTGGTTCATGACATTCGTGTATCTGAATTGAATAGTTTTTGGTGGATGTTCACTCGCACTTCAAATCCAACCGACAAGTACGTCCATGTACACATATATCTTCCACACCTATTCATTCCAATGCCAATGAAATGTAGGAAACTATTTGGAATTTATGTTTTTATGTATTTGATAATTTCCGAAGTTTTCCTATCAATGCTCGTATGCGAATAGTTATTTTCATAATGAGATATCATCAATTCATGCACTGTTTACCGCACCATAAAGATTTGTGCCTAGATCCCCACAACATGATTGAAATAATTTAAGACAATCGATAATTATTTGATTAATCATTATAATGATTCAAGATTCTCGGCTTTGATAATTATAAGCTATCCAAATCGGAAAAAATTAACATTTTATTTTTAGAATTTTTTTTAAAGTTCAATCTAGAGTTCAAATAGAAAAGTCGAGAATTCTAACTTATGACATCACCTCCATATGAGATAAGCGAATTTCCAGTAATTTTTCAACATTCTCTATTTCAATCCTTGATGACTACCTCAAAAAAATATTTAAAAATAAAGCACACAATTTTATGAGTATTTCAACCAATCTGAAATAAATTGGTATAATAATTCTTTAGGTGATTATATGTTGTGATATTTATACTTGAGTATAGAGAGATGAAGATTCACAGGTGTCCTCCGGAAAAAGTGTTATGTTTGTTGTGAGGGGGAACCAGAACTCTTACATCGAAATTTTTCACACCTTTTGATTTCAGCTCCAATAAAATGTTGGAAACTCGTCAAAAGTCATTAATATATACACTCACAGATTTTTGAACTTTTCCTACCGAATTTTGTGGGCGGAAGATCATTCCTGTAATAAGGTATTATCATTTCATACACTCCAATTGAAACATCCACAGTGTTTCGGACATGTCGGTATTCCTTACACCTCTCGATCTGACATCGAAAAAAGGTAGGAAACTTTATTAAATGTATTTTTATATGTAAATACTTATTTTCCGAGGTTTCCTCTAAATGGCTGTATGCGGACAACCATTCATGTATTGAGATATTATCATCCGATACACTCCAATTGAAATATTCACATTGTTGAGGATACGTCGATATCTCTTACAATTTTCGCCTGCGGTATCCAAAAAATATAGGAAAGTCAATTGATCCCCGGGCATATATATATGTTTTTATGGATTTCCACAGTTTTCCTTTGAATGGTTGTATGCGGACAATCATTCATGTAGTTATATATCATCAGGTCATAAGATTTACTTCATACTACTATGCTGGTAAAGGTAAGAGTTTAGGCCCCGGCTTATCGCACACCACCCTATTTCGTGACAAAATCCCCGCCAAAAAGCTGTTTTCCCATATAAACTAATTTCTCTAATTATTTCATTAATTATTGAATAATTGATTTGAAAACTTGATATATAAGAAATATTGGTATTTTAATTCTAAAAAAATAAATGAAATATTTTTAATAATTTTTGAAAGAATTGTAGGTTTTTAAAGTTGAGATTTTTCAAAAATTATCACATGTAATGCTTTTCCCATACAAAAAAATCGATTTTTTTGAAAAATTTGAAAGTTCTGATTTCAAAAACCTACAACTCTATCAAAAAAATTATTAAAAATATTTCACTCATTTTTTTGAATCGTTTCATTAAAGCACTATTATATTTATCAGTTTGAATAATTTATTTCATTTATTAATTGAAATAATATATAGTTCAAAAGTTGAAGAAATGAGGGTTTTTGGTGTGTTTTCGCTTAGTGTGCGATAAGCCGGGGCCTAAACTCTTACATTGAAGTTATCCACGCTTTTCGATTAGGGGTTTCAAAAAATGTAGGAAACTCATTGGAATTCATATATATATGTATTTATAGATTTTGAATGTTTTCCTTGTAATAATCGTGTGAGGAAAAAGTATTCATGTAATGATAAGGAGTGAAAATCTACAAAGGGAACCAATCACCTCCTCTGGGTATGTAGAATACTACTACGACATTCCACTCCGGATTCTATAAAATGTAGAAATTTTACCGGAATCAATATTTAAATGTATTTACTCATTTCCGAATGTTTCTTATGCATTACGCTATGCGGAGGAAGTATTTGTGCATTAATAGGGGACGGAACACAGCACTTCATTGAGACCAAGATCATCCCCTAAATACACGGAATACTATTACCCCTGCCTATTTCGGTTCCAATAAACTATAGGAAATTTATTACAATTAACTTTTATATATAATCACCAAATTCCGAAGTTTTCCTATTGATCACCTTGTACGGAGAATGTATTTGCGCATTAAAAGGTAGGTAAGAAACAAAACACTTCATCAGAACCAAGATCATCCCTACGTAATCCCCTAAATACACAGAATACTATTACCCCCATCCATTTTGATTTTCATAAACTATAGAAAACTTACTCAAATTAACTTCTACATATAAATTACCGAGGTCTGAAGTTTTCCTATTGATTACCTTGGAAGTCTATAGTCGGGATAAAGCCACTGTGCGAAGAAGCTCACCACTCGACGCCGTGCATGTTCGGGACTTTTTACAATGGGCAGCATTGGAAAATCAAGGCAAACTGGATGAACAAATGTCTCAATCCAAGCTTGCGTATGATAGTTGGACTAAGGATCTTCTTAACTTTTTTCCACAAGATGAAGCTCAAACTCAATACGAATGTCAACTACAATGGACCAGGACCAGGGTTCTGTCCAACCCCCAAACCCAGTCCACCCCTTCGATCTTCCCGGTAAACCCCACGCAATGCCGCCTCGAATCGCTTCCTATCCCACATCTTCATCTCCTCCAGTTTCTCTCTGGTCTTCTCAACAAGAAGGCGAGTCTCGTCGTCCTCTTCAAGGGTCGATACATCATGGTCCAAGACATCAAGAATGCCCCATTCTTTCTTCTTCTTCAAATCCTGCAAAGACTTGCAACGTAAGTCTGCACTATTGTTGGCGTATATTCTGATTACCTCCGTTTCCTGTTTTTGCCCGAGTCGATAGATACGAAACTCAAGTTGGGCCTCCGCAGCTGCCGACCATTCTGGAGATATCATATAGATAATATTTGCGGCGGTCAAATTCAATGCAACTCCACCAACTTTCGTTGTTAACAACAAGATCCGATACCTCGAGTCCTGGTCCTGGAATTGGTGGCGTGTTCTCGACCTATCCTTCCCAACAACCGATCCATCGATTCGTAGAAAAGATAAATCTTTAGCCTTCAAGGCCACCGCCACAACATCCAACGATGCTAAAGAATGACATGCGACAATGACTTTGTTCTTGTCGGACTTCTTCATTTTACCTCCGATATGATCAAGTAGCCATCTGACCTTAGTTGAACTCCAACGCTCATTCTCTTCCAACCAAGCCATGAAGTCCTTTCTGTTTCTCCTCGCCTTCCCTTCATCTCCATACTTTGCATCAACCGCGACGGATGAACAACAGAACAAGTTAAATGAACTGAAATGCACAATGGAAAGAAGGGAGCGAAGATAAGTGAATCTGAAGAGGGACGCAATTGGAAGAGGCTGCACAGAGCGGAAAAAGGCCAGAGTTGAATAAGTGATTGTAAGGTGTGACGCAAATTGGCGGGAAAAGACGAAAAGTAAGTGACAGAGGCAAGATGGATGGAAGAGCAGATGGAGATGGGAAAATATTCCAGTTAAAAGTAAGAGGGTGCAGCACATTGAACAAAGGGTAAGAAGAATTGAGTATAGTTTTCAGGGGAAGCAAAAGAAGCGAGTGGAACTTTCGGATAAAGGGGGGAAGGCGTGCGTCGAATGAAAACTGCGAGAGAAAACTGCTAATGATATGAAGTGACAGTTGAGAAGCCAAAAAGTTTAGGGATGAGTTGTGCACATGATAAAGGAGGTGTTTGTTGGAGGGCAAAACTGGGAAGAGAGGAGAAAGATGTACCGGCGAGAGGAGAGAAACTGGAAGAAATGACGTTTGTAGGGGACAGGGTGGATTTGGGACAGAAAACGAAGGGAATGAGTACATGCTCCGAAGAGATGAAGTAAGAAGCGGGGTGAATCACATATAATGGCGGCACGGCAGGAAAAAATAGGAAGGGGTGATGCAGGAGAGATTGAAATTGGAAAAGGTGGAGTGGAGTAAATGGAATTCGCAGATGCGTTTGTGACGGGGAGAAAGAGCGGGAAAAAGTAGGGCGTCTTGATAAAATGGCAAATCCAATCAGGGGAATCAATCCGCATGAACTTATAATGATAGCGAATGAAGTTTCATCTAGATTAGGAAATGAGTCCGATTCGAATTCTCTACAACAAAAATTGGAAGGGGTGTGATATGATATATTCTCCTGTGTGCTTACTAGCAGATGTATAATGTGCGAATTCAAAGAACAGAAGAATATAAGACAAAGGGGACGTGGTTAAGATGGAATCATCCAGGGAGAGAAACACATTATTCTCAATTTCATACAAATGTGGCAAGATACTTCTCTCCGAAATCGAGAATATGAGGCGGATGGTGGAAAGAAAAACACCAATTCATGAATGTGAATTTGGTCGAGGAATCTAAAGCATTCTTGCGACATGGAATCGAATCTAGGTGGATATTTGTGGCAAACAAATGTGGCACAGAGATAGTTCGAGGTAATTTGGGATGCATGTGCGGGTGCATGTCATGTCATGTTGGGAGGTGACGAAATAAAAATTGGTTTTCAGCATCTACGCTAATTTGGCGAATAGTGGGTTTTTGACAGTGAATGCAGATATAAGTTGGAGCGTTTAGGCAACCGGATATCAAAGGCAACGAGAAGAGAGTGTTAAAATACTACTTGAGCATAGGTTGAGGCTTCCGATTGGGGGAAACGTGGGGGTCGGCTGGAGAGCGGGCACAGGTAGGTTCGGGCATGAATTTAGAATGGTGGTTGGGTACACACTTACAAAGACATCTTTAATTATTCTCCGAATACATATTGGGGAAGCATAATAAGTCATCATTTGTAACTCACATAAGGGCTTCGAAGTTACAACGAAGGTGGAGGGCCAAGGGGGGGGGATTTATTGAGGGAGTCACATTCGAAAATATGCTGGGACAATGTTAGGCATATCTAGATTGATGGAATAGATCTTGAATATGAGGGTCGCCAGTTTGCAGAGGTGTATAAGTGGATGTGGCAACAAAGGCATTTTCGCGAGCCGGTTGGATTGGTAAAACGAAGAGGTGCATAAAAGGGTGATGGGCGGGCTATGGGTGGGTGAATGAAATTATCGAGGATAGCCGGGCAACAACTCATCAGAAGAGACGGAATCTTGGCAAAAAGAGTATTCGGAGAGAAAAAGTAAGACATTGGAGACAAATGGTGCGGTGACTCAGACAGGCAATTTGTGTGCGCTAATTTGTGCAAGTCAGAGACTCCATCGGCAATCTACTATACAGACGGGGGGTTTATAAATGTCGAGACCTTTTGGAGGGGGCGTAAGTGCGAAGTGGAAATACTTGGGTAGCGCTTGTGCAGGTAATGAGTTTTAGAAATGAGCGAGGTATCTAGAAGTGGCGGTGAACTCGAAGTGAGGATATTGATGCAATAGCTATGCTTTCAGGAATTTGTGGGGCGAGAATATGAATAAGCCGCAGCGGCATTCAGGAGGGGTCGCAAGTGCTAGTCAAAGGGGGTCGCAAGTTGTAGTAAAGAGATGGGTATGTGAACAAAGGGATGTATGTGTTGTAAAAGTGGGCAAGAGACTGAAGACGAACAAGATACAAGAGTGCGAGTTTCGGGCCAGCTGTAAATGCGAAGAAAACTCGTGCCGTAAAATGAGGGTCAATGGATGAAAGTGGCTGCCGAGAGGGAAGTTGTATGACCGAGAATGTTTTTCAACTGCGACTCCAAATGTAAAGGGGGATACCTGCTGGGAAATATGTTTTCGGGGAGGGGTATGTGTGAAACATGGATCCACGGGTGAGAAGTGGTGTGGATGAGAGTTGGTTGCGGGTGAGAATACATTTGAGTGTGAGGACCCTTAAGTGAGAGGACGTTTAAGTGAGGGAATGTAGAGGTGGAGATAAGTGAGGGCAGGTGTGAGTAAAAGAGGGTGTGGATAAGAGAAGATGTGAGCCGGAAGGGTTGTAGAAGATTAATAGCAGGTATGCGCGAGTGAAATGTGGTGCGGCCGAGAGTAGATGTGGACGAGCGAGAGCGAGTCTGGATAAGGGAAGGCGTTGTTGACAAAGCGAAGCATAGCTTGTGCGATATAGGTTAGACTAAGAGTAATTCTGCACAGCCGAGATAAAATTTGAATAGTATGCGGTGTACACGAGCGACATGATGTGCGGCTAAGAGGAGGTACGCTTGAGCGAGATAAGGTACGGCTAAGAGAAAGTCAGCATAAGCGGGCTCAGGCATAACCAGGAGGAGAGATGAGCGACAGTAAAGGGGTGTTTGTGAAAGCTGGTGCGCAAGCGAGATAATATGAGACTACGCCGAGGCATACACAGCCGAAAATGGTGTGGCCAAGACGAAGTGCAGGTGAGTGAGTGAGAGTAACAAGAAGAAAAGGCGGATACAAGCGAAATTTATAAGGACAATGTCGATTTATGAAGGCGATCGTAAATACGAGATTAGCGTGTATATAAATTGAGACGTGCACGTTGATGCGACTTCCAGAAGGGGTGATGAATTCGAAGCGATGTGTGCGGCCGAGGATTATCCCGAAGAGTGGCTGTAGATGTAGAAAATGGATGTGCGGAGTCGAGAGTAACTTACAGGAGCCAAGGCAATTGTAATAATAAAGGGGTCCAGTCGTGCACCCTTTCCAAAAGCAACTGCGAATGCAAGATTAGCAGGGCGCTGTCAAGAGTGGTTGCCATGAGTGACTGCGAAATAATAATGAAGGGGCACTGTCGACGACGCTTTTCAAGATCGACTATAACGAGTTGTTAGGATATGAAGGCGGGTGTCATTTCTAATAGATGTCGTGAGGATAATGTGCTTTGCAGACTGGCGACTCAAGGTTGAAATTCGCGTTTTTCGATTGAGAATATTGATTGAGAGAAATGATCGAGCTCAGTTGACAGACAATTGGTTTTCGAGGCAGATTTTGAACCGCATTTGACTGAGACTAGTTGAAAGGGTCAGATCAACAAGTGTTTGTTGACGGGATGACTGATAGTGCCTACTTTAAAGGTAGCTGACTGAAAGCCTTGTGGGAGTGAGAAAGTCATGGTATGTGGTTTGCGCGGGTGGTGGAGAACTGAAATCACCGGATTGTAAGTATAAACGCAAAGCAGCAGGTTTGAGGAACAGGATTTCGAGTAAACAAGTGGGATTAATCAATGGAGTACCTTGCGATAATTCTATGGTTCAATGGCACAGATGCCAAAAGCAAACTTGCAGTCGTTGCGCCGATGCGGGATGCGTGTTTCGGAAAGAATGTTTATCAAATACGATTTGAGTTAGGAACACATTGAGGTTAAGAAGTAATTTGGAACAAGAGTAAGAGATCGGGCAGGACTGATTCCAGATTTCGGTTTCCATTTGGGAATGTTTCGAGTATCTGCCCCTGGGCAACTTCTATACCTCCATTTTTGTAATTTACTTGGGTAGTGATTTCAGAGTCTTTGTATACGTCAAACCTTCTGCAAGTTACAGGACGGTTGAGAAACAGACACAGGCAGCATTTATGGAGCGCCTTTTAGATTTCTTGTTCGATTTTTCCGCATTATGCGAATCCTGTCACCTATCACTTTTGGTATGAAGTCAGTGTAGGCATTAGTATACTACAGTGAAACTGTGGCGCGTATTAGCATATTGA